>VYXD01012318.1:96146-162862 GCA_013397195.1 Hylia prasina | reverse complement strand
TAGAGCCCATCGCTCCGGCTGCTCTTTTTTTTAAATTTTTTTTTGGAGGGGGGAGAGGCAGGAACGATTCTATAACGAGAAGGGAATAAGGAGATTTGTAAACTAATCCTCCCCCCTCCCCCCCGCCCAAACACTCGATAAACCCCGGCGCATCGGGGTGCAAAGGGCTGAGTGTTGCAAGATCGCCGTGCACGGGGATGCGTGTGCGGATTCCCCGTATCCCACTGGCTGAACCAGCCGGGGGATTTGTGCACCGAGTGGAAAAAAAACTGCAGTCGCGGTGGTTTTTCGCTTGAAGTTTACAGCTCGGTTCCTGGGCTAATCCAGTGTGTGCTTAGAGCGAACGATTGAATGGGTTCGCTTCGCTGTTTCTTTTCCCTTAAGGTTTTTCTCCCAGAGAGCTTGAAAGCAGGAATGTCAGGAAAAGCGTGTGGAGCACTGAAGTTGTTTTATTTGCAAGACTTGGAGCAACTTTGTTGTTTAGCAAATAATAAAGTTTAGAAAACTCTGGTGGCGTTAAACGTAATTTTGTTAAGGATCCGTGTCTTCTGTCGTAGAAAGCACTTTTCATAAAATGTAAGTCGTTTCTAACAGGTTGATGCTTTATTATGAGTTTTGTGGGTTTTGATTTTCTTTTTTCTGAATGAGGTTAAGTTACACGTGAAATGAAGTTGTGCGCTGGTGGCAGTGACACTGATTTTTCCATTAAAGAAAGTTTATAATCGGTGAAAACGATACCAACATTTCTTGTCCAGCTTGATTTATTTATGGTTGAGAAAAAAAGTGAGTGCTCTTGGTAATGCGGGTGTTCTTAAGACAGCTGCAGTGTCGGGAGTTTGTTTCAAATTTCAAAACTTTGTGTCCTTCAAGGTGTGTTGTGTCCATTCATTTCAAAGTGAAGGAAACTCACTTGCTCCTGGACCTTGTTTTACTGTCCCAGTGAATGATTTTTGGAATGCAGAAGCAGCAGAAGAATTCAGTGTCCAGCTCAAGAGTCGTTTCACTCCCTGCTTGCTCCCCCCTCTGCAGTGCATGTGGTCAGTTTGATGAGTTTGGGGGTTAAAATGCAGCTTTTTCATGATTTGGAGGAGTTATGGATGTGTTTTGGTCTGTACATAGTTATGTTGGTGTACTTTAAAACAACAACAAAAAAGGCTGATGGTTTAGTTTATGGTAACGTGCTCTGTAGCTGAAATTAAAACTGGGCTGTAATTAATCTTTAGTAGCAGCTTGAGCATAGACTATTTTAAATCATCTCCCTCTGTAGGTAAAAGTGGATTTTTATTGTGAGGCTGCTGCTTAAGTTGTATTATTTGTGTTCTATAGTTTGTATATAATGGGGAATATATATATTTGGGAAGCACATTTGTAAGACATTGGTTAGCTAATACTTTGTTCATGTTATTAAACACAACCTATTTTGGGGTATTTTTTTTTTCAAATTTAACCAGTTTATTGAGATGCTGTGTGGGATTTATGTGGGCACATCATCCAGAACAGTGCTGTGGTGCTGACTTAAGGTAACACTGTTTTGGACCCTTTGGGATGAAAAGCCTGAAGATAAGTTCAGGGATGCACTTTTAGATGTAGGTGTTTCCTTCTTGTTTTAGGATGGTAGTGTTACAGATCAGTAGAAAAAAACAAGAAAGTTTTGATAAAAGTTGCCAGTTCTGAGTAGAGATAAATAACATTATTGAGTCATTATGTTCATGTCATGATGCAGAAGTAGAGTAAAGTATGTTCTTCTTCCATATCTCTAATTTGGGTGCACCATCATCGAGACATTTTTGTCACGCAGGGGAGAAAACATCTTCAAGAAAATCCTGCTGCTCCTCCAGCTAAAATGCAGAGTCAGACTTCTGCCAATGGATGGATTCATGGAATGGTGGGCAGAAATATTTCACCAGTCAGTTTGCACACTGTGACAAATGAATCCCGAAACACCATCATATCCAATAGTTCCAAAGGGACATTGATTTTGGGTGGCCAGCTCAGCAAGCACAGAAGTGTTTGATTGCACAGTTTAGCTATTGCTGGTTGTTTGCACCTCTATTCCATGTCACTATTTCATAATCATCTCATGAGAGGTTTAAGTGTTGCTGTCAGCCTGCTGGGTGTGTGCTGACTTATTCACAATCTGTCCTTTTTTTAAGGTGAGCTAGAAGTAAACCTGCTGTATCACTCCATGACACTAAAGATGTTAAGCTGATCTACTTAAAACCACTTGTCATCAAGGGCATCTAAAAAATTTTTTTAAAAAAAAAAAAGACAGCTTAAAAACTATTTCCCTGTTTGTAAAGAATAAAACTCTGTAGAAACTGTTTAAACAGTTGGTTTAGCCCCTTTTTCTGTTGTTTTTTATAGAAAGAATTAATACAGACGCATCGTTTGTAAATCCTGTGAAAACAAGTTAAGCAGAAGAAAGGATACCATAGCAGAATGAATCATTTATGCTTGTTTTGTTCTTTCACCATCGCTGTGGTGTCAAATGACCTCGGTGCCATTTTAAATGTACCACGTTGCCCCCAAACCCAGCTGAAGTGAAAAGCAGGCGAGTTTGAGCTGAGAAAAAAAGCTGAGCAAGCTCCTAGGCTGCTCATCCTCACGCAGGTTGTGTCTGGCCTGGCAACCAGCAGAACTGGAACTGGAACATGGCATGCAACCTGACTCCCTGAAATACTGCACTGCAAACTGCCTCTTTTATGGCCGGCTTGGAGGGCTGCTCCCTGGCAGGGTGTAGTTTGATGTTTCCTTAAGCCAGGGCCTTTTCTAGAAGACAAAAAAAAGAAAAAAAAGCAGCAGGCTGTGCAGGCATTTGTGCTGTGCTGCCTTTGCAAGTGCCTTGCCTGATGTTTGTGGTGATTGGGAAATCGATGTCGCGAAAATAATGTCCAAAAAATGGTTGTTATGCAGCTGGATGGGTGAGCTGTGCACACATGTGTAGCACTGGAGTGTCCTCACAGGCAGAAGTGTTTGGGGATGGGGCAGTTGGATTCTCTCAGGTTTGTGAAATCCTCTGAAGATCTGAGGGACACCCTGAACACAAAATAAAAGGTGGCTGTGGCAAAGAGCTGCTGGGGAGTGGAACTGGAGGGAGGTGGTGAGTGCCCCATTTTGCTGCAGCAGCTGCTGCTCAGTTGCTGTCCCGTGTTTTAAAGGGCTGAAGAAGCTGGATTTGTCTCTCCCCACTTGTTTTTTTGTTGCTCAGAAGGGTCTGGGCTCATCTTTTGCCCATGGAGTGAGTAGTTGCTCAGGGCTTGCATACTCTTGGGAATTCAGGCTGCGACTGAAGCTGGGAGTTTCGGTAGCCAGAAGGGATCATTTGCCTTTCTAAAATGTGAATGGTGAATCCACACAGAGTAAAGTGGGTGAATGTGGGTTGGTTGACTTAAAAAAAGGAAGTCTGGGAAAACTGACATAGAACTTAAATTTGGAACTATATGGCAGCATGCAAATAGGCTAAAACCCACAGGATTTGTGAATCACTGCTATTTATTCTGTGCATTCTAGACTATAGCACTGATATGGGGACTTCTTAGAATGGATCCAGCCATTTACCTATTAATAAATCCAGTTACTGTAGGCAGTTGCTCAGACACACTGGCCTTTCCATGCATGTAGCTGTTAAAATACTTGTAGAGTTAAGTGGGGTTTTGTTTATAGGTAAACTGAGCAGTCTTGTTTCTGTTTGGTGATCGACACACAACATGCTGTGTCGTACAAAACTGCCAAATCTGTTAGAATAGAAGTTGCTGGCCTTGGGCCATTGGATTATAGTCATTTGTCACTCTAATGCCATTTCAGCAATGTAGATGTTCATTTCCAAAGAATTAAACATGCTGGAACTGCGGTTTTTCTTTCTGATGGCAGTGTTTTATGTGTGATCATTAAACATACAACTGGGGATTAGGGAACAAAGGGTTATGCTTCATGGTGAA
The DNA here is from genome assembly GCA_013397195.1 of Hylia prasina. NCBI lineage: Eukaryota > Metazoa > Chordata > Aves > Passeriformes > Sylviidae > Hylia > Hylia prasina. The sequence continues at coordinate 158,924 of VYXD01012318.1, read as the reverse complement.
AAAAGTGTGTGTGTGTGTGTGTACATGTGTGTGTGTTTGTATATTCAGACATTCCATAAGAGAACAGTCTGATATTTTAAAATTGAGGTTCCAAACCCTATTTTTGTTTTATGAAATTGTAGCATAGGTATTTAAGACTGTGTTTTAAGTATTTCCAATAAAGGAGCTGTGTTGGTTATTTTTAAAACACTTGAAAGGATTCTGTTTTGTTAGTGCTCATGTTAATATATTCATTAATGCTTTAATAGAGGAAAACTTTGAAGTACATTAGTCTTTTCATTTTGTATTTGACTCTCTAATGCCTAATTTATTTCCAGATGTTCTTGATATATGAAATATGTGTAAGAACTTTTTCTCCTTGTTTGACAGCATACGATTTATTGATCTTCAGTGTGTGCTACAAGGTCTGTTTTTTTCACCTGTAGTTAGGCAGGAGGAAGATTAAAATCACAGTTGCCCTAACAAAGTGTTTGTGTAAGGCTGCTTTGAATCATACACCTTGTGAAAAAAAAATCTGTTCTTCAAATCAAGAAAGGCTTGTTGGGATTCTGTGGTAGTCACCAGTGTCAGTGCCGTAGGAAAGAAACGTTCAGGAGCACTTTGGGGAATTTGCTGCTTGTAGTGTTGTGTGTGAATTCATATCATGGATGGAAGCTTTAAAAGAAGAACTGTGTGTTATTTGCATTGGAATTATAGTAGGAAAGAAAGGGATATAGATGAGCTGCCATCGAGGGTAATGTTAACACAAACTGGAAAACCACTTAAGGGATCTGAACTTTTTTTACTTTGTTAAAAAAGTAAATACCCCAAGCGAGGCTCAGCTTTGAGGTGGAAGAGAAAATGCACGATCTGTAAGAAGCTGCAAAGAAGAGCATGTCTCTAAAGGTTGTGTGAAAAGATGCATTTAAAAAAGCATGCAAGAAAGTAGATTTTCTTCAAAGAATTCTTTGTGTGAAAGACTTCTTATTTTGTTTGAGCTCCACTGCGCAGACCAGCAGAAATAGCTGAGTTATTCCCTCAGTGCATTGGGCATGTTTTTTCATACAACATTTAGAGTCACAGATTTCCTGCCTCATTTTTCCCTGTGAAATGTTGCAGGCTGGCAATGGATTTGCCCCTGTAAATCAAAATGCAGAAGCCATGTATCATTCATGCAAAGAACTGAAGGCTTCTGGTGTGAAGATATTTTGTCTTGTTGGACTGGGATGCCTTTGTAGGTGCTATAGCAGCCTGTTCCCAATAGGTAAGATACTGATAGTCCCTTGAATTCTTGGTGCAAGCATTAGGGCTGGATGGAGAGGGAAGGGGAAAAAGTTCAGTTAACTTGTTTAATGGTAGGGACAGGCAATTAGATTGGTTGTATTCAAATAATGGTTTTGGACCATGTTACTTAGGGAGGGTATTCTGTTCAAAGTGAGGCTGGTACATAGTGTGGGATGGCCTTGTCATTTTGAATATGAGTAGATAGGGTAAAAAGGAGAGGGAAGTCAAGCAGAAAGAAAAAGAGTCATTGTCAGCACAGGTAACAGCTGAATTGCAAAAAGAATCAAGTTGTCTTGAGTTCCAGTCTGCTTAGTCTATCCATTAAATCTTACGGGTTCTAATAATAGCTAGCTGACCAAAGAAAGTAAGAAATAGCCCTCTGATGTTCTTACAGCATGGAAAACCTCACTTTCTGTTCTGCTGCTGCCTTTGGGGTACAAAACCAAAACCACAACTGTTTGAAAATGTCTGTGGAGCACTGCAGTTAATTGATAGAAAGTTGGAAAAAAGTCACAGATAACTTATTGAGCCAATTTCCACTTATTTAGGCAGTACTCCCTTTCTTCTCAGCTGAGGGCTGTGGCCATAGACCGTTACCCTTAGCAAGAAGTTTAGGCTTCCACATTTCATCACATTTCATAGTGAGAACTCCCATACAGAAATTGAAACAACAACAAAAAGAGTTAATGCAGTTAATGTGCTTTCAGAGCAGGCAAGAATGAGATACATCAAACTGTCATCCTGGCACTGCAAGCACAGAAAATACAAGTGCAGCAGGACCAGAAGTGTGAAAGAGGAGCAGTCACCTTTCAGAGCAGAAGAAATAAAGCTGTTGAGTTAGCTGCTGTCAGCAGGTTCATGGTCTCAGTCTCTTGAACTTCACCGTAGTCCAAACATGGTGCTGGTTGTGGTGGGGGTCACTGGGTTGTGGTGGTGGGGGTCACTGGGTTGTGGTGGTGGGGGTCACTCTTGTTGCTGTGAGTCCAGGTAGCAGATGCTGCCATGGTGTTGCCACAGCTGAGATTCCTGAGTCAGAGAGGGTAAAGGCAATGTGTATTACACTTGGCACTAATGATTTTCACATTACGGCTGATAAGATTTTCTGATTTGGTGTAAACACATCCTTGAAATAGAGGTTTACCCAAGTTCTCATCAGTGTTGAGCCCTGCAGTGGTGTGGAAGGGCACTTGTGCACGTTTTTTCCCCTCTGCTTTGTGCTGCTGGCAGTGGTGGGTAGCAGGGGCTGCAGCTGGGTCCCTGCTGCCCACCAGCAGTGCTCCACTGTGGAGCCCCTGTGTTTTCATAGTTGGTCTGAATTCCTCATGGAGTTTTAGAGTTGGAAAAGAAAATTCTAAGAGCAAAGGTGGTTTTTAGCCATTTGGGTGTGCAGACCAATTTTTTTAAAGTGTGGGTGCTCTAAATTTATTTATTTTGTTGCTGCTTGAAATAAAAAGCGCTTGTCATTAGTGAACAACTGCTCCTTGGTCAGGTCTGAGTGCCCAGCACATGCAGTGTGTTTACTGAGTAGCCAGCAATATTGCTAATGGCAGACATCACTAGTGTGAAACTGAAATTAGTTTGTGTTTTCTGCCTTATTTGCAAAGCAACCGTTTTGAACAGTTGTGTGAGTAATTCATTGTTTTACCAAATGTCATTATGATTTGCAAGATCTCTTAATTAGATTTGGGACCAAAGGAAGCAATGTACAGACCCATGAGAAGCATGTTCTTCTGAAAACTGCCTAAGTCGGTGTCGTTTGAACGTGGAAAGTCTTAAAGGTCCAGAGTGTGCAGAAGGGTGAGGGTCGAGGCTGTGTTGCTCAACCTTGTCTGCATTGTGGGGCAGATGACAAGTTGGTAGCACTTCTGTGGGGTCTCCAAAGGCATGGATGGCTGAGGGAGAGGAGAGCAGGAGGTGCTGGGTGAGAGCAGGGACGCTGCAGACAGAGCTGCTCCTGCCTCTGTCCCTGCACGGAGGAAGCTGAAGAGCCGGTGCAGGGCTGGGTGTCGATATTCCCGTTCTGAGCAGGCCGAGGAAGTGGTGACTCAGCTCCTGCCTGCATGGAGGGTACACGAGCTGTGAGTGTACCCTGAGCACTGGGGGCTTTGTCAATTTGTCAGCATAGTCTGCTTTAATCCCTCTTTTACCTTCAGAAAGCAAAAGAATTTTGGTGTCTTTGAGACTGTAAATGCGGTGGGAAATATCTAGAGTGCTGTGTTGTGCGTTCTGTTCATTCATATGTGCAAAAGAATTCTGAATGCTGACAGAAGATCTTGTACAAGGAAAGACATAAAGTAGCAGCATTATTAGTGTTAGTCTTGAAATGAGCTATTTAACTTTGACAATTTTAAGAGTTTTTTTCTTGCAGTATACCTACTGCCATACTCATAACCAATTTTTAATGCTGTCACTTAAAAATACGAGTGTTTCATATGCTTACTGTTTGGAGTTTGGTGGCAGCAGAGTATTAATCTGTACATTTGTTTTAACAGCTATGTTGCATCTATATAAAATTGTTTTGCAGATACTTAAGCTCTAAAACTGTCTCAGGAGGCGGTGGCATATGTGTGGTGTCCCAATTTTCAGTTTAACTTGCAAACCCCTTCAAAACACAAAGTTGCTGTCACGGGCTTTGCCAGATCCTCGCAGGTTTCCACCTGCCACGTGTTGGGCTGATAGAGGAGGTGGATGGCTGAGAATTTCCTGGGAGTCAGAACATGGAGTGGTGTCCTCACAGGACATCCCACATCCATGTGTGTCACTTGGTGAAGTCCTGGAAGGGGCTGGAGTTCCTTCAGGAGAAAACACAGCAAGAACCTCTGCAGAACTATTACTCTCAAACTTCAGCTGATACAGAACTTAAAATATTGGAGGCTTTATTATGTAGTGGTGGTTGTGTTTCATTTCTGTGATCCCCATGAGTCGTTCACCAATCATTGTGTTTTTCACGTATTCTCTGGTTTATTTTTGGCCGTTTCTCTATGAGATAACCCATTTTTGGCAGGTCACAACTCACAGAGGGGAAAGTCTCATTCTTCCTTGTTGCTGGCCACTTGGATGTTCTGCTTGGTTCCTCACTTCTTTAACACTCCTTCCATCAGTGGAAAAAATTTTTTTAAAAAAAAAATCTGGATAATTTTTTCTCAATTTGACAGTGATCACCTCGCTGACCATTCAGCCTGTGGAGAAGAGATGAGACTGTGAATCCCTGTGAATCCAGCAAAACATTCTAAGCATTCAGCTCTTCAAAACTTCAGGGTTGAGATGTGAAGTTAGGCCATCAAAAGAGGCATATGAGTCCTGGGTGGGTGGGCTTAGCTGCTTTCCAAAAGTGTTAATCTGTGTTCCTTGTCAGGATGGAGTCCAGATAGCTAATTTTTGCCTCACCTAATCTTAGCCATCCTAAATCCTGCCCTGAGTAATTGCTTGTGAAAAGCATTGTGTGGATGACTCGTTTGCTGAGGTGCTGTTGGAGAGAGATCTTAGTTTTCCACAGTGTTTAGCTGCAGTAATTCAGAGGCTGTGCATTCTTTTCCCCCTTTCCTTTGTATTCCAGGGTATTTTCCAGCCTGCTTGACAAATAGGAGCAGCAGTCTCCTCGCTGCCCAGGGTGGAATTATTCTCTTGGATGGGTCTGTATTGATCCTTTGAGGTATTTGTCCTCTGTGAAGATAAGAGTAGTGGAAATAAGCAAAGAAAATATCAAATATACACAAACTAGTGGGAATCTAATGAAGACACAAGCAGTCTGAATTTTTGTGCAGCTTTGCTTTTGGTTGCTGTGTTTTAGAAGCCTAATTTTTAGTGTAATTTCCATTTTTAAAATAATAGGAGGCCCTCCTGAATCTTGGCTGCTGTATCTGCAAGGTTGGCCCCTTCACCTGCAGGGAAGGGGCACTCACTGTCCAGGCACATGGAGCAGCTCATAGGAGAGGGAGTGTGAGATACAAACTGCTGGAACTGAATTAAGGAGACTCCAGAATTCTGAGTGGTAGTTCAGCTTTTGGAAAGGAGAGTGGTCTGGCAGGCACAAAACCCATTCTGAATTTCTTATTTTCCCCTTTGCTGTCTGTACCAATAACTTCAGATCCTCAGTCAGCTCTTCACCTAACTCTTGTTCCTCATCTGTGGCCTCATCAAGCCAATTGTAATATTTTTGAACTCCTTACAAAGTGCCCATATTTAATCTGTTTCATTTCTTAAAACTCACATTCTGGCACTTTTTACTCTTACAGCTCTACTTCTGACTTTTTTAATAACCTCATCCAAGTCTAGATCTGTTAGTTTTCCTGCTTTAAAGCATGGATCTGAAGGATCAAAGCAGCCTGTGAGGTAAATTCAGATGCAGTAAGAAGAGAAGAGAGGCTTTGCTGTGGCAGGGCAGTGCCAAGCAGCTCTGCAGTTTTGGAGCTGGAAGCTGTTCCAGGAGAGCCGGTTTTTGTTCCGGCAGCCCAGAGCATCCTGCCTGGCCAGGGCAGGAATGTGCTGGCTGCTGGGATGGCAGGAAAGATCATGTGCTGGTTTTCCACCTCGAGGAACTGAGAGAAGCTTGTGGAGAACAGTCCTTCAGGATCTTAGCTGCTGGAGTATCTGCTAAATAAAGGTTCTGTAAACCACAGAAAAAATGGGATTTACGGAGCGTGCCTGGAACTTGGGTGGACAGCTGTGAGGTGTTCCAGGGCAATTGGCTAATTAATGTGGCTCAGGCAGTGTTCTCCAGCTGCAGAACTGATTTTACCACTATGTTCTTAGAACTTCATCCCACTGAAGGTGTCTGGCACTGAAGGTTGCAGCCCTAATGATTTCAGTTTGGCAGGGAGAAAAAAAAGGGCCGACACCAAGGGTTTTCTGCTGGGAAGTATTAGATAAAATTACTAAGGGATTGTTTTGCCTGCCCCACCTGTAATAAAAGAGTAGTTAAACTGGCTGTGTTCTTGAGGAGCTTCATGTTCCAACTTCTCTCTCCTCAGAGCTTATCATGCAGTGGTAAATCAGAATAATGCGAGTCTTAATTATTTTTGTTCTTCGTTGTAGGGAGAGTTTCCAATTTGCACATAGACTCAATAACTAGTTCAGTACAAGAGGAGCCTGCAGAGCTTGAAGTAAATGTGTTTGCTGAGTTATGAGCAGCCAGCCTGGAGCTGATGTTTTCCAACTTTTAGAGGGTGTGAAGAGATACAACCTTGGCCAGAGGTGTTTTACCAACCACTGTGCTTGAATTCAGAGCTGAGGAAGGACCATATTATTTGGGAAGTATTTCTTTTTCATTTGATATTCGTGAGGACTGCCAGCTTGGAGATTATGATAGGAAAGTATTTTTGTTTGGCTTGTATTTAGACTTAACATAGCAAGAAAACAGGTAGGAAAACGTTACTACTTCTCTTTATCACAGGCAGATGTTCTGTGGGTTTGTAGTGGTGGTGGAAAGGTGTCAGAAATTCCTTGTTTTGCTCTCCAAAGAGCCAGGAGTTGATGTAATCACCTGTCACAATTCAGTTACCTGCTCCTGCCTGGAATGCACTTTCCAGGTACTCCTGCATAGTCCCCAAATGCCTGCTCTTCATTGCAGCTCTTGTTTATGACATGTGCCTTCCTGCCTTGGGTCCCAAGGGAAGGTGCAGGGAAGGTGTTTTCTCATCAAGAACACCTGATGGTGTGCCACAGGATGCAAATTAAAAGCTGTATATAAAATGTGGACACAGTTCTCCTGTCAGGGGCCATTGCTTTATGATCAGGTACAAGTGCTACAGTTGCATTGCCCTCCTTATGCTGTGATTATTTACAAAATAAGATCCTGCCTGTTTTGGTGGGATTTTTCTTGGTTGTTTTGTGGAACAGAAAAATATCAGCTGGGGAAAACTGAAATGGAAAGCAGCAGAGGTTTTCTGCTGGTGCAGTCCTTGGGCACGGGAAGATAAGGAGTCATTCTGGAACAGCTCACTCAGAAATGCAGTGGTGTCTGTGTGGGATGGGTTGGTTTTTATTCTTCCAGTCCCTTTTTCTCCCCCCTGCTGACTACACTGACCATTTTATGGACAACTTCCTTGGGCTGGATGCACTTTGTGGCAGCTGCTGTTTGAAATAGAGGAGTGCAAACAGGCACCTCATTATTGGAAATAGAATGAGGAGCATACATAAACAGAACTTGTTTGGGTGTAAGAAACTGGCTCGTCTTTTGGCAGGATCTTCTGTGGTTATTGTTCAGTTTGTTGCTTTGATTTGAAGTACGTTATATAATTGGTAAAAAGAGTACAACCTGCTCTGCTTTTGTGTTTGAGTTACAATATTCAGGATAAACTGCTGAGATCCACGTTGTGCTCCCTTAATTACATCAGGCTGTGGGGGTCACTTGGTCATGAAACCTGTCCTTCCAGCAATGTGACAGTCACAACTGTGCTTCCCTACTAGCCAGAGAACTGGCTCTTCCTCTGACCAGAGAATGACTTTTTGAGAATGAGAATTACTTTTTTTTCCCATGAAGGAATAAACCCTATCCAATTAATTCATGTGAAACATGTAGAAAATCTGTAACTTAATTCAACTATAAGAATTCTATAATAACATCCAAAAACCACCCTGATTTGGTGGGGAAAAAAGGGGAAGGTTTGGTCATGCACTGTATTTTTGAGCCTTTGATAGCTTAAATGGTGGGCAGGCAGAGTTGCACTGACTCATGGGCTTAGGTGACCTACATTTACCTAGCTCTGATCTTTCTCCAGGCACTGTGGAGATGTGTTAATGTTCTAGTTTTGAGCTGCAGGCTAATGATAAAGGACTGGCAGCTTCACTCAGAGTTTGCTTGTGATTATTGCATTTTCAGCTGTTAAAAGTTTTAATATGCAACTGCTCCACCTTAAAGTGTGGCTTCATTTGCATACGTTTGTGTTTATAAAAGTCAGCTTTGTTTTTTTGTAAAGAGGGTATATTGACATATGCTTTGCCTAAAATATTATTTGGGCTGTGGGACAACTGTAAATACGTGGCCAGTGGTTTTCATAGCTCCTGGTTATGGGATGCTGGTTGCAAATTCAAAATCTAAAAAAAGCCCAAACAGCAAACCTGTTTCTCAGTTTCACAGTTTTGTCTCTGCTTTTTTAAGCATTTTAGTAATAAGTTCCTTGAGGTTTGTTAGTTTGTAAGACCTTGTCTCCAGTTAAGTAATCATCTGTGTACCAAGACTTGATGAATTTCAGCTCAGAGGAAAGGACAACCTGTGGGAAGGCTGCTTTTTCCTACATTTTCCATAAAAAAAGCTGATAAACCTTGAGGAATTGGGCGAGAAGTAAAGGGTGAGGAAGCAATGCCTTGTTTGCTGGGGGGGTGACTAATGGGAGAGTGTTTTCTGTGCTAATAAAACCCAAGTGCAGTCATATGCATGTGCCCTTTTTTCCTTGCCAGAAAACACACTTCTGTCTGAATGCTTCCTACTCCAGCCTATCCCCGTGCTCTAAGTCCACTTTGTAGGAGTAACTTGGTGGGCAAGATTATAGATTCTATATTTTATATATATATATATGTACAGCTTAGGGTATACATCAGCTATTTCATCTTTTCACTTCAAATGTGAACCAGTTTGACTTGTTCAATCTTCTGCTTAGACAGTTAGTGGTGGCAAGGAATAATCCAGCTGTAAAAGCTGGATTTTTAACTCCTTTATGGAAAAGCAGATGAAGTGGGAGTATTTGCAGCTTAAAGTAATTTGACTGAGGATCTGAAGCTGTTGGGTGGTAGATGAAAGGCACGTTAATGCATTCTGAAAGCCAAAGTTGACACTTCATTTTCCTGGCGTTCTTGTAGCACAGGTGATCCCAGGATGATGATGCAGCAGCAGCAGCAGTGCTATTTCTACCCATTTTTCTAGGACAAGCAGCTGTGGAACACGTACTCATCCTCCTCCTATTCCTCCAGGACAGCCTTCGTGCTGCTAGACAGGAACACCAGTGGAGATTTCACTACAGGCAGCTTTTGTTTTTTAAAGTGGTTAGGGGGACCACAGCAAAAAGCAGTCAGCATGGGGAGAGCTTGCAGGTCAGGGATTTTAATCCTTTGGGGTCTTTTTTCCCCTCCTTGGAATTAGTTCTGTTGCTGCTGCTTTTATCTGCATAGTTAAGATGCTGCTTGGTGATCAGAGTTGTTACACAAACACATAAATACTTTTACTTTCATTCCTGAGTGGTAGAAAACAGATCTTCATGGACAGATTTGTTTGGTTAATTCATTTTATGTAATTTGTGTTAAAATCTAGATGCAGATAGAAGACATAAAGGGCATGTAATTGATGAAATGATTTGTTCCAAGTGTTGTAGAATCTGCTGGAGTGCAGCTGGATGTTACACTGCTGTAATCACATTGGAGAGATTAAGTTAGAAACTGATTCCAGTTTTGTTGTGACTCCAAGCACCAGCAGCTGACAATCAGCAGGATTTGGGATTTGCTCTAAGGAAGGTGTTTAACATGAGTATTTTTCTAGAGAATAAATGTTGAGAGGCAGGGATTCAATACTGTGACCTTGATTCCTTGCAGCATGTCAGACTGAACATGGAAATTGGTGACAGAGGCTCAGGAGTGAGCTGGAAACTGTTCCAGCTTTAATAGCCTCATCCATTCAGTATTCCTAACTTGTATTACAGAAAAAATATATTTAAAAATGCTATACTTTTAAGATATTCTCATCTGCAGAGTATTTGTGTAATATTCTAGTCTTAAAATTTTAACTTTTAAGAAGAAAGTCAAGATGCAGGGCTTTTTCTCCTCTCTTCAGTGGCACAGGAAGCAGTTCAGAACTACAGTTTTAACTGGCTCTTTAACTGGTTATTTTTAAGAATTTAGTTGTGTGGGTTTTTTTTGTAGTCCCAAGAGTATGACAGTATTTTGCATTCTATGCCCAAATTTTATTGCAAAATCTTGATAAGTGGCAATAAGGCAAATAAACTAAATCTGAAGTACTGGAACACCTATGTATGCCATTTTAGAATTGCATAAAGTATGTTTAGTTCTGCAGTTTTTTCTTTAATTAGTGTGCTGGTTGTTGTAAGTGTCATTATCCAAAGGGAAAGATTTTAGTTATGTCCTGTCTTAGCCTCATTTTTATGGTTTATTCAAGCATAATTTGTTTTATTTTCATCCTTGGTCTCATACATGTGACATCTGCAAGAAGACATTCACATCTGGAAACTCCCAGAAGTTCAGAACTTCTGTATGTTGAAACCAGTGTTTAAAAACCAGGGTGCAAAGCAGCCCTTGTGAATAATTCTCTTTAAAAGTGATTGGTTATGGAACCTCAATATGGAAGATACTGGATGGAAAATCCATAAATACTTGATCGTGCAGTGTTAGCAAAGCCTTTCATTCTGTTGGTGTATGTTTGCTCACATCAGTTAAATCGTGGTAATTTTCAGTGTGTTTGTTAACACTGTAGATCTCTGGTAAATGGCCAGATTGGGTTATTGCTGAGGATTGCAGAATGGAATAGCTCCATCAGTATGTGTTGGGTTTGCTGGTGTTTTTCCATCCCAGAGCAGGAGTTTGGTAGCCCTGCTGGGGAAGTGGGAAGGCAGCAGAGGTACAGCTGTCCTGTGTCCCCTCTTCCCAAGAATTCCACAAAGCCTCATTCTTCCCACACACCCCTGCCTGCCCCCAGAGGAGGTTATTATTTCCCATCTGGTTTTTAGTACATTTGCAAGTGGAAGGTCATTGGGATGTGTTTGCTACTGTTGTGGTACTGCTTTAATGTGTGACAGATGAAGCTCCCCAGGCATCCTGAGGGAGCCTTGAGCACTCTCAGTGCAGGGTCAGTGATGGCTGTGCAGAGTTAAATCATCCAGGGAGGAGAGCAGAGTGAGATACTGCTCCCAAAACCACCAGAGGATTCCTTCCCAGGAGCCAGGACAGACAGACAGACAGCTCTTAGAGAGCTTGTGGAGAGGATCTGAGGAGAGCGAGGGCAGATGGGACTGAAATAAGCTTCTTAGGGATTAGGGATCTTTAAAAGTAAATCTGGGGGTATCGTTACGTTTGGAAATTTTCAGAACTTTCTCCCAGGGTTCTCTTTAGTTTTTCTTCTGCATTCAGTCTTGGTGCAAGACTGGATCTCCTGAGCTTTGTCTGTGCTCTCCTGAGACACTGACACCACTGGCTGCTGTTTGACCTGCTGTTCAAGCAGCTGTGTTTTTGTCTGAGGCTACAAATCAAAAATCAATCATTCAGTCAGCCATCGAATGTTAAACAGTGTTGGAGAAATCTTGGTGTTTCGTTTGTTTTTGGTTTTGGGGTTTTTTTGGGGGTTTTCTGGCCTTAAAATGAAATTTGTGTAGTGTTATTAATTAAATCTCAACTTTTCTTGGGTAAAGTTTTTAATATTTTGTGTTTGTGTGTTGCCAGATCCCCTGAGATTTTGTGTTGTTGATGGGAACAGGCCTGGCTGTTGCTGCCTGGGCCAGGTGAGCTCTGCTCACGTGCAGTGCCCGACCTTCATCAGGGCTGTGCAGTTGTTGGTGCAGGTGAAAGGCTGTGGCTGCCTTGGCACAGCAGTGATGGAGCAGGACAAGCAGCTTATCTCCTGCACAGCACAATCTCTCACCTGCTCCAGGGCTGACCCTGAGCTGTCTGTGTCTCACTCCCACTTTTCCTTGGAGCCTCTGGAGTCCGTCTGTTATCCCTGGTGGGGACCTTGAAGTGTTGGTTTTCGCAGGATCAGAGATTGAGGCAGCGTGGGGCAGGTGAGCTGGGCATTAAAGGCATCAGTCTGATGGAGTTGTAACGGGTGTGTGTTTCTTACACACTTGAAAATACTAAAATTGGAGTTGAAATCATCTGAAAGGAGTCTGGCCAGGCTTTAACATGTGCTGATGTATCTCTGTCGTGTTAAAATGTTATTTATAGAGGGGGGGAGAAATTAATGCTGATGGCGAGTAGCTTGGGAAGTTGTGTAAGTAATTTAATTAAATGTTTGATGTTCCAAGCATTAGATTTTATTTGTCAGTTTGGAAAAGAAGACAACTTTGAGAATTTTGAGGTTAGGTGGGTTAATTTTGAGGGTGCAAGCAAGCTAGGACCCCAAAAGCTCATGCTGATAATGAAGTTACTCTTGTAAGGGTGTGCTACTTCTTATAAGAACTTGATCTGCTCTTGCTTAAAATTTCTTCCGACTTGGGCATTCAGTTTGCAGGAAAACCTTCTAATTTTGACTTAATGGTGCAGGGTAAATACTGCAGCTATACTGGTGCTGTTTTGGAGCTAAACAATTATTTCCTTACACAGGTAACTTGTAGAGTGCCAGGTACAGTGATTGCTTGGGATGGATGGATGGACAGCAGGCAGGGACTTACAGTGTCTTTCAAATTGCTTAAAATACATTGGTTTTCCCCCCCTCTGAATCCATTTTTGGCAGGGATTGTTATACTTGCCAAGGGATGTGATATCACGGTTCTTTTTCACTCTAGTGCATAGTTGTGTCTCCAAAAGGGTAGAAAATTGTGTCCAGCTTGCAGAAGTTATTTCTGGAGAGGTGAGGCTGAGGAGGTTGGTTAAACTGGGCAGTTTAATGTCATCAGTCCTATGGCCTGAAGTTTATTTTGAAACATTATTTCTCTCAGTTATCATGCAGGGATCTTTTAACTGGTGACTTAATGCTGGTGCAAAGCATTGGTAAATAAAAACAAATCAGATGCAATTGTGTTTATTTCAAGCCCAGATGGGATGGGTTTTTTGAGCTTTAGTCTGACTAGGATAAGATGTTGGCAAATATTTAAAGTCCTGTTTTAAATTACGCAGGAAGAGTTGCACAGACACGAATTTCTCTGTATGAATACACCATTACAGCAGTTCATTAATAGAGTATTAATGATCACTTTGTTCAATTTTTGTCTTGTGTTTCCTCATTAAAAAACCTTAGAAAGAAGTACCAGGCCTGTGATACTTTGCTTAAAAATATTGGTTAATGAAATGACTGTATTATATTATTAGATGGAGAAATTAGGGTTGAATTTATATAACTTTTAAAAGGCTACACTTGAGATGATTGTTTTGTTCTGTTGCATGACAGCATCAAAAATACCTCCTAAAACATTATTTTAGTGATGAGTCAGCAAGTGATTTTCTTAGGTTTCTTTTTGGAAAATGATAAATTCTAGTTCATATGTCGCTGAATAAAAATGCCTTGGTTATATGGAAAGTATGAACCAAGCCTGAGTCCTGTGCCAGAACTGTGGAGCCACTCGGGTGCAATTTAGGGATCTGTTGGGTTTGGATGTTGGATTCTCCCTTGGTGGGCAGCAGTTGGCTGAGGGAAGAGTTTCTGAAGCATTAAATGTTTAACTGTTCTTCACCCCTTGAATCACAGATGTTCCCGTTTGTTTTGACTGTTAGAGTTGTTTGTAGTCTAAACCAGATTACATTACTAGGTTTTTAAAAAACGCTGAAGGCCATTAAAATGGGCACACTCTGCCACACGTGAAAGTGATGTGTGTATAAATCACTTTCTGTGTAAGAAAACGATGGTCTGTAATTGCTGTGGAATTTGGCTTTCAGTTAAGCTTTGAAATTTCTGAATGTAGATGGCAGAGAGTCATGTAAACAGCAGGTCCCATGGGAATATAAACCACCTCAAGTCTGGAAAACAACCCAGTGATTGGGTTATTGTGTGTGCAGTGTGTGGCAGCAGCCTGCACTTCAGGAGAGGTGATTTCCCAGATTTTAGGAATTCTTTTCTCTGGCTCAGCTCCCACTCTGGTTTGTGAGAGGCAAGCTAAGGATTTACCATGAGCAAGACTCCACACTGCTGAAAAAGCTTTTCTGGTGGGAGGGTGGAGGAGAGCAAAGAATTGTCCAGAATGACCCTGGGAGAGCACGGAGATAAATGGGAGTGGGGGCTGTGATGTACTGACCTGCTTTTATCCACATGCCAGGAGTGGTGGTTTTCAGTCCCCTTTGTCTGTTTTGTCACTTTATTCAGCTCCTTGTTTAGCTTCTTTCTGTTCTAATATTTCTGTCCTGAATGTTTGGGTGCTATTCAATTCCAGCTAGAGGTGGAAGTTTATAGAAACTTCCAGGTGCTGTGAAGTGCCAGCAGCTCAGGCCTTTTTATTGGGAATCTTTTTGTTTTCTGTATATTAAATTTTTCATTTTAGTGTAATTTTCTTTGTGGTCTTGTTAGGTACCTTTTTTCAGAGAGTATCTAGATGCAAAATACCTGAAAAGCTGCAGGAAGATAATTCTGGGGGAAGATGTTTTAGCTTAGGTTTGTTATGCAGAGTTTGAGGCACAGGAAAAACAGAATTGATGATTTTTGTCTATTTTCCTACACCTGAGCAGTTTCAGTTCTTTGTGCCCTCTTGGTACACTTGGTCTTGTGTAACTCCTCAGTTTAGCAGAACTCTGGAGAAATAATTCTTGTCTTTTTTTTCCTTTTGGGAGTGGTGGGTTTAGAAGGCAAACCAGCCTTTACTTGGGGCTTGTATGAGCTGATGCAACTCCTCCCCCCAGACTGTGGTTTTAAACTGGTCACAGGATGAGCAGCACTTTGTGATCACCTCCAATGGGAATTTGAAGGAAAATGCTTTGTGTTGTTTCAGAGCTTAAAGTTCTTTGCTAAAGATGGAAGGAACCAAGATGGGAGTTGGGATGCAAGCAGAGTTTCTGACTCCCAGCACGTGGGTCTTCTTGAATTCTAGTATCCTAATGGATTTTAATAGGAATTTATTCATTGTATTGAACATAAACAGTTTTTTAACAAAGATCCTTCTCTTTTATTTTCAGTATATTTTTGGGGAGTTCAGCCCTGATGAATTTAATCAGTTCTTTGTGACTCCACGATGCTCTGTTGAGGTAAGATCTACTTTAAACTTGTTTCAGAGATAACATTTGAAAGCTCCATCTCTTTGTGTGCATTTGAAATACAGCAATACAAATATTTATTATTCACTTGGCTTGCTAATTTACAAACTGAAAATTTTATTCAGTAGTCTTCTTTCCATGCATGTGTGTATTAAGTCAGTTTTTAGACATAAATTAATGATTCCACCTTGTGCTTGTCATCTTTCCGAGCTGGACTAGCTGACAGTAGTGGTGGGATGTTGCCAATGAATTTTCCAGCCCTGAACCTCAGCTTTGGTGGCTTTTTTTAAGGGGTGGATACTGAGAATTTCCCCAGCAGAGTTCCTGGTTGTAAGGTGGGCTTCTAAGTCTTGGGAGCCTTTTGAAGCCCAGGGATTGTTAATATTTTTGGCCAGGTGGAGCAGTGCTGACCCTCAGAGCTGTGCTCACAGGGAAGGCTGTGTGTGAGGTCTGAGAAGTGCATCAATAATGAATTAATTAGTGACAGAGAGAACCACAGAGTGGGAACAGTTGTCTTTGTGTGTTGGAGTTCATTACATACTCACATAGTATTGTAGGCTCTTATTCTCTGTACTGCTTGGTAGAGAATGATGAAACCGTTTTCCTTCATAGGGAGAAGAGTTTTATCCCATTGTCCTCATCTCCAGACTTGAAAAATAATTTTCCTCTGGATCAATTTCCATGTCTTTCCTCCAGACATTTCCATTCAAACATTTCAGTCATGCTTCCATCCTGCCCTCTCAACATAAAGGAAACGAACACTTGAGCTGTGGATGGGGAAATCCTTTTGTCACAGTTTACAGACCATTGTTAATGTGACTTAGTTTCCTGTAGCTTAATTTTCCAAGGATAATTAGTGTAATAAACTGCTGAACAATGAAAGGGCATGAAGGGAATGGGGTGGGGTGGGGAGTGAGGGAAGTTCAGAAAGGAAAAAGAGCATTGCTGCTTTTGTGGGGGGAGAACTGTGTGTTTGGTGTGTGGCAAGCAGAAGAGATCTTTAGGTAATACCTGTTGGCTGTGATAGTCCTGCTGTTCTCCCACCATAAGTGCAGTCACAGCAGTGGGACATTTTCATCCCATGCAGTGTCACCTGAAGTGCCTCCATCAGCTGTTCCACCTCTTATTTAGGAGTGATGAAAATGTCATATCTTGACTTCTGTAAAGCTCTTCTCAAAGTATGAACCTGCAGCAAAAGAACCAGTGTGACTTCATTTTCTCAGTGTACCACTTACTGGTTAGCTGTCAAAATAAAGAGCTGTTGAGCAATGTTCCTTAAGTTTGTCCTTGATCTGGTTCAGTTCAATGCTTCAATTACCTGGTTGATGAAATGAAAACGATGCTTAATAGTTTTACACTAATTGGTGTAAAAAATTGGTCTGAAAAAGGCAGGGTGAAATTCAAGAAGGACGAGCCAGAGATGATAATGCTGCAGTGATGTTTGACACACATTGTGTTGGGGACAGAACCCACATGTGCTGCTGTCCCTCTCAGGTCCCTTAACCACAGACCCAAGGGGGGCTCTGGCAAGGGAGCAGTTAAACTAAAGGCAAATACAGCTTGGATATTAGGGAAAAGGGTTTTTTATGGAAAGAGTGATAAAGATCTGGAATTGTCTGCCCAGGGAGGTGGTGGAGTCACCATCCCTGGATGTGTTTAAGTAAAGCCTGGATGTGGCACTGGCTGCCAGGGTTTAGTTGAGGTGTTGGGGCTGGGTTGGACTCAACGATTTTGAAGGTCTCTTCCAACCCAGTGATTCTGTGAAATTCTGTTGTCTAAAATGTCCCTTTTGCATGTGACATTTTTGGCACATGTCCTGTCTCTTACCTGTTGGCTGGGATGGTTCATGTGACCCAGCCCTATGGCACAAGTCAGCTTTGCAGAAATGCTGTTGATTATTCAGATATGTTGGGCACCAAGAGGCTGACTGTTTTTTTTAAGATCTTTGTATTCTCTGAAGGTCTTTGCTTTGGGTAAAAACAAAAATTGCAAGGTTTATCATAAACTGTTGGTTATAGGCATTTAGAGTAATTTTTTTAGCTGTAACTAAAATTGTATTGAACCTGTGCTTAAGATTAATACGGAGCTTGACCCACTGAGTCTCATTTGTGACTTGAGAAGATGATATATTAAGATGTACTGATGCTCATGAATGGATTTACAGCACATGGATTTTTTTGTATACTTTTGCAATGGAATTTCAGGAATATTTTTCTTGCTGTGTATAATGCACTGGTGCGTGCAGTGCATTAAAAAGGCAATATGTGAGTATCTGTAGCTTTAGGGAATTGAAAGCTTCAATAAAGCAATCTTTTGTTCCACCACTGGAGTTGCTATTTAGAATAGCATTGTAAAGCTGCACTGTGCCCTCAGTGGTGCATCTCCCAGTGCAGAACCAGGAGCTGCTGGAATGCAGTGTGGCAAAGGCTGCCAGTTCTGCAGACACCTTCCAACCTTGCAGCTTTAGGGAGCTTTAGGGGCGGCTGAGGGGGGTTAGAAATTGCCCACCTGTGGTTACACCATGGCAAGGACTCTGTCCAGCCTGAGTCCATAAAATGATGCCAGTGTTTATGTAGATGTATTTACAAACCCTGTGCTGCGGGTACATTATGGTTAGGCTGATCAACATGTTCAAGAATCCACCTTAGCTGAAACATTTCAAGGGCCACGCTGGAGCAGGATGAGAGTCAGAAGGTTTAGGTGTGATTGTTGGCTGTGCAAAGGTTTGTTTCACCCTTTCCCAGTTTGGTCTGTCTTCAGCTTTTGACTGAAAAGAGGATATGATACGTTCCTCAACAAAATGAATTGATGAAGAAAGATGCTGATGCTGGGAGGTGAATTGCTTGAGAAGCTGGTGAGCCTGTAGTGTGTAAGCAAGATAATCTTTATCTTTCAGTACTTGTGCTAATCTGCCAGGACGCCTGAAGCTGCAGTGTGGGATTTGATAAATATAGAAGCATGAGTTCAAGGCATCCTCCCCGAAAATCAAATCTCAGTTATGATGTTATTTTTAAAGGATTCGGATGTTTCATATGAAGCTGATATGAAATGTTCTTAGATTTGCTTTGCCTTTAAATAAGTTTCATTTCTTTTTTGTACAGCTCCCCCCATACAATGAAACAGTTTCATGTGGTATTAAATCCACAGGTAAGTTTCATGATGGTAAGAAATCAAGATTATTTTTTTTTTTTAAACTTGAAGGTTGTGACACTTTCCTGCGATTTACTGTACCCTCTCTTTAAATGTAATTGTTAGAACTTGTTCAGTACCTACAGGGGCATATATTAGGTAGGTTGGTTTTTTATACTTTACTGAATGATATCTGTGAGAGGTTTTGAAAATCCTGCATTGAACTTCAGCTAATTACAGTGGGCATCTTATTCCTCCTTCACACAGTGAGACTCCTGTGAAAACACTGTAGGATGTAGCTGTGAAAATGAGGAGGGCTGAAGAGCCATAGCATGAGTATTTTCTAACAGTTACAGCAGGAATGCTCTGCAAGCAGTGCTCTGTTCTCTGCTCCCTTTGGCTCTTGTTTCTGCCTGGCTTGGCTGTTTTTCTGGAGAATCCTGGTTTGGTTTGGTTTTTTTTTTAATCTCTTGATGAAAGTGTGTAAAAATAGAGAGTTCTCCTATTAAAGCTAAAATAGAGAGTTCCCCTTTTAAAGCTGTAACACTCAGAGGTCTCCTCTGCCTCAACCCACGCCTCTTACAACCTGACCTTACTCCAGAGTTGCAAGAAGTGGACAGGTGGGTAGGAGCTGCCCTGGGATCCTCACTCTAAACAGTTTTAACCAAACTTCCACAGTATTTTAAGCAGCAGGTAAATCAGTTTTTGATTTCCTCCCTGAACCAGAGGAGAGCAAGCAAGCTGAGACTTAGACAGATGTATGTGCAAGTGACTCCAGATCTCCTTAGAAAATTATGGAAGTATCTGACTGAACATTTCTCAGAAGTGCTCAAAAGGAGACCAAACTACACATGAGTGTTTAAGAACACCTGATCATTGTGCTTAGAGACTTTGGCCTTCCTTTTAAAGGTAAACAAGATAGGCAGTCAGAGAGAAGAACCCCAGATCTCACTTGAGAGCAGATCAGCAGCACTTCTGACGATTCAGGAGTTTCATTTAGTGCAGGACCACTTTTAGGACCCTGAGAAGTCCAGAACAGGAATTAGAAAGGTTCTTTAAAAAGACCATATGGTGTGAATTGTCTGTTGGGGACAGGGGCATCCAGTCATCTATTGCTTTGTCTAACTGGATTTAAGTTTTGTTCTTTCAGACTGAGCTTTTAATGGTCACAAGCCATACAGAAAGATGGTTTGTACAAATGTCTTTCAGATCATTCCTAGGCCTTGAGAGAACCCCTCCCAGCCCTGAGATTAGGTAATGACAGCAAATTAGGTTTTGCTTGAAAAATGTCTTTAACAAGCTTGCACTGTACTGTGCATGCACATTATCACTGTGATGGCTGCATAGGAAACTGCAAACTAAACTGGAATGCTTGATTGTGCAGAATATTTATATTTATATATGACACACACTTACCATGTTACCATTCCCCATAGTCTTCATTTTTTTCTGTACTTCAGTGTTTAATACAGAATCAGAATATCTGTTAATACCTACTAGGAGTAATCAAATCATGGCTTAAGCTCTAATATGAACAACTCTGTTCACACTAATTACTACTGTGCATTCACAGATTTTGGGGTTGTACATAGCCTGTCCTTGGAGCATCTGTTGGTGCTTGTTTCAATATGTGTGCCATGTTGTTCACGGCACAGAGATCTGTTTCAGTCCATTCAGAAATAGAGCTGTGAACTAGATTGAAACAAAGATGCCCTGAAGCAAAGTGGAAAGTCAAAACAAATAAGAAAAAGAAATTACCTCTTATTTTTCTCAGATGAACTTGACACAATCTTACAGCAAACGAGCTTCTGCCAGTCATTCCACAGACTAACTGTACAGTAGCTGCTGGTATTTAGTATTCTAATGCTGCTGTAAGGTGCAAAGACTAATTGCTCAGCTGTAACTTCCTAATTTGTGTGTTAAATGCTACATCAGCTGTGCTCCTGGCAAGGTTTCAGCCTATGGTGGTCATTGTGCCATAACTGTAAGGGATGTGTTCTGTTTCCTGCTCCCCACTAGCCCTGAGTGGGCTCTTGTGATTGTTTAGTGTACAGTAAACTGATAAATTCACCAAAACTAGAAAAAGTGCTCCCTT
Source organism: Hylia prasina (assembly GCA_013397195.1). Taxonomy (NCBI): domain Eukaryota; kingdom Metazoa; phylum Chordata; class Aves; order Passeriformes; family Sylviidae; genus Hylia; species Hylia prasina. The sequence continues at coordinate 138,604 of VYXD01012318.1, read as the reverse complement.
AGATGATGTTTTTTGCCAGATTAGCTCTGGATCACACAAGTGCTGGGAGCTTGCTGAGGAGGGAAGAGCAGGACAGGGGTTCAGAGGTGACAACTTTTACCTTGGGCTCTGATAGACTTGAACCACATTCTTTGTTTTGAAGCAGTTCCTATTTTTTTAACTCAAATTTTGGAAAAGAAGTAGTCCTGGATTATTTGAACTGGTAGGGACTTCAAATGTGCCCAGTAATTCATTTGTATTGAGGTTGGAGGAATATTTGGTGTTAGGGATTGTTGCCTGTGCTTTGTGCTGTTGTAACAAAGGGTAGAAAGAACCAGCTCTTGCCTCATGCTTGAGCTCCATAACACTCCATAAACAGCTGGACTAATGAGGAATGGTTTTGTTGTGGATTTATATCCCTTAAAACCCCCCAGTTGTGGCATTTGCATGCAGATGAAGCAGTGGCTGGTTTGGAGCTGTGTGTTCACAGGCAGCCCCTGGAACAGGAGGTGCTGCCTGAGCTCTCCCAGCCCTTCCCTCTGCAGTGCAGCTCAGGCACAGCTTCCCCCCATCCCTGGCTCCAGGCTGCTGATTTCTTCCACAAGGAACTTCAGCCCTCTCCTCTGGGTGGTGATGGCTCGTCCCTGATTGCAGAAGTGCTTGGTGAATGGCACACAGGGTGTTAAAAACGCTTGCTCACAGGCAGAGGGGAAAAAAATTAGAAATTTGAAATTCACTCTCTTCCAGAGGATTTAGAGAAACGATTTTGGGGTTGAATTTTTACCATTTTTTTTTATTTTTAAAAAGTCTCCTTTAGTTTGACTGGCAGCAAGATTGAAGTCGATGTGTGACATGTTTGCTTCTCATTTAGTCAGGTTAATAGATCAAAGCAGAAAAGCAATTAACATCTTTATAATTTGTTCATTAAATCATGATATGTTGGTATTGCATGGATAATTCAGACCTCAAAACACATTGAATGTTTGTTACTCTTCATTTGATATTAAAAAATGCAGATTGTTGTTCCTTTCACATTTTTTAAAGCTAAAATATTCTTAGCATATTTTTTTAGAAAATATATAGAATTATAAAACTTTAATATTGACAGTCATATATCAAATTTTTCCCTACTAGATTGTTTTCCCCTAGGTTATTTCCTTAGGTATATGAATAATTTCTTTTCTGGGAACTGTTGGTTGCTTTTTGTTGTGTTTAAAAAAAAAAAATCCACCTCATTTTTAGTGAGTCTGTGATGTCCTTGAAAATACGTGTTTGTTAATATGTCATGCATAATGTAAGTTGCACAAAATCTTAAAAGTTTAGTGCTGTATCCACTGAATTCCTTTGGAATTAATGTCTAGTGTTGTTTGGTTCTGTAGTAAGTCTTAAAAATTGGAAATGAGTGTTTTAACCCCCATCTTAAAAATTGGAAATGTGTTTTTTAGCCCCCATCGTTGAGGAAACACAAAATATTAAACTGTGATGTCTTTGAAACAGTACCATACGTATCATAAACACCTGCAGAGCTTGAAAATGTCAGCTGACCTTCAGAATTCCTGAAACTGTTCCATTAATTCTCTATCTTTACTCCAGAGTTACAGAAATAGTTGTAGCTGAAGTATTCAGTGTTACCAGTTAGTACACATACATTATAACAATAAATAAACTCCAGGAAATTGCAAAACTTGGTGACTGAAAATATTTTGTGATACTGCAGCTTGCCATGAGAATATTTCTTAGTGTTTCTTCAGCTCCAGGGCAAATAAATAAATCAATAAAACAAACAAACAAACAAACCCCCTGTTCATAAGTTCTCAGTTATAACTCCTGTGTACAAGTTGAATGCTGATTTATGTTGAGGAATGTGTTGTATTTTGTGTCATAAAATCTTGGACTCCTGCATACCATTACTCTCACATAGTAATACATTTAATTGTGATAAAATTAAAGAAGTTATAAATGAGCCTGGAGGCTCAGAAGCTTTAATTGCAGTGTTCCATGCAATTAATAAATATATGTTTCAGTTATTAAGGATTATGGTAAATGATTATGATAAATCACACCAGGAAAACCAAGCCCAGCCCCTCAAAAAGCAAACTTCACATATGGGAAAGTTAAAAAGGCAAAGGATTTGTAATTGGAATTTGTAATTGTCACTTGAACAGACTGGCTTGAAAAAAGCCTGGCATTAAGTATTTCACCATATTTTATAGGCAGTTATCCAGTAATTAATTTAATGCAGATTATTCCTATAGACATTGGTCTTTAATAGTTTTTCTGAAGAAGTGAATTTAACAGGGGTTATGTGCAGGAGCTGTGCAATGATTCGGAAATTACGTAACTCTGGTTAAGAAAACCCGAATCATGCTCTGCTGTCTTTAAGAAAATGATCTTGTGAAAGTTGTCATGGTTGGTAATGAAAATTGCTTTTGTTTGGGGGAGCGCACTTTATTTTCTGAGTTCTGGGAAAATAGGAGAGTGCTTTTCTTGCTTCTGCAGCTTTTTGATTCAATGCGATGCTCTAACTGAGATTTGCTTTCTCTTCTCCAGGGGAAGAGTATCAGCGAATTGAATTTGGTGTTAATGAAGTTATTGAGACTCAGTCATCTGTCCTGAATAACACCGACTACAGTATTTCGAGTACTCTGAATCCTCAGGCTCCAGAATTCATTCTCAGCTGTGCACCCGCTCAGAAAAGCCCAGAAGATGCTCTCAGCGACACAAACTACAACTCCATTGACTGCCAGTTCAGCGACCCCGCCCTGGCTCTGGACAGCGGCTCCAACGCCGAGAACGACGGCCTGGCCGGAGGCCTCGGGCAGAGGGAGAGGAAAAAGAAGAAGAAAAGACCCCCTGGATACTACAGTTACTTGGAAGACGTCCCCGACGGCGTGGCCGCCCCGGAGGCGCTGGTGAACGGCCACGCCACGGCCGCGGGACTCAACAGCCTGAGCGCCGAGGACGCGGAGCTGGCGGGAGACCTCCCCTCGCTGGCCACGCCGAGGACTTGCAGCAGCCCCGCCAGCTCCGTGGAGTTCCTGGGCGGAGCTGCGTGCGCCGAGCCCGGCCCCGCGGCCGCCGGCAGGACTGGCGGGCAGCCCGAGGTATGCCGCCTTGCTCATTCGGAACAGTTCTGCCTCCCCCCGGAGGCCGGCAGAGATTGCCCCCTAAGGACAGCTGGTGCACAGCCTTGTGCTGGTACTGATACTACTGAAACTCTGGGCGTTACTAATGGACAAACACTTGAATCCTCTGGTGAGGACACAGCTGCCAATGGGGTAGAATTGCACACTGTGGAAAGCGCTGACTCAGACCAAGCTAAGCCTGAGGAAGCTTCACCTACTACTGAGGCAACGGTCCCGCTTGCAGGATCAGTCCCCGTTAATCAGCCTGCAAAGTCGTGGGCTAGTCTTTTTCACAATTCCAAGCCCTCTGCTTCCACATCTGTGGTCTATGTGGAGACTAAGTATACCCCTCCTGCCACATCTCCTCTGGTCCCTGAAAAACAGGTTGAAGTCAAAGAGGGACCTGTTCCAGTTTCAGAGGATCCCGTAGCCATAAAGATTGCAGGTATAGTTAATACACACGAGTGGACGTTACACTGGAAGGGTGTTAACTCTGCTTGTAAACAGGAGTGTGCAATACTGATAGAGAACATTCCTCTGGGAATGAGCTGACTGTTCAAACGCTGCATGAAGGATGTCATTTGAATAAGCCAGTTTGTATCCCCCTGAGTGAACATGCCAGCCAGGCATTGCCCTGTCATTATCCCAGGTACAGGGAAGCTGTTGGTGCTTGTCAAACAGCTTGTCACACAGCCTCTGGAAGTGATCTGTGGTTTCAAATAGGCTGTGTGTTGTTATAAAAAGGAGAATATGTTAGGTTTGTACAGAAAATGGTGTGTTATTTTATCCAGCATTTACAATTCTGTAGTGTATTCTATTACAAAAAGGGTATTACTATATTTGTACCAAAGTAGTTGAAATTCCTGGGCACTAAACAGCGCTTGAAGTGTAATGGCTACATAGGTCTTGTTTCTGAAATTTCAATTCAGGAAATATCATATTTACTAATATGCTTTTTGAGGGGTCTGTCCTTCCAATTTAACCATTATAAGCAGTACTGCTTTATCCATCACCAATGCTAGCTGTTCCCAGTTCAAGAATAACCCTAAGGAGCTGTCCAGAGGGGACAGCAGGACAGGGAATAAGTGATACAAGAGTTTTGACTCTTGGTCCTGTCATACTTGTGAAATGCTGGAAACTGCAGGAGGTTGGTTGTGCAGATTCAGCCAGAAATTGTGAAGTTCTCCCAGCTTGGGTGCATTTTGTGTCACTGACTCACAAGTGTTGGAACCAGAGTAATTATTTTAAATCTGTGAAGTGGTCCGTGTGTGAGAAGGTTTTGTGCAGTGTCCTGCTGTTTATGCTGCAAGCTAATTTCCAGGTGCAATGCTGTTCTGAATGTGGCAGCTTCCAGTCAGATTTCCACTCTGAACAGAGGCTGACATGGAGATGATGTTCAGAGTGCCCAGAATTGTGTGCTGCCTCTCCTCCCCTCTTTACTCAGCAGTGCTTTCATTACTTAGAACTATCTGTTAAAAGCTGTCAGAAATAATTTATATTTCAGTGTATTTTCCACTTAGGTGTCACAAACACTGTATTAAAACTATATATAAGAATAAGCAAGCAGGTGATTACAGTCTGTATGAACCCATGGAGAATGGTGTCTTAAAATCTCAAGCTATCATTTGGTAATGGTTTTTAACATAAAATTATTTTGTGACTGTCGTAAAGCTACAATTGCTTGCCATAAATGGAAAAGGTTTTTTGTCTTGTCCAAGTTGTTCCAGTTGTAAGTTAACTTTATAGACTTCCACTCTTTCTGTACTGTTTTTTGCCACCAGGTGGGAGCAGAGCTTTTTATTTGGTCTTCAGTTAGTAAATGTAACTTTTACCCAGTTTTCTTCTGCACCTTCACTATTAGCTTGCTGTTTGGGCAGAGGAATAATCTGAGTATAGATAAAAGGAATTCATCTGCTCATTGCAGCTGATTTAGGCAGGAGTTATTGCTGCAATTCCTGTAATTCAGATGTTGCTGATTTCTCTGTAAAATGTTTGCTGGAAGATCTGAATGCCATGTGATCAGTGCTTTGCTCTATGGAGAAAGGTGTTTTTCTTTATTTTCTTTATATGTACTTGAGTGTTCTCTGTGCTGTTTGGAAAACAGGTACCTGAGTGCTTGATTGATCACCCACACCCAAAAATGTGTTACAAGAATTTCACTTCATGATTGCCAGACAGATCATTTGCTGTGTTCTGTATATATTTAATTTCAACTCTCCTGCCTCGGTGATCATCTCTGTGTGAGGGTCAGTGTGTTTGTCAGGTGTTTTCTCTGTGGCTGAGCTGAGATCCTCCTGCTGGATTTGCTGGGAATTCAGCAGCTTCAGCTCCCAGTGGGAGTGAATTTTTGACCACAAGTGCCATAGGGTGCTGGACACAGGTAAACTCTACACCTGAAGTATCTGGAGTTCACAGGCAGAATTAACAAATCAACAAACAGCCCAGTGTTGGAGTGCTGAGCTCCTTGTGCACAGTTTTGATTTAGAACAGGTGCTCAGCACACAAGAAGAGAAGTTGCTTTTCCAGGGACAAATTGTTGGTTTGTACTTCAATTTCAGCAGTTATTACAAGGGAGGTTAATGATTCACAGGCACCCTGAAAATAATTTAATGCTGCTTGATTCAACCTGCAGAGATCTGTGGTTCCTTTAGCCTCAAACACAGAAGTTACACAAGATAAGGAGATGATCAGGACTAGAAAATAAATAGAACAGGCAAATTTCATGTTAATCTTGATGAGAAACAAATACTGAAGAGGTAATTTTAGCAATTGTTCAAGATGTACCTGCTGTGCAGGTGCTGCACTTGCATGTTTGAAAAGGGACAAATGTAGTAATTATGCACCACAGCCTAATTTAGATGCTAGGAAAAGCATTTTAATAATTAATATCTAAGGGGTAGTAAGGTTGTAAATGATATTGGTAAAAAATAAGACTTCAAGGCTTTACTTGCCACATTTCACAGTTGGTCCCCTACAATGATAACCTGATAATTAATAATGCCTTATATAATGTTGGAAATAAGCTAAGGAAATAAGTGATTGGAAAAATACCAATTCTCTGAGCAGTCTTTTAACTGTTCTTGGTGATCTTAGGAAAAATTGCATTGAGAGAATCTGAAACAATGTTCTGAATCCTGTTCTCTTGCACTGTGGCTGGTGGAGGTAACAGTGCCCATAAAATCTCTTGACAGCAGGCAGGATTTCAGATGAATTGAAGAACAGAAACTTTAAGATCTGACTAAATTAGAAGGAAGGGAATCCAATAAATGCAAGGATGAAAGGCACCAGAACAGAAACCAAATGCAAGTACAGTGTGAAGAACTAATGGTGGAAGTATTAGAGAAAAGGATCTGGAAGTTCTAGGGAATTGATGAGTGTCTTTAGTACAGCTGAAGAAGACAGAGGTTTTTTTCCCCGGTGTGTGTTAATACCAATTTACATGGGAAACGTGGAAAATAACTAATTCTGCTGTTGCTATGAGAATTTGATGCAATGGCAGTCTTTGGGCATTCCTTCTGAAGGAAAATCTCATAGCACAGCAGCGACAGAAATATCTAAACATTTCCTCACTTCACAAATCAGTACCCTCAAAGGAAATGAGTTTTCTGGCTGATGACATGAGCTTTCCACCAGGTTTTGAAATTTTAAGATTTTCTCACGGTTTTAAGTGTATTTTTCATCTGCTACACTTGTAAAAGTTCCTTTAGTTCCTGTGTGTTAGATGTGAGCTGGAAATGTGCTGTTGAATGTAATTGCTGTACACAAACCCAGGTCTTTGTTAAGAGAACCAAAACTCCCAGGAATTGCACTGGAGCCTGTTCACAAAGCAGCTTTGTGACCACAAGAGGATGCTAAAGGTCTTAATATCTTTATAATGCAAAAATGGGGAGGAAAAGAGTTAATGTAAAAAACTATTGATAGACACAGAAAAATAGCAACTTTTTTGTTATTTTCATCTTTATTTTCAACAATGATGAGCTCTGGTAACAGAAATACTGTGTGTGAACACAGTTCAAATATTGCTGCTCTAACAATACATTCTGAAGTACTTCAGCAGGAATTCAATAACATATTTTAGCCCTCAATAGAAAAGAAGCTCATTCTGCATCTATGCTACATCATCTTCCATTTTACATTTCTTTGCTGCCTGCTCTTTCAGGTGGCATGTTCTTTATGTAACAGACAACTGAATTAAACATTTCCTTCTTTTTTTGGTCAATTTTGCTTGCTTAGAACTGATCTTATCTGCAGGAAATACAACCTTAAAAATGGGAGACAGCTTGGCAGTAGAAGGATGTGGATTTTCTTTGCAGTTCTGCCACCTCCTCTGCTTAGTTACAGTTTTCTACCTATATCATGTTATTTTATCTTTTTTAGTTCTGTAATGAACAGCTCAAATTTTTTTAAGTTTATAGCATATAAGAGCTTTAGAGCCCCTCACATTTATTATAAAAACAAATAACCCTGCTGGTACACAATTGCTATATTTACATGCAATTTATATTTTGTCGTGTATAGCCCTTATTTTGCAAGTTTAAAGGATATGAGCTCCAGTATTTTCTTTAAACAGTTCTTATTTAGGTATCTAAATAACAGGTCAGGATTCCTGGAAAAGCTCCCTTTGTTGCTCTTGGTTTCATAACTGGGACAGACTAATGTGCAGTGGTTTCTGAGTTTTAAACTTGGGCCATTGCTGAAGGTTTTGAAAGCAGGAAAGAGTAGGAATTTTGTTATGTAAGGCTGTTATCTCTTAGATTTTGGAAGTGTTAAATAAAACAGCCTGTTCTGAAGATCAGGGGAACATCTGTCTGTGTGTTTGCACTGAGATGATTTTGTTGTAAGGTAGTGGATGGTGAAACTTCTAAACTGAGACTGCTCCATTGGCTTCACCCCTCTTCAAAGCAGAAAAATGTGGGAAATGCTTCATGAAACTGGTGACAAGTGATTCCAGCTAATGGCATTTTGTATCTGTGTATGTATCTGTGTAGCAATACAAATAAAATATCTGAACTTAGGAAAACAAACATCCAAATCAATAGGTCTCGTTTTGGAATGACAGTGATCAGGTTTGTATCAGCATCTCCTGATCCCAATCCCAGGATGTCTTTGGAGGAAGAAAAACGTCTGCTTTGGAATGTGAGCAGTGGGTAAATGGAGTGGAAATCATTTGCTGAAGGTTCTGGGAATCTTGTTCATTGATGTGAATTACTGTGTAATGCTGCAGCAGATATTGGTTTAGTGGCCACGAGAGTTTTGTTGAAGCTCAATTTACTGTTTCTCATTCTGCAGAAATACTGGAAAATGTAAGACTAATACATAAACCAGTGTCTTTGCAACCCCGAGGGCTGATCAACAAAGGAAACTGGTGCTACATCAATGCTGTATCCTTCCCTGGGAAAAAATTAATGCTCTTAAGTTGATATTTTTATATTATATCTGTCAGAGTTTTTCTGGATTGTTCTGGTAAGTATTTTATTAGAAAGTGTTTTGTTTTCCCAGATCCTGCTCCTGTGGTTAAAATGTTGAAGTGTAGCAGCCAGAAATCCAGGGGGATTTTGGATCATTGAACCTGGTGTGCAGGTTCCCCTGCAATCCTGTTTGCAGTTTGTTACCTGTGTGAAAATATTTCAGAACTGTGACTTCTCCTGACTGAAACCCTTGTAATTTCTAGCAGTGTTTCCCTATGACTCTGTGCATCCATTTAAATGGTTATTTCTCTTTTGAAGTAACTGCTCTTACACTTGGGCTTTGTTCTGCAGTTTAAGTGGATCATTTGGGTTTGTGCTGAGCAGGTTGTCACTGTTGTATGATCTGTGTAATGCAGCATTTAATTTAAATTAATCCTGCAACGATCTTAAATATGAAAGATGGGCTTGCTCTTAATGAATTGGAGTTGTATTCCCTGCAAAAATAACTTCTACCCTGAGGAACAAAAAGCACCTTCCCTCCATGCTATATTATGATATTAATAAAAATATTAATAATTAAGAAAAATGGTCTCCCATGTCAGCAAGGCTGACTGCAAGTGACACTTGGGATACTTCTAGTGCTGGTACTGCTAGTGAAAAATATTAACAGCAGTTTCAAGACTGATCATGGCAGATCCTAATAAACTATTTCTAGGCCAATGACTGTGCTTTAAATAAAGCTTTTATTGTGTATAACCAGTTCTGCACTCGTTTGGTTATATACACTATGCATCTTAGCTCCCATCTTTTCAATCTTGAAGTTTTACATTGGCATTTATTACTCAGTTTTTGCACACTGTGGGGATCACGTTAATCTCTCTTCAGCCTTTGAGATCGATCCCTGATTTTGTCATTTCCCTTTCCCACCAGTTTTTTAGTGCATTTCCTCTGTTCACTGCTCTCACCATTTGTGATGCTTTTAGAGCATTTTCCTTCCAGCACACTCTGGAGTTATCCACGATGCTCCCAACTCTGCATTTCAGCATATCTCACGTCTCAGGGTTTTGCTTTGGTTGCAGGGGTGACTCAGCTGGTTTCTTCCATTCTTCTGAGAAAATGTGTTCCAGGTTATCTCCTGCCAATTTTCAAATGGTTAATTCTCTAAAGTCTTTCCTATGAAAGTTCTTTTCCTCTCCTCCTCCTGGATGAAATGTTTCCTTACCCATTAATTAAAGTTCTTGCCATAATTAAAGTGTCAGTGAAATCACTGCATGTTACAAGATGCTGGGTTTGGTTTTTTTTCAATATAACTTCTGTACACTATTGATTAACATGACAAAGCTTCATCCTCTTTTCCAGTTAAATTCTTGAATTAATCTACCTAACAAAAATGCAGCTCTGTTTTTCGTATAGTTGTGCATATAATTGAATATTTGATTAATACACAGATGCCATTTTCTGCATATTTCCTTAATGCCACTGCATAGACCCTGCAAGCCTTGGTTGCTTGCCCTCCAATGTATCATTTAATGAAGTCCATTCCAATGTATTCCAAATCGCAGAGGCCGTGCACCTCCACACCAATGCTAGACAGTTTGTAAGTAGCTTGGGAAAAAAGGAACAAAAGTCTGGGATCTGACTAAACTGGTTCAGAAATGCCTAACAATGACTGCTGGAAGTTGACATGCATCCAGAAGGGTTTTGTGTGGTTTTGGGTGACACTTTAATAATGAGCTTGGTGTTTTCCAGCTGTTGGGCTTGTCAAGGAAGATAATTCCTGTTGCCTTGGGAGTATCAGTTTTGTGTGTAGTGTTTAATGTGCAAAAATGAACTGTGAGAGGTGCAAGGATCAGCCCAACACCTGAGTTTTCTCTGCAGTGATCAGGTGGATTTTTATGTCTGAACTTTACCCAGATTTTGTGGTGATATTCTTGGATTTTGTCTTGTTTTGGCAGTCACAATGACAATTACCTATTTTTATTACTTGTTCTTCCAAGTCTTAAATTGCTGCTCATGTCCAGTTGCTTCCCTTCTGTTTCAGTGTTCGTTTAATGAATGAGTTCACTAATATGCCTGTACCTCCTAAAGCAAAGCAAGGTGAGTGGGAGCAGGGGCACAAAGCAGGAGATGATGGGGAGAAGCCTTTGGGGTAAAGCTCTGCATGGGGGCAGGTGTTGCACCTTGGATTCTTTTCTTCTCTTTGGTGGACCAAGTGTACAAGTGCAATAGGAGCAGTTTTTGTTGCAGGCTCACTTAATTGTGAAGAGGCCTTCTAAGAACATGCCCTGTCTAAGAAAATCAGCTGATACTCCCTATATTTTCCTCCACTTCCACCCTTACACATTTCCAGCTGTTTATTTATCAGATGGCTCAATTCTGCTCCTTAAATCCTGAACACTCACTGATTTGGAACCAGATAGGGCCATAACAGGCCCCTTAAGCAGTTGGAGATTGCCTGCAGGAATATTATCCTGGCTTCTGATTCCAGTGGGAAAACTTCACACGTGTCTGATTTCTCCTAATACATATTAGAAGGCTCAGTGATGATTATATAGTGAGGAATAGCATGTTTTTTTGATGCAAATAAAGTATCTTAAAGGTTTCAGTTGTTTAATCTTAATTTTAAACCAAGTCTGTTGTATTGCAAACTTGTAGAAACAAGCACATTCCTGAAACTGTTCTTTATGTAACATGATAAGGAAATATCAGGAGGAGCTGGTGGTTCCAGTGATTTCCAAACAGTTCAGACATTTCTGTGGTTTCTTTCTGTGAAACAAATCTTACTGGCTTATGCAACTTATTTTACTTGCAGGTCATTGCCTTGTGTAGTTTTCAAGTATAGTTCTGAGGCCTTGTATTGCCATTAAGTGGAACATTGTGTCAGGCTGTTCTTGGGGTTTTTATTCTGCAGTGAGCAAAAGTCATCATTGCTCATGTTAGAATTGCAAATACACAAAAGGTTTAAGGCCGTGTTCTTCAAAACAAAAGAAATGCAAAAATGCAAATAGCACTAAAAGTGTTCTTTGCTGTTGATGTTCTTGTTAATGTTCTTAGAACTTTTCCTGACTATCTGTAAGTTTATGCAGGGTGATATGTTTTAAAACAATCAAATTTTACAGCTAAGAGTTGTGTCTCATAACTTCTGAGCTCAAACCCCAAAACTACAGTAAAACTATTAGTAAAAAAAAGTGCTGGACTCCAAAACTAATGATGTGTGAAGAGGCTGTCCAGGTATAATGTTAAAAAAACCCTTTTATTTCTTACTACTTACATGAATTCTCTTTCACCTTGCAGCTTTAGGTGATAAAATAGTGAGAGACATCCGACCAGGGGCTGCCTTTGAACCAACCTACATTTACAGGCTCTTGACGGTTATAAAGTCAAGTCTGTCAGAAAAGGTGGGACTTCAAATCCTTGACTTGTGGGACTGCATTGCAGGGCAGTCACAGCCCTTAAAACTCTGCAAAGCCAAAGCTCAGGCTCTGCTCAAATGCCACTAAAATCAGCTCACTGAGAGTTCATGGTAATGAAGCTCCACTGTCTTGGGACCTGAATTACAGGAAAATGTTAATTACAGGCTTGGCAGTTTGATATGTCAGAATAATGAAAAAATGACGGTTGGAATGGAACATCTCTTTTTGTGACTTACAGTTCAGAAATGAGCAGTTGTTCATTTTTATGAGCAATTCAGCCAAGACTGATTGAAGCTCCAGAAACTTCAAAATACCTGTTCAGGTTTAATTTCAATATAAAGAAAAAATAATAATTCAAACTGTCCTTCGATCTGGCCTTGGTTTGGCAACAGCTTTCAATAGTGGTGGTAAAAGAAATGGGGGGGAAAAATTCCAACTCACACGTTAAATGGAATTTGTATTGAAAAAAAATGCAGAGTTCTTGTAGCCATTGTGGAGCTGATGTGTCTATTTACTGCTTAGCACAGTTTGGGTTTAACTGCTTAAAAAGGAATTTGTTTTATAATTAAACTTCAAACTGTATTTGACATAACTTCAGACTGAGTGGTTGCTAAATTAGCTGAATTAATAGGAAAAGGTGGATTTTTTTCATTGTCATGAACCTTCTGTTAAAAGAAAACCATGAAAAGATCATGGAATTAATTGAAAAAAATGTTTTGTTCAGGGCAGGCAAGAGGATGCTGAAGAATACTTGGGATTTATCCTCAATGGACTACATGAAGAAATGCTGACCCTCAAGAAACTTCTCTCTCCACATAATGAAAGTTAGTGGATTTTCTTTTTTATAGCAAACAATTCATTTCAAATACTGTTTTTGTGTGTGATTCCATAATACAGAGTAATGCTTGGAGTAGATGTTGGGATAGGAGTAGAATGCCATGCTTGAGAGGACTGGGACATAAGCCAATCATATTTTGTTAAAATCTGGATACAATCAGTCCATTCTGCCCAGTATATGAATGATCAGAAGAATTACTGGGTTTCTGGAAAGGCATCAGGTTCTGTCAGTATTCTGGAGGACAGTAAGTCACATCCTGGTTCTCCTAAATAACGAAACTCAATATTACACATTTTTACTGAGCTCAGCTAAGCATTATTTGGGGCTAACTCTAGTTAATCAGTCTTGTTTGTCATTTATAACACCTGCAATGTCAGTGGTTTTTGACTCTCCATGGGAGTTTAAAAATATATCAGTGTCTTTTTCACTGATCTTTAAACCAACTGTTAAGATCTCTCTTTTTTTTCTATCTAATACAAACCAGCATACCAAATCATTTGAGAACTCTTACTGACAAAGTTGGAGGAGAATTTACTTTGAAAGAATTACCAGAATTTATATGCAGAGTAAAATGTCAGTTTAGTTTATAGAGGCTTTAGCTTGAACCCCTTTACAAATAAAATCCTGCAGGCCTTGGCCAAGTAAGAATTCAGATCACTAGTTACCCAGTTTCTCTTCAGCAGGGTAAATTTTTTAGGATATAAAGTCATACCATAACTGTGTTCAGTTTATAACCTCCTGACTTTGGCACTGGCTGGGAAAATATTTGCTGAGCCTTGGGTTCCCTGTAAAATACCTGTGCAGAAAAGGAGTTGTATTTAATAATGGCATAATTCTGCTTGCAGTTTAACACTTGACTTTCTAATTTTCTACCCCATAAATTTACTACTAAAAATATATCAAACTTTGCTATTTACATACAGTCATCAGTGAGCTGCCTTCTGTTAACACATGGACGTGTCATGCTGGGAGCAAACCTGGAATACGCTTGCTCTCTTCTTTCAGTTCAAACTGATGCATGAAAACATTGTCTCCTCGAAAAATCATTTGTATTGGGAGTTTTGCCTTTCAGATCCTTTCTCTGCCTGGCTGTTTTATCTGTCAAAAACCCCAATGTGTTTGTTTTTTTTTCCCCCCTTGTCACTGGAAGAAGTGTCGGTGTCCAACGGCCCCGAGGCTCAGAGCGTTCCCAAGGAGGAGGAGCAGGAGGAGCAGGGGGAGGGCAGCGAGGACGAGTGGGAGCAGGTGGGACCTCGCAACAAATCCTCAGTCACTCGCCAGGCTGACTTTGTCCAGACTCCAATCACTGATATTTTTGGTGGTCACATAAGGTACAGTACTTCTCCCTACATCCCTACAGGTTCTTGACTTGCAGTGGTTGAGTGGTTTTAAATGTCTTGAATGAACCGGCTGTTCTGAGATCCCGAGCCCTGAATTGCGTGGGAATGTTTATGCTTTGAATATTGTCTAAGAATTCCAAAGCATTTTAGAGCTACCTAATTTTTCTGACCTCTGAGGAGTCTCATGTTATTAATAAGGATACTGAGAAAGAATGAGATTTACAGAATTAAGACAGTAAAGCGATGAACTAAAACATAAAATTGTGAATTTTAGGTTATTCAGACTCTTCATGCTTCCCAGAAAAAGCTGTGTTTAATAGTAAAGAAATATTAAAGGCAAAAGAAGTCTGGAAAAATGTAAATTGCTACAAGATGGTACTGGAATGAAAAGAATGTGGGGATGTCACTTATATGCAGGTCTGATACAAGACAAAGGCTGGTATCATTTCAGAAAGTAGAATCTGAAAGAACATTTTTTGGAAAGGAAGCCTCCTGACTTGTTTGGAGAGATGTATAATTTAAAATGAAAGCAAACACTTGCTAAAAACATACAGCAAAACAAAACTGCTAGACTTGAAGAATTATTTTTAAATTGGAGACAGACACTTAATTGCTGGTGTTTGACTCTCTGTGTTGCCAGATATTGAGTCTGGAAGTGTGAATAATGTGGGCTAGTGCCTTCTGCCTTGGAAATGCCCTGAAATTATTTATTCTTCTGGGTTTTGAGCCAGACAGCTGGTAAATAAAATTATATTTTCCATAGAATTTGGCAGACAGATGCTTGTAGATATTGATGGTTCACATACCCAAGGTGGTGTTAATACCCCAGGTATATTCACCAGAATTTGTCACCATTGTTTAGATCTCTACGTGATTCCATCAGTTCTTTTATTAAAAATACTGAGATGATGCAGTTTTCTGTAGAAATCCACAGCAAATGATACAAAGATGATGCTGGAAAAAGGCAAAAACTTACACAGAGCAGCAGAAGCACAGGATCCACTCCAATATCTGCTGGCAGCACATCCACCTTATTTAACCTTCACACCAGGGCACAGCTCACCACAGAAACAGCATCCCATGGGAGGCTGGAAAGCTTCATCCTCAGGGGGGGACATAGGAAGGGCTGCATGTAAAACTGCCAGTAGAATTCCACTAAATGCAAGAGTCAGGAACTGGAAAAATCCAATGGGAAAAGCAGTGAGGAAAAAATTATTCTAACTGGCATCTTTTGGCTGTGGAGACTTCAGGCTTGGGGATTTTTAGGCTGTCCTTGAGAGGCTTGAATCTATTAAATGTCCATTAAGCATAATTACTTAAAAACCCCCCAGCCTGTGAAGTCTTTCTTAGCAACATGAGGCTTAAGTGGGAAAGTACAAAGTTTTCCTGAGAATTCTTGCAGTGCCTGGGTAATTTTTCATTGAAAATGATGCATTTTGTCATGTCCAGCTGAGATTTGTAGTTATTCTAATAAGGGACATTGTTACAGAAAAATCATAACTCAGGGAATGTTTTGCTGTCAAATCAATTTCTGCATATCTTGTGAAGAAAATGTCCTGAAGAGGTGTTATAATATAATTTCTGGTTTTTTAAAATAAAGGTGCTGCTGTTTTTCATGCATTCTCTTCCCTCTAAAGGAATATTATATATTTTCCCTCTCTAATATTATGTGTTTGCCAATATGAAGCTGCACTGGATTTCAGTGCTTTGCCTGAGTAAAAAGGGCTCTTGATTATCCTGAACATTCAAATTAACCTGAACGTGAACACTTCCTACCTTACCTGGAAATATTCCAGCATGGCCAAATAGGTCAGAGCTGTGTTAATTATCATTCTGGTTGCAACATATAACAACATAATAATTTATATACATGGACAAAGTGTGGATGAAGAAAACTGCTAGTCCTCAGTGAAGCATAGTTGGTATTTCCTATGACAAGATTTAAGCAAACAATTTAAAATCTCTGTGAAACTGGGCTTAGAGAAGTGACTGAAAAAATGGTGTATTTTTATTGGAGAACCTGGAATCAGCTGTGATTTTTACAGCAGAACACAGATGAGCACTGGCACTTTGCACTTATGAAGAGCTGTTGGGAAACTAAACTAAGAAAAAGAGCCAGAGATAATTTTTTAATGCTTATCAAAATTTTAAACTTCGGATGCTTATCCAATAACTTTGCATATATAAAACAATTCAGTCACAATCCCATTCAGAATACTCTTAGTAGATGTTAAAATCATTGAAATTGGGGTAAATTGTTAAAACTTGATGTTTAACCTTTATATTTGTATGTCTTGCCTTGAATTAACTATAAACTGACTTACTTAAGTAACTCATTCTTCCTTGACAGTTCTGTCTGGTTAAAAATCACACTTTACTACCCTTTGATTTCTCTTTTTTCTGCACAGATCTGTTGTTTACCAGCAGAGTTCCAAGGAGTCTGCCACGCTGCAGCTTTTCTTCACCCTGCAGCTGGACATCCAGTCGGACAAGATCCGCACCGTGCAGGATGCCTTGGAAAGCTTGGTGGCAAGAGAGTCTGTGCAGGGATACACCACAAAAACCAAGCAAGAGGTGTGTTCTCTTCACCCCTTACTCACAGCCAAGTGCTAAACTTTTAATTTCAAAGGGTTTTCCTGGAGCTCTGGCTTTACAAAGAGTTGTTGGAATTCGCTTTAACAAAAGAGGTGCAGACCTGTTCAGAGCGTCCTGCAGCAGTGAAATGTCAGCTCTGAAACAAAGGCAGGCCTGTAAATAGCTGGGGGTTTGAGGTGATGTAATAATTTATGGGGGATTTTAATGGAGAATGTCCTTAATTAGCAGGCTGAACTGTGGTAAAGATATTGTGGTTAATACCATAACTTACTGATCCTGAGGATTGCCAGATGGTGTTAGTAAAGGAGCAGCTCTTCAGAGTAAATACTTCTTGATTTTACAAATAATAGTAATTATTGCAGTAGAAAAGTACTTACAAGGAGGAAAAGCATGGTTTGACAGTTTGAGAACTTGTGCTAGAGGATAATAATTAAACTTCCCTCCCTAAGGCCTTGCCTTGTTTGCTGTGGTGGGTGATAGAAAGCATCTCTGGTGTGCAGGGATTGCTCACGTGGGCATTCCACGTGCACTGCTGGTAACTCTGGAATTGCAGGTGTTCCTCTGACATTCGTGTCTGGTTTTCAAAATCCCCCAAGTGAGAACAGGATTAGCTAAAGAAAGGATGGTTCATTTCCCTTGAAAAGCTAAAGATGAACAGCAGAAATTTGTTTACCTTGAGTACTCAGAACATATATTTCTCCAGTTGTTTTCCACATGAAAGAAACATTAGCAAGCTCATTATGATTTACCACAAAGATCTTCTTTTGCTTGCCATTCTTTTTTTTTTGCCTTTTACTGCAAATGGTTTAAGGTTTTTGACTGACAACCCAGTGCTGGGTTGGAAGAAATGAGTGCTTAAATTAGGTGCTGCATGATATTTCAGAGTTTGGATGGGAATACAAGCACCCACAGCGTCTTCCAGATCTTTTTTTCAAAATAAATTCAAATTGAAATAGTTGTTTTTGTATTAAAATTGTGGTAAAAACACTGAACATAATGACTGTAGAACCTTGGAAAGGGATAATACTTTTTCCCCATGAATTTCTATTCTCCATGTAGGTTCTAGCAGAATCAAGGCATGGATTGAAAAATAATATGCACATGGTTACCAATAAAGAGATTTTTCTCAATTAAAAAATGGAGAAAAGCCTTAAGCAGTTATTTTGAGAAATATTTTTATGTCTTCATTTCTTGGAAGGCAAAACATTTTTGCTCTGCAATTCTGAGCTCGGCTCCTGGTTTCCAGACAGAAATTCTGTGGTTTGGTTATAATTATATAAAAATCACTATTTAGTAGAGAAAAGTGTGGTCAGAACTCATGTTTTTCTCTTTGAATATAGTGAGTTCTCCTTTGAAACAACGTTAGAATTGACGATCCCGTTGGCTTTTAAGTCACAAATGAGCATTTATCATAAATTAATACTGCAGTAAGATCAAATCTGGAGGGTTTGCTGCCAAACTTAAGCACTTGCTCCTCATTTAAAGGAGGAATTTTGAGGAGGCAACAAAAACTGACAGGTTTTCTTCCTCTGGGTTTGTGTGTCAGGTGGAGATCAGCCGAAGACTCACCTTAGAGAAGCTGCCCCCCGTTCTGGTCCTGCACCTCAAACGCTTCGTGTACGAGAAGACAGGGGGATGCCAGAAGCTGATCAAGAACATTGAGTACACTGTTGATCTGGAAATCAGTAAAGGTAAAAGGTTTATGAACAGAGTTTCCCTCTCTGTCATGGGAAGGGTAATGTTGTATTTCCTGTGAGTATTTGTGGTTTAATTTTCTCCCACACAAGGTTTTGTCTTCATCGTTGTCTGAAAATTCGGTCATTTGGGTGAATCTTTTGTGGGGTTTTTCTTATGATGAAAGATCTTAAAGCCTTTGGCACTTCCCAGACAATGGGTTGGCCAAATGAGAGCTTCCTGTGGATTTATGGAGGAAGGATATAGGCTGCTGAGGGCAAACAGGGGAAGTGATCCTCTTGGATCTGTGTCCCTGTCTGTGAAGACTGTTGCCAATACTGGGTATTTTTACCACAAATTTAATTCACAGAAGTGTCAAATTACTTAATTAATGAGTGGCTGCTGGAAGGAAACTGATGTATTGAAAGTACAGCCTGAAGGTAGACAATCCATAGTGCAGAGGTTAAACAAGGATCCTTTATTTAACAAGTATCCTAGGAGACAGTGACTTGAAATAGTGTGAGATTGGAAATTGTCCAGCATCTGAAGCTTGCCAAAATAATGCCTTTTGTTTTGAGCTGACAAATGGGACTATTAGGCAGCCAGTAGCTCAAACAGGAATAAACAAAATCAATGTATACTCACATCTCAGCTGAGATCTGCACCTTGTCAGGCCGTGCCCTTTTGTTTTACTTAATATTTTATTTTGCAATTTTCCTTCAGGAATGTAAGCATGACTTGGAAGCTGCAATTGATTCTGTCATTGTCTGACAGCAGGAATGAAAGGGAGAAAATGGAATAGTCTGATCTTTTACTCTGTCTTTTTTTTCCTTCATTTTTTGGTGGTACTTTTAAACCTTTCATAAACCACAGTGTTCAGCAAACCTGCAAATTCACTCCCTTGATTACCAGTTATTTAGAACCATGACCATTCTTTAGAGGGTGCAGAAGAAATTTCAATTAAACGTTCTCCTTTGTGATAGTGTTAGTTTCTCTGAAAAAGAATTGATCCTCTTGATACAGAATTTCTCATGTGTGACTTTTTTTCCTCCTCCAGAGCTACTGTCTCCTGGTGTGAAAAGTAAAATTTCAAAAGGCCAAAGAACCTACCGGCTCTTTGCAGGTATTTTATCTGTGTGGTCCCTCTATTGCAAATGCAGATTCTGCTTGTGGAATTACAGAAACACTGGCTTACATTAAGTGCTTTCTTTTTAATTGCACTGAAGTAGCTGGTGGCTGTCAGGTTCTTGTGTGTGATGGGGTTTGTTCAGAACTAGGAGATTTGGTGTGCTGCAGAAACACTGATCTGGCCAAGGGCTGGAGTGCCAGCACAAGGGGGTGGCTTTGCAGTGCCAGAGGGCAGGGTTAGATGGGATCTTGGAAGAAATCCTTCCCTGGGAGGGTGGGAAGCTGCCTGCCATAAGGATGGGGCAGGACCCTAAAGCAGCTCCTTGGTTTTACAGCCAATTCCCTGGGCACTGTCCCAGTTCACTTTTTCCAAACCTAAAGATTATTTGAGCCACACAAAGCCAAGATGTTCATCCTACCCAAGCCTCTGGGTGTCACCCCATTGGGATTGATGTGGGCATTGACTGCAGGCAGCTGGAAAATCCCATTTGCTTCTTCCCCATGGGCAAACCAGTCCCGGGAACCACCAGGGGAATATTTGGGATGGAGATGTGTCTCCTAGAAAGTATCAGTATCTCCTGATACTTTCTCCCCTGGGAGGGTGGGGAGAACCTGGCACAGGTTCCCAGAGCAGCTGTGGTGCCCCTGGATCCCTGGAAGTGCCCAAGACCAGGTTGGATACTGGGGCTTTGGAGCAAGCTGGGATAGTGGCAGATGTCCCGTGGCAAGGAGTGGGATGGGATGAGCTTTTTCCAATCCCAAACCACTCCATGATTCCGTGCCCACCTCTGAACTCTCCACACTCCCTCCACCCAAGACAAGACGCGCATCTTTTAGCCGCCCACCCCCGAGGCAGGGCCTCCCTAAGCCCCTGTGACCCCTGTGTGTGCCCCCACAGTGGTGTACCACCACGGCAACAGCGCCACGGGCGGGCACTACACCACGGACGTGTTCCAGATCGGCCTCAACGGGTGGCTGCGCATCGACGACCAGGCCGTCAGGGTCATCCACCACTCCCAGGTGGTGAAGGCGGCCCTGGAGCGCACGGCCTACCTCCTCTACTACCGCCAGGTGGACCTGCTGTGACCCAGCATCACTAGCTTCCCTCCTGTAAATGCTCTTCTGAGTGAATCTTTTATCCTTTTTTTTTTTTTTTTTTAATTTTACTCTAATTTTTTTTTTTTGTTTTTTTTTTTTTTTCCCCCCCCTCCTCTTTATTTTTTTTTTTCTCTCCCCTTGCAACTGTGGGATAGAGTGATAAAGGAAGCTGCCGTTTGTGCACAGCGTAGTTTGCGTTGACTTTTTTGACTTTGAGGAATGAATCACAAAAGAAAAAAGAAAAATATTAAAAAGAAATAAAGTTCATCCGAGTTAATGCTGAATCCTAAGATAATTAAAAAAGGGGATTTGCGTTAAATTCCCACTTTCTAATTGCGTAGTACGAGAAAACCCTGCACCAGCAACAGAACTTGTAGATTTCTGTGAAAATGTTTTATCTTTACTTCAGTAAAAAAAGAAAAAAAAAATTAAAAAAAAATAAATAAAAAGCTCTCTCTGCTTCCCCAATAGTTTTTTGATAAGTGGTAAAACATGAGCCGATGTGTATGAGATGGAAATGGTCCTTTGTGCTTCAAAACATGTACAAACTGCAGAGTTGCTGGTTCCTGATAGGAAGACACATTTTAATAATTGTGCGACGAGAAACTGCTTAAGTACACATTGCAGATCAAATATTTGGAGTTAAGATGTTAGTCTATATAGATGGGTGATTGTAACTTTATTGCTATTAAGAAATTTCAAACTGCATTTATGCTTCTGTGTACATGAAATTACGAAAATGGGCAAAATAATTAAGATTGATATTTCTTTAAGTCTGCTTTGTTTAATTTTGCTGTCTGCTCTCCTATAATGTTGAGTTCCTAATTGTACACAGTTTAGTGATACCTAGAAGTATAAAGTTGTCGCCCATCAATAAAAGTCACAAAGTTGGTTTAAGGTGTGTGTGTGTGTGGGTTTTGTTTTTCCTCAGGTGTGAATCTTACCCTTGGAAACTCCAGAGGTTTCTGTGTAGCACTTCTCAAGGTGTTGGGAGCCTTCCCCAGATAAAATGGAGATGATTTTTCTTTGCTTTTGCAACTTTTTTGAAACCTGAGAAAGTTCCAGTTTTGCATTCAGGTGGAACTGAACTTGGAGGGGAGAGGGAAAGGGACAGGGACGTGGCCCTGAGGAGAGGGGATGGAATTCCTTCTGTGTCCTCCTGGAAACCCTGCACTGACGTTTCTGAAGCAGATGATGTTTGGTTTGTCTCTTCCTCAGCCAGCTGACATTGCCCTGGAGAACTTTTGTTAAAAGTATTTTCTTGATCAGCTTCCTCTAAAAAACTTGCTTTCTCTAAATCTCCTGCATATTATTTAATTTTTTGATGATAATGGTGTGTCCTTGTTTCATCCTGGGATGGTGGAAGAAGCTCCTTGGCTTGTCCTGACTCTTCTGCCCTCTCTGTCCCACATGGGAAGGAGTTTCCTGCCCACAGCTGGGGCTGTAGGAAGGAGCCTCCCAACCCCGTGGCTCTTTGGGGTGGTCCTGCTCTGCTGAGGGAGTTTAATGATGCTCTGGCATCGTTTTGGATGCCCAAATGCATTGTGATGTTATCACTGCTCATGCTTCATTAGTATTTTCTGATTTACAGATGGTGACTGCTCAAGATTTTGGTGACATTCCACCAATTCCAAAACAATTTTCTGTGCAAAGCTGACTTGGATTTTGGGTGTTTGCAGGGAAAACCTCAGCTCCTGGAGCTGGGGCTGCTGAAGGGTTGGTGCTTCCAGGACATCCCTGTGATGGGAATTGCCCCAGAGCCCCACTGGTGAGAAGGTGAAATCTTGGGGGATTGGGAAGTTCCAAAAAAGAAAGAAACCAGGTTGTGAACTTTCTGTTCTGTGCTGGTTATTATTCGTGCTGTTTGTGGAACCTGGTTGAAGTGGTTTTCTGTACAGCAGAAATCCTGGTTTTAATTAGTCCTGTGCCTGTGTTGGGCATTTATTTAGCTCTATCTCCAGTGCATTGTGAAAAACTGCATTTCTGATAGTGCAGGTTAACCTGAAGAGTCCAGAGAACACTGCAGGTGATCAGTAATTAATGTATTACTTAATGGAAGTTACATATGTTACTGTTTTAATGAGTCATTGCCAGCTTAAAAATCAAGTGTTGAAATTCTCTCAGTATGACTTGGAATTGTCTCAGTATCACTTAAAAGTGAGTTTTTGCATTTTTTACTGAGGATATTACAAATGCATTTGTCACTAAGGTCCTTCTGCAGTGTATTAAAAGGGAACTAAAAGTATGTGGCAACAGTGATGTGGACACACAGCCACAATTTTTGTTTTCTGTATTAACTCCTCCCATTGTTGCAAAACAAGGGGCTTGCAGCTTTTGATCCTTTGCTCTGTGTGTGATTATGAAAAAGAAAACCCCAACACCCACAATGATACACCGTAAATCCGGTGGTTGTTTACTGGAGTTTAAAGTATTTTCTTGATCATGTTAGTGGTTTTTTTTTGTTGTTTGTTTGTTTGTTTGTTTTTTAATGCACGTTAAGACCTGAAGTTTTCAAAATGAGAAGCTGGATGTGCAGGTCCAAGGGCTGTGGGGAAAACCTTGTGCCGTGAGACAGATGTGCAGGGGAAGGGCTGGGGGAGGAGGATTATTAAAGGCACGAGGTGTTTGGGGCTGGGGAAGGGTGTTTTAATAGCAAACTGCTGTTTCCCACAATATCTCTGGAGATGATGTTCCTCAGGGCTGGGCTGGGCCAGGTCCAGGGGGTCCAGCTCCAAGGCTGCTGCCAGGATGGATCCTGGGCTGTCAGCAGAGGGTTTATCTTTGTAAATGTGCCCTAAATCTGCTGCTTTTCACTGGGAGTGAAGAGTGAGCCTTGGACGTGCAGGGGATGTTCCCAACATGGGAGAATTTGTGCAACTGGGGGTTTAATTTCGGGTTGTCTAAATGACCCAAAGGATTCTTTGGAAGTCATTTATATTGATAAGTAATCAGATGTGGTGGCTGCAGAGCTTGTGATAGCTGTTCACCTTCTGCTCTGGGGTGAAATCTCCAAAGATGGATGCTGGGTTAAGGATCCTGAACTGTTCCAGTCTGCAGATGTGACCAACCAGGAAACATCAGGAGCTGTGGGAACAAGGTGAGGAATTTTCATGGAATCCCAGACTGATTGGGGTTGGAAAGGACATTAAAACTCATCTTGTCCCACACCCTGCCAGGGGCAGGGACACCTTCCACTAGGCCAGTGTGCTCCAAGCCCTGTCCAACCTTGCCTTAAACTCCTCCAGGGGTGGGGCAGCCACAGCTTCTCTGGACAACCTGTGCCTCACCACCTTCATGGAGAAGGATTTTGCAGATTCCAGTTCACATTTGACTTGTACTTAGTGCTGCCCCCTAAATTTTCTGAAATTGCTGCAGCTTGTGTCCTTATTTCATTGTTTTACATCAGCTCTTTCCTGGTCACTGATGAAACAGGACAGATTCGTGAGTTGTTTTCTTGCTCGTCATCAGCTGATGAAGCATCTGGGGGAATGTTCTTTAGTATGACAAGGTGGAGAAGCTGCAGGTGAATGTGGGTGGTCAGTCCAGGCTACCCCGAAACAGGAGAGCAGCAAGAAAAAACAAGCAGAGGCTCACAGTGCCAAGTAATAATTGTGTTTGGGAATAAATCCATCAATGCCTGGCTTTCCCTCCTGTGATTTGGATCCCCACAATCCAAATGGTTAATTGATCTGCTGCTGTAGCCTCTGGATTGCATCGTGGCCAGGAGAGGAGCATCCCCACCCTGCTGGAGTGATGGATGTGGCAGGGATTTCTTGGCTCCCTCAGAGGTAAAGGCACAGCCCAGGCAGGAGGGGGATGTGAGCAGGCAGCAAACGGGGGGTGATCCCCCCAGCCTGAAGGTGGCTGTGCCCGTCAGGAGCAGCTCAGGGGCTGCTGGTGAGCGCAGACAGCTTCCTGCACTGGGTTCTCTCTGCCCTGTTCACCCCTTGTGCTCCCTCTGCCCCGGAGCAGGAGTGGAACCAGGGACTCCCCTGCAGCTCTGTGCCTCTCGCCCTGCCCTGCTCTGGGGCCGTTCCTGCCGAGCTGTGTTTGAGCAGGAAATAAAGGGACATTAATTCCAGTGGAGATCAAGACTCGCTGTCTGCCTGGTCAATTAGGAGGGCACAGAAAATCTCTGTCGTCTTCCCATTCGTTGGCTATTCCATTAAAAGCCTCTCTGCTAATATATACTTATATATGCAGCCTGCTTTATGTGGCTTCTACCACATATGAAATGGAGACGTTATAATCAAGGCAGTAATAACGAGGAATGATTAAAAGTAACTTCTGATTGTTTTGGCTTTGGTGGAACATATGACCCCAGGCTGCTGACTCAAGACAGAATGAGGCGGGTAAAAATTCTTGTTCCAGGCTGTGCTCATCCCTGAGCACAACCAGGTCCTGTGTATGTCTTGTACAGTGAAACCATCTTGGTGTATATTTAAAAAAAAAAAAAAAAAATCAAGTATTTGTAAAGCAGCCAGGTTGATGGAGCAATCAGACAGCCCAAACCATCCTACAGGGATTCATTTCCCATAGGGATATTTGCAGAGATTACAAAATACCAAATTCCTCTGAGGTCTGGAAATTATTTGTGTGTTGGTATGTGAGATTTAAAATGAGTTAATTCAGCTTTATGGTAATTGGAGTGAGCAGCACCTTCTGAGGGCTGTGAGTTAAGGCTGGGGAGCTGTGTGGTTTCGGGGTGGCAGCCTGTGGGGGCATGAGGGTTCACTGTGTTGGGGTGAAATTCACTGTGTTTTGGGGAAATTAGGAATTGAGGGGGCTGCAGCATCTTTCAGCTGATTAAATAAGCCTACAGCAAACTCACTGATCCAGAGGGATCCATAAGAGCAAGGGGAAAAAAAAAAAAGAGAGAGGATACAGTGATTTTAGAGAAGCAGTGCAGAACCTTCTGTCAGCCCAGTTCTGGGTGGTCTTTGAGTTGCCCGTGTTGGTGTCAAAAGTCTGAAAGAGAGTTGGGAGCAAACTGCCCAAACTGCGCTGAATGGCTCCTGGCAGGGCAGGAGTGCCAGGTCCAACTGCTGGACCACGTGTTGTTGGTTCCCATGGACAGTTTGTTTGGAAGTAAATAGAAACTCTTTGTAAATCCAGCTGGGAGAGTGTGGGCAGCGAGGAGAGCAGCCAGAGGGGCTGGTGTGGCTGCGCCAGGCTGTGGGGCTGGGGCTGGCTGCTGAGGACTGCCTGCCCACCTCAGCTTGAAATGGGCTGGAAGGTACAACCCCAGCGATGACAGTCTGTTCCTTCTTGACAAATTCTCAGGAACATGGTGTCAGAGATGGAATCAGCCTTGGTGCTGACCTCAGAGGGTTCTTTTCTTTGCTCGGAGCAGTGGTGCTCTCCCAGCTGCCAATACTTGCTCCTCTGCTCCTGCTCTGTTGAACGAGTTTGATAAATGTCCCTCTGCTTTCTGAGCGCCGCTGGGTTTGAACAAACCTCTGGGAATATCTTGTAAACACCCTCCAGTAAACAGTAAATAAAAGTGGTTGGTGTCTTGCCTGTAGAAATAAATATTGACTGGTTAGAAGAATGGAAGGACTTTTTTTCTCCCCCGAGAACTTTGGAAAGAGGACAAGGCAGCGGATTTGGAAAAACCCTGGCTGTGCCAGCTCCCAGGAGATGGGTGCTCCCCTGCTCCGTGCTGGGTGTGGCTGGTGCCCCTCCTCGGGGGCACATCCCGGGGGACGTGCCGGCCCTGCAGGGCTGCGGGATGGGGATCCCACGGGAATGCCGTGGCTGCCGATGCCTGCAGCAGCGCGGAGGTGCCGTGACACGCTCACGGCGCTGCTTACGGCGGTGGTTTGGGTTTTCCCTGTTTGTTTACTTCAAGAAAAAGGAAGGAACTTTCAGCTTGTCTTTTGCTCAATCGTTTCCTTTCACAGTGAGTAAAACCACGGAGCTGGATGCCAAAGCTGGAGCTGTTGGGACATGGGCAGAGAGGTGAGTCCTGCCTGCGTGTTTCACCAACTTTCTGCGCTCCCTGTTCCCTGGAGCTCCTGCAGCGGAGCGCGGGGAATGTCAGCGCTGGGAGAGCTTCGGCAGCGAGCTACAGAGCGCGATTAATCTCCTGCTCCCAGCAAAAGTCCAGCTCTGGAAAAAAGGGGCTTGACTGGGAGGGGGAAATCTACTCCCTGTGAGGAGCAGGAATGGCTGAGCCGGCAGCCGGGGGAGAGCTGGCTTTAGTCCCTCAGAGAGAACATTCCTTTCTGGAATTCCCTCTCCCTCGCCGCCGGAGCCTCTCACCGGGGCGTCTCGGACCCCTGTGCCGGGAGGATTCCCCGTGGCCCTGGAATTCCTGGCTGCGAGTCCCAGAGCCGACTGCTGGGGACAGCACAGCCAACGCTTTTATAGGAGCCGGGGCTGCCCTCCTCCTCCTCCTCCTCCCGCCTCGGGGAGGATGGTCCTGCTCCTCTGAGCCCCAGTGACCGCCCTTGAGCTGCTGCGATCCCAACCAACACCCCCCTCCTGCTGCTTTTCTCACCCCCCCTGTTTTCCCCTCCCTCTTCTTCTGGCTATTGCTCCACGCCCGTTGTCACAGGGGATGATCCAGGGTTCTCCCCTCTGCCTGGAGAGCATAAATACCACTGGGGAGCTCTGTGAGACTGCACTTGGTCCGAGTCCCTGAGCCGAGACCTTGCACATCTCGCACCTCCTGAGGCTTATTCCATCTCCTTCCCCCCTCCTCCTCCTCCTCGTTTAAATATTTCAGATACATTAATTTATTTTCCACAAGCAGGCTTGGAGGAGCTGCAGCTACCTGGGGACTTGGAAGTACTCAGCAAGGTAAGTGTAAAGTTCTGTCCTGACTTCTGAAATGTGGGTTTAGGGGGGCTGGGAGTGCAAGAAATAACTCTTAAAGAAGGAAGGCACAGTTTTAGTAACTTCTCCCAAAAGTTGCCTGGATGGTACAAAATAACACAATACTGTCTGAGCTTCCCTCATGTGCGCTCTGCAGAACTGAATGCAAGATTAACAAGCGTTAATGTGGAATGAATGGGAGGAGTTTGGGAGTACAGGAGTGGATTTCTAAGCAAATAGAAAATATCCAAGGGATGCTGTGGCACATTTGTGTGCCCCAGGTTGCCTGTGTTTGTGCAGCTCTGCTCTCGAGTCCTGCAGGAAAGGAATTTCAGTGTCACCACGTGTGGTGTTTGTTACCAGTGGCTTTTCCGTGTGGTTTTACGTGGAAACTCACCCACTTGGGTTCTGTGGGAGTGCACTGAAATGGAAGATCCAGAAGTTTTGGCCCATGGCCTGGAAGATGCTGAATCTGTTCGGTGCAATGTGTCACTGTTGTCCTGTGTCTAGGAACTTGTCATCCTGCTTGTCTTTGGAAGCCACCACAGTTCTGCAAAGCCTGGGCTGTGCATCCCAGGGAAAGAGATGACCTGGAGTTTAGTGCATCGTGTTGTGGCTTTATCCCTGGATTTCTTTGCACAGGTTAAAGTCCCTCCCAGGCTAACCCAGGCTAACAGCTGATCCAAGGCTAACTCATCCTAGATCCCAGGCTAACTCAGGCTAGAAGCTGATCCCAGGCTCAGTTCAGAAGCTGATCCCAGGCTAGCTCCCCTCTGCTTTGCTGTTTTAAGTGCTCTCCTGACATCCTGAGCTAACTTTGCACTTTCCTCCCTTGTCAGCTGGCGCCATGTGTAACTCCACAGGCCCTGGGATGTTTTAGGTGCAAATGTCACCCATCACCCAGGAGCAGGCACCCACTCGTGTGCCTCGCCAGGGAGGCAGTCAAAGCTCAGTGTCCCTAAGGAATAAGGTGACATGGGGACATGAAGGCAGGATCAGCCTGCATGTGGCTTTAGCAGAGTCTCTGCCAGGCTTCAGATGTGACCAGCTCTCCTGCTTTCAGTGCGAAGCAGACACTATCCATTAGCTGGGGAAATAGCTTTCTAAAAATAATCTTTCCCGAAGTCCAGTGCTGCACTTTAACTCCCTCAGACCCCAGAAGAAGGCCTCTCATTTCTCCCCACTTTGGACAGGCTTTACAGCACATTCAGGAGTCCCTTTCTGCTGACTCAGATATTTCTGATGGCTCCCAGATGTTCACCTGGCACCAGTGTCAAGGGCCTGATGTGTTTAAAGGGAGGTTGTGCTCCTCTTGAACCCTTGAAATCAACAGCAGAGGCTTCCTCAGCTGACTGTCAGCTGATAATTTTCTGTGAATAATGTCAAACCCCAGCACAAAGGCAATGTGATTTCAGCCTCCCTGGATGAGGCATGGCCCCCGCCCTGCAGGGCACCGGGGCTGGGACACACATCTGAGTGTTTCTTTGCACCTGGGCACGAGGATATTGACAGGCAATGGATGGACATCTGAAATCCGTGAGAGCTTTCTGAAACGTGAGCATCTTTCAGCTGCTTCCAATTCATCTGGCCGGGGCACTCTGCTCCCTGTCCCTCTCTGATCCCTTTATCCTTCCTTGGGATGCTCAGCGCTCCTCACCCCAAGCCAAAGCAGAGGAAGGGACTTGCACACCCCGAGCAAAATAGAAGGTAAAACCAAAATGACCTAATTTTAAAGAGGTGCTGGTATCCTTTTGCTGGCGAGTGGGACCCAGGGAAGCGCATCCCGAGGAATAATGCACCATCTGTTGTGAGGTTTTGGCCGCCTGGCCCAGCCAGACGCTCTGGCTTCGCCGCCGAGCCCCGAGCGGGGCAGCTCCTCTGGCTCTCCGATGCTGCAGCTGATTTTTTCAATCTGCCCTTTCTGAAAGTTCAGTGTTTGCCTTAGATGGGTGGTGGATTTGGGCTCCTGTTTAGCAAAGGGCACCCGGCCAAACGAGGGGTGCAACGGCCGCCTCTGAGAGCGGCGGTTCCTGCAGGCAGAGCTGCCGGGGCTAAATGGCCACATTGTCAATGGCCGCGGCACTGCAGTGCTATTTTTAAACTCTCATGGAAGTGCCTCAAAGTAGGAATTGTTCCCTGAATTTGGGTCAGACAGTCTACAAAGGCAACTGCTCCTTTTGCCTCCCCTACCCCTCTGCAGCCGGGTTAGAAAGTCGGGCTCCTGCCCGGGGGGAGAAGCGAATGCCGCAAGCAGCGCTGAGAAGAGGATGAGGTTAAAGGAGTGTTTGTCCCCGTGCCACCGAATGTCCCGTCTTCCAGGTGTGCCGGGAGCCGGGGACAAGGCTCGTGTGTTCGCCTCGCTCCGCGGAGCAGGAAATGATGAGGAGCTATTACCTAAACCGAGCAAATTACATCCTGCATTGTTGTACCCCGGCAGAGGCTTAATGCGCCGCCTGGAGAGAGGCTGAGGGCAGCTGGTTTTCATCTGCCTGAGCGTTCAGTCCAAGAAAGAAGCCTCAAACAGGGGCTCTATGTCTTTTGTGCAGTCAGCCAACAGATTTTCAGGGGTTCTCGGTGTTCTCAGAGTTTTTCTGGGGGGTCCCTGTCTGTGCAAAGCATCTCGTGTTTGCCACGGTTCTCCTCAGATGCTGCTGTTGTGGGTTGGGGGAGCAGGGGTTTGGGGCTCTGTCCTCAAGCATGGCTTTTCCAGCTGGGAGTTAGATGGCTCTTTCCTGCTCTGGTTGGCTTCCAAATCATCTCGTCTCAGAGTGTCCAAATCCCGTGTCACTGGATGAAACTTCTCGAATAATTCCTGCCGCTGCAGAGGAATGCTTTCAGCGTGGCTTTTAACAGCGCTGTCAAAACCAGATTCCCACTTCCTGTTGGAGACAGGGATGGGGGAAGCTTTCTTCCAAAATTTAGCCCTAAGGAGGGAGATCCTGTGCTGGCACTGTCTGTACAGATGCTTCTTGCCCCGGATGGATTGATCCTGCTCTAGGGGAGAGAGCAGGAGAGCAGCGTGTGCTGCACAGCCCTACAGCAGCACGCCTCGCCTCCTGTGAATAGCTCCTGATCCCAACAAAACCAGCCAAGGCTCGCTGGATGGATAAATCGGAGCACGGGGGAGGGGGTGGAAGCGCTTGGGGATGACAGGTGGAGCAGGAGCCCTGGGGAGCAAGGGACAGGGATTAAAGCAAGCTGTCCAAAGGCCAAAGCGAGACCCTCTCTCGGTGCTGACGGCATCCCAGCGCCTGGAACACCTAATCTGGCCGGGGGAGGGCGGCTGCTCCTGCTGCTCCATAAGTCACATCCCTGGCGCGGCTCCCGCCCGCCGGGAAGCGTCAGCGAGAGCCGCGGTGCGTCAGTGCCAGCGGGCTCGGGGCTGCTCGGCCCCGCCGTGACATTTCCCAGAAAGTGCCGCTTCCACAGAGCCCGGCGGCCGCTCTGCTGCAGCCCCACCAGCGGCTCTTGCTGCTGCCTGGCCTCCTCATCCGGCTCGCTGGGGGTTTACTTTCCTTTTTATTCGGGAAATAAAAGCGTTCTCGGCTTTGCCGGCTGCTCTTTGGCGGGAGGGGGCAGAGCTCCAAGTGTGCCCCTGGGTGTGAAGGGATGGAGCTGCGGGGCACTGCAGGGTGGCAGCTCCACCAGGGATGCCAGGGGTGCAAAAGGCATCTTGCTGCATGCCTGGGAAGTGTTCACTCCCAAATCAGCGTCAGCGGAATTCCCAGGGGTAACAAACTGAGTCCCCACCTCCTGTGGTGCTGTTCAGGTCTTCCTTTGGGGCCAGCGATAATTTTAAGCACCACTCTTTTCCAAGCTCAGCTCTGGGCTGTGTGACCTCGTTGTTGGGGGCCAAATGCTCTGGGAGCTCCTGTGGCACTGCTCTGACTGCCTGTTTCCCCCCAAATTCCAGACCTGCACTGAGCCACGGGAAACCCACAAAAACCCACCATCAGCCTCATCTCTGCTTCTGCTGGCAGCATGAATCCTGCCCTGCCTTGGATCATTCCCCTTGGATGTGTGCTGCTGCTGACCAAGACAGCTGAGTGCTTCATCTTGCCCAACTCGAGCCACCTGGAGAACATCCTGAGTAAATACCAGCATGGGGAAGCTCACTCCAGGTCCAAGAGAGCCATTTTGTTCTCGGATAGACAGGAGATATTGATGCTCCACAATAAACTGAGAGGTCAGGTGTATCCAGTGGCCTCCAACATGGAATACATGGTGAGTCTAGAGCCTGATACATCACTTTACTACTTTTTTTTTTTCTTCTTCCTAACTGTATTTTGATTTTCCGTGCCGTGCAAGAGGTGCAGCAAATTTCCTCTGAAGTAAGTTTTTCTCAAGAGGTTTCCTGAAGCCTTTTATTCCAGAGTGAAGGATGCTTTAGATCAGTGGCCTGTTTTGGTTGGAAGGGGCTGCTGATGGGTCATCGAGTCCATCCTCTGCATAGTTTCAGGACTGGTTCCATTATTCATAAAGGAGCTTCTGGCCCAGCCCTGGATGCATCTCTGCTGATGGCAATTCCCCAGCCTGCCTCAGCAGGTTCTTCCATTACCTCCAAGTCATAAAAGCAGCAAATTTTCCCCAGTGTTTAACCCCTGCTCTCCCTGTGAGGGCTTTCAGGCTGTTGTGGGGACACCACAGCCTGCTCAGGGCATCGTCTGGTGGTTTTTTGGTCACACACTGACCACCTGAGCTTAGCAATGTGAGCCAAACCTCCAGGTGCTCCTGGGAATCTGCACAGGGCCACAGGGAAACAGGGCCTGAGGAATGTGCAAAGAATTTCCATCACTGGGAATAGCTGGAGAGGCTTTGGGAGTTCCTGGGTGGATGGGTCAGTGCTGTTGGGTTTTCTAGTTCAGGAAACCAAAATAAAAGTTTGGTCAATGGATTCTCCCACTTCAGAGGGAGAACTTTAAAGTTGGAGGAGCATGAAATATGCTTGTGCCATCAACAATTCACACGAATATGTTTTTTTCACCCGATGCCAGGGACCCTGCTTTGAGCTATTTTTGCCATGCCATCAAAATATTACAGGGCCACAAAATGATGTAGGCAAATAATTACTTTTTGTGTGCCTTTTCCCAGTGTGCAAATATAGTTCTGACCAAAGACTGGTCTGACTTCAGCCGTGCACTCCTGCTGACGGATCAAATGACGGATGACTTGTTAAGACCGTGTTTAAAAGGGTAAAAGAAAAGCGCACTTAAATGTAATATAAAATGGTTTGCCAGCTGTGCTGGAGTGAGGGCTGCAAGTGGAAAATCCTGCCTTTTGTGACTGCAGGGAGAAGGGAAAGAGAAGGGAGGGCAGGGGATGGCGAGGAAGGGCAGCTGCCCCTCGGTCCGTGCGCACAGCTGGGTTTGGGTCCTGCTTTTGCCAGAAATCCTGTGCCTTTCTAAGAACCAGGGGTTGCATCCTGCTCTCAGCAGCTCTTGTGTCATCCCGAGGGGAGGCAACGCCAGGAGAGGCAACTTGAGGTGTTTCCAGAGGGTAAACACAAAGCAAGAGCAGGCCCCAGGTGTTTTGTTTGGCCCTGGGGCTGGCAGGGCAGCCCAGTGCCCACTGCCCGGCCGCTGTTTGCGCTTCTGTGTTTGCCTTTGCTCAGGGAGCTTTTCTAGTGGTTTTTATGGGTGATTGAGGGCAAATGAAAGGGCCTTATGTGCTCTGAAGAAAGGAGCTGAGTATGAGATGGTGCTGCTTGGAAGGGCTATAATCAGCCTTTCATGTGCTCCTGTTTACCCAGTATGACTTGGAGATGCCATGTATATGCTGAAGGGGAATTTCTCTTTAATCCTTTGTCCTGCAGAGGACATTTCTCATTTGGACTCGTTTAAGAGGATGGTCTGTCTTTAGAGACATAGATAAACTTTCCTCTTTCCCTTTGGGGTCAGTGTGGAGCGTCACTGGAGATGTGCTGGGATAATTTGTGGATGAGTAGGTAGAGTTTGTTCTTGGCCATCGACCTCCAAACACTCCCTTGTGAAAATTCCTTTTCCCAGCTCCATGTCTGGTGTATTTAAATGGTCCAAAAGGAAAATGGGACCTAATATATTCCAGGAAAGGGACATGTTTGACTGCTACTGGATGAACTGCAGTTGTTGGATGCTGTCAATAAGAAAGCAAGAGCACAGTGAGTCCTATGACTTACCTGGAGATCAAAAGAATTATTATATACAAATGGGATAAAAGCAAAGCGGACTGAAAAGCAAAGAAAGAAACGGTTTAGCTGCAGGGTCTGTGTAGTTAATTGAAAGCTGGCACAGGTATTCAGTGCTAACAGAAAATGGGTGAGCAGTGCACAACTTCCTGACCAAGCTGGGCCAGTTCAGAATTACCTTAACCCCTCTACCAGCTCCCTGATCGACACTTCCAGAGTGCATTTGGACAGTTTAACAGAGGTGGATGGGTGCCAAGGCCAAAACAAACTCCTTGTTAACAGTCCCACAGTAAAAAGGACATAACGGACTCAGAGGAAAAAGGATATAACAGATCCTAAGGCATGGTGACCTTTTAAGATGGCTTAGTCAGATGCTTTCAGCAGTGATGAAAGGCAGAAACCTTTCCTCTTGCGGCAGCCTCAGAGACAGCTGGATAAAGCAAAATTGTCCTCAGTGCAGACTGCTGGAAGGAAAATGCTTTGTCCTTCCTCTCAGCTGTAGGGTGGTGGCTTTCCCTGTCAGGATGGGATAGTGTTTCCCTGGGGGATAGCAAAAAGCATCTCCACACCTCTGCCAGGACATGTCAGTCCTGGCAGTTTGATGCCACTTTTAAAAGGAAGCTGCCAGTACTGCAGAAAGTCTGAGCTGGGGAGGAAAATGAGCGAGTAACCTGATCACTGCAATTCAGGTGTCTGGCTTTGGGTTTGCAGGCTCCTTGTGGGATGCATTATTAAATCTGGACCTACAAGTCGTGGCATGATGATATATTTTACACAGACGCTGTCCACTCCGCTTTGAAAGGACATCAGAAATTTGCAGGAGTGAAAAAAAGAGAGAGTCCATGTGCTAAATCACTTGGAATCACACACACACAAAATTTTCAACCTCTGCTTCTGAAGGAAGCTGAGCACAGGCTTGTTGCCCCTCTGGCTTCAGTCATCTTCCTAGATACTGCTTTGAATATTGGCATTAAGAATTCTTGCAAGTATATCTGGGAAAGTCTGAAATCTGGGAAAGTCTGAAATCTCTTTTTTTCCCCCTCTATGTTTATTGCTCTGAAATAATTCCAGCCTCCTGACCGCATTCGTGTCTGAGAAGCAAGAGGCAAATAACTGCTCTAATTTAGATGGGATGGCTTTGTAATCTGATGCCTGCAGAAACGAGCTTCACTCCCCATGCAGTAAAAAGCCTTGCAGAGATGGAGCTCCTTCCCAATTACCTGTTAAGCGTCTTTTGTCCGAGTTAGTTCATTTTATCCACAGGCATCAAAGGGATGAGCATGCATAACCTGTATGCTCATTTTAATTCCCATTTTAATTCCCATTTTAACAGCCTGTTGCTCAGGATGTCTTTGCATTAAATGAGGAGATTTGGAACGTCTCAGCCTCCGGGGCTGCAGGGAATGCAGCTGGGTAGCAAGTCTGAGGAGCTGGGAGTGCAGAACATCCTGGGAGAGTTCCTGTGGCTTTGGTGCTGGATGGGAGGGCGGCTGTGGCCGGGCACTGCCGAGCCCACAAAGTGGGAAACCACAAAAAAGCTGCATCTGAGCAGCCTGAGCAGAGGGCTGGGGATGTGTGGTGGGTCTGATCCTTTCCAGGAGGGCTGAGAAGGAAAATGGTTTTGTTCCCCGTGTCGGAGCTGTGTCCACACGGGGTTTTGCAGGCTGATGTGAATTTGCTTGGTCACTGCTCGGTCCAAAGCTGAGCTGGCGAGCTGGGGGCAGCCCTGGGATGCTGCTGGAATGTGGGTTGCTGAGAGTGCTCCGTGATAAGCTGTTCTGGGAGGCCTGGGCTGTGAGCTCAGTGAGATGAGGTCATGTTTGCCTCACTGACGCAGTGGAGACACACCAAGTTCCAGGAGACACTGCCTTATCCTATTGCCTTACCCAGGGATGCACAGTCCTTCCCCATGCCCAAGAGTGTGTCCAGACAGGCTCAGGATGAGCACTTGATGGTTTTGAAATGTGTTTGAGAGCCCGGATGCCCCGCAGCCCTCCGGGCTCTGACAGGTCCTTTGAAACGTTAGAGATCAGAAGTTGCTTTTCTTCTGGAGGAGACAGGACCTGGAAAGAGCAGCTGGTTGGGATGGTAAATGTCCAAAGAGGACAGTCTCGTGCTGGCATGTGGATGGGCTGGATACACATTACAAGACCTCTCTTCTCTTTGGTTTTATTTGTAGGAATGTGCGGTAATATTTTAATCCCAACGAATTATCCTCCAAGGGCTGTTCTGAATAGAGCAGCTGTCAGTAATTACACAATGAATTCAGGGCACTGGCTGCTGGGCCCAGCGAGTCTGGCCTTTAGAACAAATACTCTCCTGGGCAGCAGAGCCAGCAGAGCTGCTTTCCTGTTTGCCTTTGTGTCATGTTGGAGCTCTCCTTTGGCTCACAGCTCTGTGATATTCGATGAGGAGTGATCTCACCCCAGCATCCTGCCCTCAGTGGGAACAGAAATGGGATTTGTCACTTCTAACGTGATGCCTGTTTCAGTGAGAGTGGAAAAAGCTTAAAAGCTCTGGGACTTTGCCACCTCTGAGGTATTTGACTAGATCCACTGGTGGACTCACATCTATTCTGGAAGGAGAAGGGGATCTCAGACTGAGATACTCAGCCCCACACTCCTTGATTAAGAGGTTGGATCAAAGCTCTCCAGCTGTGTGGTGGTGCAGGCAGTGGAGCTCTCCACTGCTGGAGTTCCCCTTGCAGAGAAAGCCTGGAGGTATCCCAGCAGTGAGGACAATGGATGAAAAATCACGCTGAAAAACATCAAAGCACTGAGTGTATGTCAGAACTCTTGCAGGATTCAGAAACACGTGTCATGTTGGAGATCATGGGGTGTCCAACCTCGAATTTTAATTTTTGGTTTTTTAAAAGGTATTAGAAAAACAACTGCCAAGAATATCTTGTGGTTTAGGGTGGATGGTCTGGATGTGTTCTTGAGGTCTTCCCACGTGGGTTTGTGTGTTTTCTGATGACCTGAGTGAAGCATTTCCTCAGAAGCATGGCATCAGCTGGGGAAAATCATAGACCCTTTACAGCCCTGGACTTTCAGGGCAGGGGAGCATGTTGAGAAATGTGATTTTAGCACAGAATTGTGTTGGCTTCACCAGGAACAGGCCAGACGTGGAGGGGTGAGCTGTACCTTAGTCTTTCCCCACTAACTGCTGTTGGCTTAATCCCTTGATCTAGCGAGTTTGAAATGAAAGACTGACCTATTCCTTTCTCTCTCCCCACACCCTGAAGACCTGGGATGAGGAGCTGGAGCGGTCAGCACAGGCCTGGGCTCAGCAGTGCATCTGGGACCACGGCCCCAGTGACCTCATCAGGTCAATTGGGCAGAACCTGGCAGTTCACTGGGGCAGGTAAGGCTTGGGGTGCTACGGGGTCATTGCACAGGGTGGTTTATGGGGTCCTCCTTCAGAGACAGCTGGAAAGATTTGCTCTGATGCTTGGTGGAGCACTGGGGATATGGGAGAAGAGCTGGGGGTTGTTAATTTGATGGTTTCAGTGGGATGGTTGTCGTGGTTAACGCCTGCAGCCACCTTCCACTGAGACTTGCCAGGAAACCAGCACTGATCTGGGCTCCTCCACCCATCTGGATCTTGGGGTGGCACCTCTGTAACTCGCTTAAAATCACTCCTTCTTGAGGAGAGCAGGTCTGAAGCCTTGCTCCTAAATCTGCTGTTTCAGGGAGGGCTCTGGCGTCATGCAGCTGAAGTTTCTCAGGAACAATGTCTAGATTCAGCTCAGAATTTCTGTCTGGATTCAGTTCAGAGTTTAATTATCTCTTGCTGTGTTTTCCATAAATATTTATCTGGCTCCTGATTTTTCTTTACTGAAAACACTTTGCAGGGTTTGGTTTTTTTTTTTCAATTCCTTGGTTAAGTTGTTAAACTAGAGCCATTAACCCAGTTAGGAAATGAAAGTTTCCAAAGGGATTTTCCTCTCCATCTCGATGTGAAATTTGTTTATTGTTAAGCCCCTGTTTTTAAGCTTGTTATAGGTTAAACCTGCTTTGCACAGCAAATATTTTGTACTTGCTCAGGAACCCTGAGTGTTTTCCCCCCCTTTCCTGGGTGGAAGTCCAGTTATCTTTGTTGTAAATCAGGTGGAACTTGGTGGAAAGCAAAGGAAATTTGCTGGTGTGAAATCAGCCTGATGTAAAAATTGGGCCCATTTTAACGTTTGGAAAATAGAGTGGTTAATTCATTGGAAACAAAGTCAAAAGATCGTGCTGTTCTTGGCTGTCCTACAAGAACTCAGGATGGCCATGGGCTCCTGATGGAGGAAGATCCAATCTTGCTCCCTTTGCGGTCCCTGAGAGGAAAGAAAAACCAGATTTATCTCAGCTTTTTCAGGAACGGGCCATAACTTGATTGCCTCCATTTCCTCTCCCGTAAAATAGGATTCGGAAAGTATTCGCTCCATGACATCACGGGATGGATGTTTTTAAAATACTTCTAATGAATGATTTTTTTAATGAAAAGCTGGCTGAAAGGATAAGCTCCAGTTGGTAATGATATCATTTGGATTGCTGGCAGCTCGCTTCGTGTGAGCTGTTGCAAGCAATCAAAAATCAGAGGGTTTGGTACAGTTTGCAGATCACTCTGTTTGCTCGCTGTGTAAAACGTGTATGAGTTTCTACAGGTAACTCTGACACCATTTTTGCTCCCCAAACAGCATCAGCACTGCCTCAGACTGTGGTATCTGAGGCAGAGGTCACACACAGGGTATGGGGGGCTTGGTGCAGCCAAGGGGCAAATTGCTGCCAAAAAAAGGTAGGATAGGAGTGTAGTGCACCAATTACTCCTCACCAACTCCTGGTGGGATGTGAGCGAGGAAAAGCCCACTCAGCTTTCAGAGGTCTTACAGAACTGGCTGCCAGTTGAGTTCCAGATTGAGGAAATTGCCCCGTGGTAAAATAGGTACATGATGGCTTTTGGTTTAAGATGTTTGGCAAAGCCTAACTTCTGTTTACTTTCAAAACACGACTTGCCGCCAAACTAGAAGTTATTTTGTAGTTGAGTGGAAAAGTGAGAGGGCATTTCAGGTCAGCAGCACTTGAGGATCATGTCAAACCTATAAATCAGACAGAGCCAGGTCAGGCTGTGAATCTGAGGGAAAAAAAATCATAGAAACACACAACAGTTTGTGTTGGAAGGGACCTCAAAGATCTTCCAGTTCCAGCTACCCTGCCATGGGCAGGGACACCTCCCACTGGCCCAGGCTGCTTCAAGCCCTGTCCAGCCTGGCCTTGGACACTTCCAGGGATCATGGGGCAGCCACAGCTTCTCTGGGCATCCTGTGCCAGGCCCTGCCCACCCTCACGGGGAACAAATCTGCTCAATATCCCATCTAACAATCCATTTTAAAAAACCTTTTTTTTTTTTTTTTTTTTTTTTTTTTTTTTTTTAATTTGAAAACTTCTACCAGAACATCCTGATTCCAGTTGCCTTTTCCCCCCTCAGGTATCGATCTCCAGCCTTCCACGTGCAGTCCTGGTATGATGAAGTGAAGGATTACACATTCCCATATCCTCACGAGTGCAACCCGTGGTGCCCAGACAGGTGTACAGGTGCCATGTGCACACATTACACCCAGGTAAAGGACTCCAAGGGGTCTGTTCCCCACATCCCCCTCATCTCTAGATTGGGGTAGTTTGCTCATTTTCAATAACTGCATCTCCCTTACAGATAGTCTGGGCCACGACCAACAGGATTGGCTGTGCTGTGAATGTCTGCAAGCAGATGAATGTGTGGGGAGAGATCTGGGAGAACGCTGTCTACCTGGTCTGCAACTACTCCCCCAAGTAAGGCAGAGCAGCTGGGCTCTCTCCAGCTCTCCCCAAACTGGCAGCTTGCTTCCCTAGCTCAGGATCTGGGGAAGAGATTTCAGGCAGTCTAGACCGGTGGTTGTGGCTTTAAATTTTTACTTTAGACAGCAGCACAGGGCTGGTTCAAAACTACCGAGTGCTGCCTGGAAAACTGAATGAGAGGCTGGGGCCAGGCTGGAGCTTTGATGTTCCTGCCACGGGAAGGGAAAGGAGGAGCAGGAGATGGCCAGGATGGAGCTGGCATGTGCTGCTGAGCAAGGCTTGCTCTCTGCTGTCAGAGGGTGGGAAGGGATGGGGTGGTGCTTAATGCCAAAAAAACCCTGAAATAACTGCAGCAGTCAGGATCTCACTAGCTCGACGGTTTGATTAAATTTCAAAATGAAAATCATATTTCTTGCCTACTACATCCAGGAGAAGTTTACTACCTGGCAAAGGCAGTTAATATTTTCTGGTTTAATGGCTAATAGGAGAAACATTCCCACTCTGGGCCCTTGGCAATTTAAAACTCGAAAACAAAATGAAACAGGGAAATCTCTCCGTGCAAACGGAGTGGCGTGGGGAGCATCTGACTTCAGGGGATCATGGTGCAGAATGATGCACAGGAAAAAGGAGTGTGGGCCTGCAGCTGTCACATCCCAGGCAGAGCTCTCTGGGTGGGCTCTCCAAGCCCCTCTCCCCGTGTCAGATGAGCACGTTTTGCTCGTGGTTTGGTGGGATTTAACAACCTGCTCCTCCTGAGGGACAACAGCATCTCCCACAGAGCCCTCACAGCAGGCTGGGCGATCCACACGTCATCCATTCAGAGCTGCTGCATGGAAAAATGCTCTATTCCTGCAGTTCCTGCTTAATCTTTTCCCTCTGGCATCAGTGCACATTGTCCTCATGTAGCCTTATAGGTGGAGACAGCTGAGAGAGCATAACCCAGGAGTTTATAGCCACAGCTTTAACTCCAGCTCCTTCAACCTCCTCATCCCCTAAAACTTGCAGGACAGAATGCCAAAACGGGCTGTTGTTTCTGGGGAGCTTCTTCAGCAAAATGCAGTAATCCACTGATGTACTTCTGTTTACATAAGATCCTGCTGTTTATATTGGAATGTAATATAAAAGTGACATGGCACACCATTTAAGTAAACCCCTAAAAAATGTCATTTTAGAGACGGAACGAGGAGGAACATCTTCCCTACGAGGCTGGTTGTTTAGTCTTTGTTTAGTTGCTCTAGGCCAGGATGACGTTCCTGGTTTTGGAGGCTTGGAAGGGTGTTTGGGTTGTCTGATGGGTGCTCATTTCTCCTGCTCTCCCAGGGGGAACTGGATTGGAGAAGCTCCGTACAAGACCGGCCGTCCCTGCTCCGAGTGCCCGCCCAGCTACGGGGGCAGCTGCCAGAACAACCTCTGCTACAAAGGTACTGCTGGGGGCCTGGGGCTCCTCTGGGCTGGGGGACAAGGCTGGAACAAACCTGTGGAACCTTCTAATTAGAACCAGCCGCAGCTTCACGCCCCTTTCAATCAGCCACCCTCAATATTCCGACATCGGGATGTGGGAAAGCATCAGCCACTGAAGGCAAGAATCCCTGAGCTGCTGGAAGTTTGGAGCTGGGATTCAGCATGCTTTCTTGGTGGAAGCAGGGAGCTTGGATGGGGAGAAGCAGCTCTTTGCTTCCATGGGTTTGGCAGGGGAGGTGCAGGGGGTTTGGAGCGCTGGCAGGCTGGGTTTGCTGGGGAAGGGAATGTTCTCCAGGGCTCAGCAGAGGCATCGTGGGCGGGCAGAGCTTGCCTGCCTGCCCTGCTCCTTCAGGGGCCACGGATGGAGCCTGTGCCTCCCTCCCCACCTGGGTTTTCAGGGGTGCAAAATGAATGCAGCATTCACGTCCCTTAGAGGAGAGGAGGGGGACCCTGAGGGGGTTTTCCTGACCTGTGGAGTATTTTTGGAAAGGAGCTCAGTAGAGTAAAACATATTATTAGGGTGAACCCTCCAGTGCAGCAGTGCTACCCCCAGCATCCAGGATCTCCTGGGGTCATTTCTCTCCTCCCAAGTGTTTTGCTCCCCAGAGAACCAAGCTCTTGGAAAACAGGGAGATTCCCTGGAGGTTTGCCCAAAGCAGAGGCTTATTTTGCTAAGAGGCTAAATTTGCCACCATGCATTTCTCATTTTTTATCTTGTGGGGTCTGAAGGAGGACCCCAGGTGGGCTGCAGCAGGGAGAAGGAAGGGGATGTCCTGATGGAATATGAGCCTCTCAGCAAATCTGTGTTTTCCTCCAGAGGGAAGAGCTCAGTGGGAAACACAGGAAGGAAATATCTGCACTTTTTTTTCTCTAATTACTGAGGATCCCTTCAAATCTTTTTTGTGAGATGCTGTAAATGCTGCTTCATGTGCAGAGGAGCAGGACAGGGGTGTGCTGGCAGTAGCCCTGTGCTGCATCCAATGGGTATTTTTCCTCTCCCGGCTGTTTAAAAGCAGATCCTTGTCCAACTAAATCATCCCCCACAAAACACGAACCTGCCTGACCTGCCCAGCAGTGTGAGCACACAGTAATTATTTTGAATCCCCTCTTTTTGCCCAGATCACCGTTATGAGGATCCCATCGTTGCTGAGCCAGACGAGACCAACGAGGTGGAGATCCCGCAGGTGGCGGAGCAGAAGCCGGTGCAATTCCACCTTCCAGAAAACAAACCCGGCAGAGCCATCAGGCCCAAGAAAATCACCCCAGAATCCTACATGAGTAAGGCACAGCCCTTCTCTTTCTCAGCTCCTCTGAGCTTTGAAACACCCCTGTGGGAAAAGGTGTGGAAAGTGAGGAGGAGGCTCAGGGATAAAGAAGCTGGAAGGATGTTTGAGTGGAGGAAGAGGTGACCTGTGTGAAAATTCACTGCTAATTGTGCAGAAAGCTGCTGGAAGTGGCGAGCAAAGCTCTCAGAAACAGCTTGTACCTTCTGCAGATCCATCTGTGAAAGTTACGTGTTTGTTTCAGTCATTTCATAGAATCCCAGAATGGTTTGGTTTGGAAGGGACATTAAAGCCCATCCAGTGCCACCCCTGCCATGG
>VYXD01012318.1:41139-96107 GCA_013397195.1 Hylia prasina | reverse complement strand
CCGGAGCAGAGGGGCTCCAGCCCTTGGAGCATCCCTGTGACATCCTCTGACTGACTCCTGCAGTCCTTATCTCAGTAAAACTTCAATGTACCCAAAATCTCCTCAATCAGTAGTAAACTTAGGAAATAATTGGTTTATTTCTCCTTTAAAAAAACTCTACACCCAGCACTTACCCTTCTTCACAACATTTCTGGGGTTTATAGCTTGTTTCCTCTTTATTTCTTGCTTGGGAATATTCCTGAAGTTATTTGAGGAGCTGCTGGCACTTCCTAAGTTGTTTTCGAAACGCTGTTAATTAAAAGACACTGATTGAGAAAACAAGGTGGGGCAAGCCAGCGGGTCCTTTTCAAGTTTATCTGCCAGCATCTGGAGAGTCTGTAATTAAAAGGAGAATGAGAGCTCTGGCTGCAGACCTCGGGCTGTAAATCAAAGCCTTTCAGCTGTCAGCTGCATCTTCCTTGCTAATATTCCAAAGACACCTGTCTCAGGTGAAGGGCTAAAGAGGCACCAACAGCTCCAGGCTGGATAAAATCAGATTTTATCTTGCTGCACCAAAGACCTCCAGGAAAGATGTGTGGAGGTTGCTCATTTCTGTAGCTCAGGAGCAGGCAGAGCAATTTCCTTTTCTAAAAAAATGTATTTATTGGATTTTTTTTTTTCCCCTCCCCAGCACAAGTCATTACCTGTGAAACCAAGATGAGAGACAAGTGCAGAGGCTCAACGTGCAACAGGTAGAGTTTTGTTGATACTTCTTGGAGTGCTGAGGGAAAAAGTAAATAAATATTTGCTTTTTGTTACTAAATATTTTTAATAAAAGATTAATAAACTTTTACTTTTTATTAGTAAATATTACTCAGTTCTTGCAAACACGGGATAAGTTGCACTATGTATTTTTTGTGACTCTCTAGGTAGATCTTTTTAGGAAAACCCCCAAAACCCAACAAAAAAAATCCCCTAAACTTCTCTTAATTCAAGCCTTCAGCCAAGCCTGGCAATAAGGTGATTTGGTTGATTTCATTCAACCACGGTGACCCACACTTTCAGGTGTCCAAAAATAATTTAATGAATTTAGGCAGAGTCATTTTTCGAGCCTTTTTCATGCATTCCTCTGCTGTCCAAGCCAGACCAATAATTCCTGGCTTGTCCCCTCCCAG
Source organism: Hylia prasina (assembly GCA_013397195.1). Taxonomy (NCBI): domain Eukaryota; kingdom Metazoa; phylum Chordata; class Aves; order Passeriformes; family Sylviidae; genus Hylia; species Hylia prasina. The sequence continues at coordinate 94,953 of VYXD01012318.1, read as the reverse complement.
CCAGTCAAGAACCTCTGGTTAAGGTTTCTGCAGAGAACGGGACAGTTTATCACTTGGAGAAAAACCAAATCCACAGAACCTAAATATTGGTCGGGCTCTTAAGGAGGGTGGAGCAACTGTTTTAAAAAGTAGCTATTTTGCAATCTTGTTTTTAAAACAGGAGAGCTACGTGCAATGAATGGAATGACTATTAAACGAAAGCGAGTCAAAGTCTGTTTTTCTTGAATTGTTTTTCGCCACCCTCAACGATATATATCTTTGCTAGGTATTTGTGCCCAGCTGGCTGCTTGTACAGTAAGGGAAAGGTCTTTGGAACATTTTATTATGAAAGTGTAAGTACCTTTTAATAGCTCCTGGGTGTAATTTGTGGGAGGCAGTGGTGCTGGCAGAAATAGGAAATGCCAGCCATGCTGGTGTAATCTGGCTTTTGGTGTTCTCCGGTTGTGGTGCAGTAAAACGGTGCTAATAAAGATTATCTGTGTTTTCCTCATCTGGGTGCTGGAAAAAGGGACAGACTCTGGGAAGGCAAAGCGGTTCCAGGCGTGATTTTGTCAGGAATTGTCCTTGGTGTGGACACCCGTGGAAAGGGAGGGATGGGGATCAATAGGCAGCTCCCACAAAGGTCTCTTTGTTCCATGTGGGCAGCTGTCATCTCAACAGAAACTTCATATAAAAAATGCTGTTAAATTTTGCAGCTAAACAATGTTTTGGGCTGATTTGTTTGATCTTAAATTAGTAAGATAATTTAAAAATAAAGCATGGCACCATTTTCCCATTTTGGGGTGAAGGAAGTTGGGAGATAAAAGGGTTTTTTGGGGTAAAATCAGGGGTTTTTTTTCCCCTATTCCAACTGTTGGTGTGTGACTGCATCACCCCTGATGTGTCTTTGCCCTGCAACTCCTGTGATTGCAGACACCCAACCCCTCCAAGTGGCGTCAGCAGAAATATTTTGGGTTTGAATATTTTGTCAAGAACTGGAAATATTTCAGACTGGTTGCTCACTTCCAACGCTGCTTTTCCTCTAAATTGCATTTAAATGTATGGTTTTGTTCTTTAAAAAAAAAAAAACAACAAAAAACCAAGCTTGCCGTTCAACCGGGCAGTGCTTAAAATAATAGTAATAAAAGAATCAGGCAGTGCTGGGAGAGGAAGATTTAACAACCAGATTCCAAAGGACTGTACTCAGCTTGTTTTCCTCTTGGTGCTTTGGTGGTGGTTTAATTTCTTCTCTGTTTTTCACATGGCAGTTGGGCAGCGTTGTTCTCGTGAATGAGATTTATTGGACTTATTTGATTTATTTCACACCCCGTTTATTTATCTCCTGCCAGTCCTCCAGCATATGCCGTGCTGCCATCCATTATGGAATCCTGGACAACAAAGGAGGGCTGGTGGATATCACGAGGAAAGGGAGGACACCTGCTTTTGTGAAGTCCACCAGGAACGGTGTGGAGTCGTTCAGGTACTGCCTGCACCCAAAACTGTTGCTTTAAATACAAGCAGATGTTCAGGCACCTCTGTTGCTCTCATGTACACACTGTGATCCAAGTAATTCTACTCTGCTTACTGTTTTTAATACATTTTTTCTTGTTTTACAGGAAAAGTAAACCTTCAAACGCGTTCATGGTTTCCAAAGTCACAAGTAAGTTTTAAAAGTTGAGGGGAGAAAATATTGTTGCTGGAGTTTTGTGGGGTACTTGAAAACACCATTCCTTTCAGGGCTCTATTTCGTTTTCAGTGCTTGTGTCAAATGTTTCTGTGCCACAACCAAACCCTGGAGTGCTGGTCCAGGGTGATCTAGAACCTTAGAGTGATCGTCCACCCACCTTGGGCTGTTCCACCACCACCCACCTCATTTTCCTGGGGGCATCCAAGAGGAGGGTAGAGAAATAGGTGATAATGAGCCAATTCCAGCAGCACCTCCTGCTGATGGATCATGGTGGGGTCCAGATTCAGCTGCTGATAGTAAAGGCATGGAAGTTGGACCATCCATCTTTAAAAGCCTCAGTCAAGTGTCAGCACTTACAAAAATTGGAAAAAAAAAATGGCTAATGTGCTAGTGCAGTAATGTAATGAAAAGCACAGTACATGTGAAATTAGTTTTTAACAGTGAGTCATCACATTTCTGATGGGCATATAAATAAACACTGCTCTACTTTTTAAACAAGCCCCACTTTCTGAATATATTTGAAAACTTCAACACTTCAACCTTTTGAATAGATCCACCTGAGCCCCTTTCAGGGACAGCTGTAGGTGTCAGGATATTTGGGCTCCACATCTGGAGCTGTAACAAACCCACGTGCTGTGGATCAGCTGCTTGTCTCTTTTGAAAGCTGTGACCCTTTTAAGGCCACGTGTGGTTGTAGGATTCAGAGCTGGTCAGCCCTGTCCTGGGATCCTGCTGCTGGAGCAGCTTTCCTCCTGGTGCTCTCAGCTGGACAAGGGTCTCACCAAATGCACTCCGTGGCTCTGACTTGTGTTTTCTGCAGCAGCCTGAGCTTTTGGGTCTAATAATTTGCCTTTCCACGTTTATCTTGGCAGCACAGACTCTGGATTGTTACACCACAGTAGCTGAACTGTGCCGCTTCAAAAAGCCAGCGAGCCACTGCCCAAGGTAAGTCAAATCTGTTTGGTTCAAACCCTCTGTCCTAAGGAGGGGCAGCTCAACAGGAGAGCTGAGGGCCCTGGATTTGAGGGCTGGTGGGGGAAGAGCTGATCATGCTGGCTGAACTGGAGGAGGGGGTTGGGAATGGTGTGTTTCCTCCTGCCACCATGCTCTTCTTGGCATCGCTGTAGAAAATTCACTTTGTGTTTTTGGATGGCTTCAAGTGTCAGCCAGGCTGCACAATCCTGTCCCAGCACCCTCTCATCTGCCTTTTTGCTTCTTCCTTTGCTGGGTTTTGGATGTGGTTTTCCTTTCCACCTTAAAACATGGAAGAAATTTGTTCTGGAAACTGTGCAGGATTAAGTGACAGGGCAGGGGGGCACAAACACATGCAGAGATTTATGTGCACTGAGCAAAAACACAGCTATTCCCCCTTGAGAGGGTCATAAAAGACCAATCCCTCTTCTAGTGGCCCAAATCCCTCTATTTGCAGTTCTGCAGCAGCAACCAAATGTCATCTGAGGGGAGCGAATAATCAAATTCACTGTTGCCACCTGCAGACCAGATGCAGGCACTTGAAATCTCCCAGGAATGTAGCTCTCCTTCCTGCCCAGCAGTGATGTGGAGAATAAATCTGCATGCATTGTTTTCCAGGATTTATTGCCCAGCCCACTGCAAGGACGAGCCGTCGTACTGGGCTCCGGTGTTTGGCACCAACGTTTACGCGGATGTGAGTACAAACCTTCCCCTGCACGTCGTGGCAGTCCTGCCCCAGAGCTGGGCTCACACTGGGGCTTAGGGGACAAATTCACACTCTCTCGTGGCCAATCCATGTGGGGATGGGCAAATGGGGGTGAAGGATGGGGTCAACAGGCTTGGGGAGCCCTGGTTTAGGATTTGGATGTGTCACTCCGCAGCTCCCGGGGTTGTGGCCGCTGGGTTTGGTGAGCCCTTCTGCTCTCCTTCCTAGAGATTTGGTCATGTCCCTTAACCCCCCTGAGCCTTTGGGCTCTGGCTGTGAAATCGTGGTTGCACTTGTTTGCCTTTGTGTAAAGCATTTGGGGATTTACAGGTGAGCGCCAAAGGGTTTTATTCCATCTTATCACACTATGGAGTTGACAGAAAAAGGCCTCTCTCCCCTCTCCTCCCCTTTCTGGGAGATGAACAGTTTCTGAGCAGCCAGGACAGAGCTCAGAGCAGTGGAAAGAAAGTGTGTGAGCTGGTTTTATGGGTTTGTTTTTCTGAGCTCTGCTCATGAGGATGAGCAGAGACTTGATGCTAAAACTAGACAGAGTCATTTTCTTGAAATCTCTTAATATTAGGCCTCTAAAAACTGGGTCTCAATGTTTTTCCATTTGCGGGTGCCTGGTTATTTTGGGTTTTTTTCCTCATTTTCTTTTTTCCATGGGGACTGTGTTAGGAATGCCAGCTCCCTGGCTGCCCTGTAGCCTGTAGGACTGTGGCATTTGAAAGCCTGGGAGAAGCAGTCAGCAGATTGTGGACCCCCAGCTTTGGGTCACCCTGGAGCTTTGCAGACTGCTGAGAAAACCCATCCTGCAGGAATCATACAGTAATTTGGAGAAGCAATTTTGAAAGCAATTAAAAAAACCCCACACTATTTTTAATTTTGCTCAAGACCAATTTTTTTGAAGGTAGAGCTGTACAAACAGGTTATCCTGCACTAGCTCACAGGCAAATCCACGGAGCAGCTGCCTCCCTGCAGTACCTGCCTCCTGCATGCTCCCACCTGCAGGAAATGGGAAATAGTTTTCTCTTTTTTACAGAGGGCAAACCTCCCTCAGATCAGCCCCGAACAGGGCCTGTGATTACAAAGGAATTAGGTGAGGAGCAGAATCCCGGGCTGGCATTGCACTGACGCAAAAGGATTAGTGTCCTTTAATGAACCCATTTCCTACAGTCCCTCCTGGGTATTGTTTCATAAAAATGGGGCCATGGACGGTGGCTTGGGAGAAAAACAAAAAGCAGGAATAACACAAAAGCATTTGGCCACTTCCTCAGGGTTTGGTTAACCTTTTTTTTTGCTAGCAGGGTGATGTGGAGGTGCCAGGTTGAGGTTGGCATGAGGTTGGTGGCAAAGCAGGTGAAAGCAGCTGGGACAAAGAGTTTGGGGTGACGCTGAATGGAGCTGCACAGGGAGGGGTGGGGATGCTGGGAATGCTCACAATGGGAAGTCAGGAAGAGAAATAACCACACCACGCAAGGAGAATTTGGGGAAAAGGCTTTTCCCAGGGAGAAAGGCCTATGCAGGATGCTGGGAATGAACCCAAGCCCACTGCTGAGGAATAATTAAAGCAGGCAATGAGCTGGATGAGACAAGTGCTGGTTTTCTGGGAGGGCTTTGGGAAGCCAACTTCACATCTAGTGAAGGCCCTGGGAGCACTTGGGCTCCAACTGAGTCTTCTTAAATAAGCTATCCAAAAGAAAATTAAGCACTTAGCCCCATTTCCAGTCTGCATTTTCCTTTAAAAAGCAGTTCAGGGAATTGTTCGTGGGGAAGTCAGTAAGACTGTGGAACAGGGTTGTAGAGGAGATTTGAATTTTGGGGTAAATGAATAAAATGCAAGAAATATGCAATGGTAAAAGTGGATAGGCCTGGTTCTGGGATGATCACAGAACCATGGAATGGTTTGGGTTGGAAGGGACTTCAAAGCTCATCCAGTTCCAGCCCCTGCCATGGGCAGGGACACTTTCCAAAGACCAGATTGCTCCAAGCCCTGTCCAGCCTGGCCTTGATGCTGGAGCTGTGGGAACAGCCAGAGATCTTTATGAAGCTTGTAAAAGAGCTTCTGAGTTCCATGAGACTCTGTCATTTGTCACTCTGCCTGGCTCCTGGTGGGACATAATCCTGCAGGGGAAACCCATCCCCATCCCTGCCCAGGAGCCCTGTGGAGCCTGGAAAGAGAGCAACTTCCCCACTTTATCCACAGCTGTGCAGTGATTGCTTGGAGGATGCATGGATGCATGGATGGATGCATGGATGCATTGATGCATTGATGGATGCATGGATGCATGGATAGCCTGCACAGAGGCACGAGTTTGTCACCAGAGCAAACCAAGCTGGGAGTCAGCTCTCAGGAGATATTAATGATTAAACCTGTCACACCAGTGAGGAAATTCTGGGTGATTAAGCTCATAGTCAGAGAATATTGTTAATGACCCACTGTAAAGTGTGTTGTCATTTTATGGCGTGTGCCCCAGGGCTCATTTCATCAGGAATTGGTCTCAGAGCATCCCGAGGGGCTTCACCATGGAAAACTGTTGTACTGTCCATACTGCTGTACTGCTGGACCTGGAAAGGATGTCCTTATTCTTGTAATATCTCATCTTCCAAAAGCTCTGCAATCATTTCATCAAAGCACAGCCTGGCCTGGGACATGAGAGGGCTGAAATCCAGCAGAGTGATAAGGGGGAGGTTTGGGATAAATCTGTTGGTCAAAGCTTTGCGTGAGAGGCGGAACAGCAAGTCCTGGGAAAAAAAAAAATAACAGGAATGCTTTGAAAAGAACATGGTTCAGGATGTCTCCCAGTGGAGAGTGTTGCAAATTGATCCAGGAGAGTTTAATTTTATGTGCCAGTTTTAGATTTATAGATTTCCCACCACATATTAGGGCAAATTCACTGCATATCTTCCAAACACAGCATTCCCTTGCTCCCTTGACCATATATAGAAGCAAAATACCAAACTGGCACTCAAAACTCTGAGGGCTGCCAAGAGATAGGCCATCCAAAGTGAAAAATATATAGGGGACAAGGCAAAGCTGCCATATATGGCTGTGAGAGGGAGGCAGCATGGGCTGTACTGTACGTGTGCAAGGGGAACAGTTGCACTTGGCTCTGGTTTTGTGGTACTGGGGTTTTTTAGCAATCAGGGCATTTCTGGGCTTGGGGTTTTCACCTGCTGCAGTTTGCAGAGTTGTTTTTTCCTTTCTGTTCTCCCAGCTTGCTGTGTGTAAACCCTGTAGACTGGGAATGGCCAAGTCTGCACTTCTGCACATCCCTCAGCCTTCTCTGCTTTTGCTCCCTTTTCCTGGATGCTTTGGGGGCTTAGTCATCACTTGTTACTGGTTTGTGTTCCTCCAGCTCTTCTGACTCTGCACATCTGGGATGTGCAATAGAGAAACTCCAGTCTTTCCAGAAGTGTAATCCCCCTCCACATTTGGTATTGTTTTATGGGGTAATGCCCATCCAAAATCTACACCAGTCAATGGGGACAGCCCTTCTGTCTGTCCTGGAAAGAAGGATGTGAACTGTCCCAGATAATTGGGGGTCATTTACCTTAATTCAGGAGAAGCACTTCCTTTTCAAGCAGCTGTGTGAATAACCTTTGCTGAGAGTTTCACCTCAGAGGTTCCTCTGGTGCAGTGCCAAGAGGCACTGGCTGGAAAGTTGTCCTCAGTTCAGTCTTGGCCCTGGATAAGATGAAGAAGTGTGGGTTTAGACTGGACAGTGGGAAGGAATTGCTCCCTGTGAGGGTGGGGAGGCTCTGCACAGGCTGCCCAGAGAAGCTGTGGCTGCTCCTGGATCCCTGGAAGTGTCCAAGGTCAGCCTGGGACAGTGGAAGGTGTCCCTGCCCATGGCAGGGGTGGCACTGGATGAGGTTTAAGCTCCTTTCCAACCCAAACCATCCTGGGATATTATGATGATCTCACAGGTGCAGCTGCACCTCAGAATGATGGAAAATCTGCTTGTCCTCTGCAGTGATGGTGGATCTTCTTCCACCCAGGGATTCTGACATACCTGCAAGATCTGGTCCCTACTTTCTCCAAAAGAGCGACAAAACAGTTTCATAGCTGTTTCTTTTTCTATTCCCTGTTTTTCTTGGCGTTTATGGAATTGGCAAGCCTTCATATGTAAAATATAGCCAGTGCATAAATCAAAGCAATTAAATCTTTTTCAGAGCTCCAGTATCTGCAAAACTGCAGTGCACGCAGGGGTCATTTCAGACGAGAGAGGCGGCTTTGTGGACGTGATGCCCGTGGAAAAGAAGAAAACCTACGCTGGCTCCTTAAAGAACGGCGTGCAGTCAGAGAGGTGGGATTTCTTCCCTTTGTACCTTCCTCTTCTTTCCCACAGCGGGTTCAGCTGCCTGTGAAAGTCACCAGCTATCAGCTCCACAGGCTTGGAGGGAGGTGACGTCCCAGTGTCGCTGCGAGTCGCGGCACCCAAACAAATGGAGCGTGGTGTCCTGCTCTGGCCTTCCCCCAGCCGCTGCAGCGCAGGCTGCCGTGGAAGGTGGGAGATGTTGTTAAGCCTTGTCAGGTTTTGTTACAGAGCCAGTCCAGGTTTGTACGTTCTGCTGTATGTTGAACACATCAGGAGATATAAGCACAGGGATTTTTCAGTTCTCAGCCCGGGTCATGATTTGGGTTTTATAATTTGGATTTCCGTTCAGTCCCAGGGTGTGGGATTCATTTGTATTTGTGGATTCATGTCCCCCTATTCTCTTTGAAAGAAGCATGAGTAAATTAACCTCTCGAGACATGATCAAACACTTTTTGAAGATTAATTTTCCACCTGTGTAGTTGTTTTTTGTAGTTTCTCTTGGGCCAACCACGCTGGCTTCAGTGACCAATTGCAGATCTCTGCTTCCAAAAATCCTACACCTCCTCATGATCGCAACAATCCAGTCACAGCTCATCCAGTCTAATTTGAGACTTAATTTTCAATCTGTTATGTATTTTTTCAGATATTGGTGTGATGGCACTGATTTCTCAGGGCTATCTTTGCAGGTATAGAATTTCCCATGGTTAGGGGGTTTGGTCACTGCTCACTCTGTCTGCTCTGTGCACTTCTTCTTTTATAAAGACCATAAGAAATTCTATCAAGTTTGCTGGTTTTATTCTAGCAATGGATATTCCAGAATGCTCAAGAAATAAAACCAGGCTAAGACAAGGAACCTATAGCTGTTAAATGTGGGGGTTTTAATATAGATTACCAGGACTGGCATTTTCCAATTCGATAAATTGGATTTAGGTGAAAAACCTTTAGGTGAAATTCCTTCGATTATTATTATTTTTTTTTTTAATCTCAGTCTTGCTTTCATTGATCTTTTATACTAAAAGACAACTTTTTACTGGGATGGCAAACTGTGCCCTAGCTAAGAATAGACCCCCCCACTCTCAGGGATGTGCAGTGTGAGCAGCCAGTGCTGACCTGAGAGGTGAGGGACACCAGAGATCTCCTCACAGCGGGGATGAAGGTTTGCAAAGGGTTATTTACACTCAGCAATAAGGAGCAGCTTCATGCTGTGAGATGCACCAGACAGAAATAGCTTTTCCAAGATTGGGGTGAGCCCTCACCCTTTAGGATGCTGGAGATAACCTTGGGTAAAGATACACACCCAAAAAGGTATGGGGAAAGGTTGCCTGGAGGATTTACAGGGTCCTTACCCTTGTTGCAATGTTTATTTTGTGGGAATGTGAGATTTTGTATCTCTCCTGGGTTTTTTCAGTGCTTTTTCAGTGCCCTTTCCCCATGCACACAGCCACCCCAAGCAGCTTGGAGTCAGAGCATCTGGGGACTCCTCTGCAGATTGAAAAGGAATATCCATATTTATTGTCATTTAACGTGAGCTGATCTGGCCATTCCCACTGCCAGCACTAGGAGCCAAGCCAGACAGGCCCTGGGAACCTGCCAGCCTATCTGACAACTGGTTTTTTAGGAGAACATATTCCTCCTTATGCCTGAACCTCTGCACAAGGGAGCACAGTGTTCCTTGGATAAAAGCTAGGGCTGTACGAGAGTCTGTTGTCTTCCAGCTCATTTTGTTGGCATTAGCAGCGCAGATCTGGACTGAAAACACAAAGAAAAGGTGAAACCGTGGATTTGTGCCACTTCTTTTTCATCCTTTGTCTTCCCCCTGCTCCTGGTAGGAAAGAGATGGGAGAAATTCAGAGTTGCCTCTTTGGGTTCTGAGGTGTCTTCATTTGGTTCATTCCGTGTTTGTTTTCTTTTCCTCTTCCCTTTGTCTCCAGCCTGAAGAACCCTTCAGACGGGAACGCTTTCCGAATCTTTGCTGTGAAGCAGTAACCCCCCAGGGAAGGTGCAGGATTCTTTGGGAGAGCTCTCTGTTGATCTCCAGAGACACCAAAGCTCCTCTGAACGGCATCAGCTCTGCCCGTACCCTCCTTGCCGACCTCCTTCAGGGAATTCCAAAAGAAAAGAGGGGGAAAAAAAAAAAATCCCCCAAGAAAAGACCCCAGGTTCTGACTCAGCTGTTGGCATCTCATCGCACCCGTGCAGCGTTGTATCTTTTTGTCTCGTGTTTTTTGTTTCTCTAGGGGCATTCAGCGACCATAAACTGTTCTAAGTTTCATTTTACCAGAGGTGTTGCTACACAGAACGGCGGTGGCTCCACGTGCAGCAGATTCAGGGATCTCAGCCTGGGCCTGGATGGTGTTTTTAGGGTGTGAAGCTTCTCCTGGGATGGGCGTGAGGATGAGCAGACTCGGGAGTGAGCGGCTGTCCAGGCGCTGGACACTTTGAAATGAGAAACTCATTGAAAAATTGCATCGTTTGAGGAGAGGATGGGCTTTGACAGAGTGCTTTTGTGTATGTTGGATGGTTTTTCTGTGCAAAAGAGGATAAAAAGTGGTGTTTTTCCACTGAGGTGGCGTGCAGCAGCACTGCTGCGTGAGGCTGCTGGGTACCTCGAATGATGGGGTTTGGGGATGTTCTTGGCAGCCAAAATTGAGGTTTTGTGGGCCTGGAGCAGGGTGTAAAATGGTGGCAGAGATCCCCACTGCAGAAAATGAGGCCACCAAGTAATCCAAAGAGCAGGTTTAGTGTTTGCTGGTCAAACACTCCCAGGTATTTTTGCAAGTCTGGCAACTTCTGAGCAGTCAGAGAATCGGGGCTCCTGTGCTGGCACATCTCATCCTATACTCCACGCCGTAACTTCAGTTAAATGCAGTGTATTGGTTTATACAGCAGTGCTGGTTGTTTTATAGTAGTTAGGTAGTGATAAAACTAATCTTATTTCTGCTAGGAATGGTTGCATCTGTAGGAAGCAGGTTCACTTTCCCTTTGTGAAGCCCCTTGTGGCGTGTGCAGTTCTGAGACTTCTTTAAAGGTGCGGCATAAATTGAGATTCAGATGAATTTTTCCTGTCCAATTTGTGAAGCCAACAGACTCCCACCTTCAGTGCAAATGATGTAAATGTGAGCATTTGCTACCCAGGATATCAAATGGGTTTTGCAGAACTCATTAAGGTGTTGTAATGATGTTATTCCATGTTTTGATATTTTTGTCTTGGCACGCACCCAAATGCGTTTCAAAGCCAAAAGAAGAGCTCAGCATGAGCTGCTTTTTCAAGGCAGAAGGATGTTCTCTGCTGCATATTGGAAATGAATTTTTATGATTGGTCTGAACACAAATCTGGGGTTTTTTTGATCACAGTGACTTCATAAGTCATAAGAAGGCAAAGTCAACAGTGGTTCTTCAATTCTTGTAAGTGCTCAGTCCTTCTGCTCAATAACTGAATTGCAATATTGGATAACAAATGGGAAAAATATTTCCCCCTATTTGGCAGATGTTCCCCAGCTGCTCTCATGCCCAGAACATGTTTGGTTTAATCTAGACAGATACAAGAGCCATCTCATCAAAGTCTTTCAAAACACAGACCAAAAGCATTTGTACGATTAAACACTTCCTTACTTCTGTAAACACCATGCAATCAGCAAGGAAATGACATTTAAATGACATTTATCACTCAGTTTGTCCCACTATTAGGATTTATCTCTCCATAAAATCTGAATTTGGAAGGAAACCTTTTGCAAAACCTGAAATTGGAGCTGCTTTGCACTGTCTCCAAAAACACTGCACAGAAAAGCTACTTTTGGGGTGGATAGAGAGAAGTGACTCTTCGTGTCATCTTTGTTGATGTAGTATTGTCGTGCAAGGTGTACAGTGTTGACTTTAGACAGGAAAACGGAACTATTTCCTTTTCTTACTAAGTAAATTGATGTTTAAAAACAGCTGGAACGTATCCTAGAAAAGCTGCTGGTTGGGAGCGTTTGAGATGTGAGGAAAAGCTTCCCTGTTTCTGCCCGCTGTGAGTGCATGGTCTGGTTCCAGCCCATCCAACACTGCAGCAAGAATCCGGGACACCCTGGGCCAGACGGGCTGGGAATTGCATTGGAGAGAGTGAGGGGTGCAGTCAGGCTCATGGGGACTGCAAGAGCACATAAAACACCTCGACTCTAGTGTAGGATCCATGAAAATCACGGGTGGAAGGCGATGGAAAGGAACGTGAGGGCTCTTGGAGTAAAACCCAGGGGATTACTGTGAGCACATAAAAATCCAAACAGCTGGGAATGTACCTAGGTGATGGAAAGGGGACAGGGGAAGGGTTACTATTCCAACAGAAATATCCTAAAATGCTTAATTCAAGTTACAATTGCGTATTTTTATCTTCAGCCAACTGGTTTGGATTTTTAGAAACCGATGTTAATTTAAGTCTGTATCTGTTTATTTTTGTATTTGTTGTACAAAAGAGAAATTGTGACTTTACTACACAAATATTTTTCGAGGTCCTGGGTGCTATTAATTTAAACATACCTCCACCAGAATTAGGGGCAATCAGGCCCTGCAAGGCAGTCACGACCTATCAGTGACTTGCAATCGTGCGTGCTAGCTATTCATAAATAGGTGGGACAGTACCAGTTTTCAGCCAAATATTGACAGATTTTATTTCTGATACCATGACATTTCTCAGCCTGCTCTACTTCAGTGCAGCTTAAAGATGCATCACGTCTGTATCTCACCAGGCCTGTTCCTCCTCAGCCCCAGCTCAGCTCATCTGTAGGCACCCGAAGCATCCGGGTGCAGCCAAAGCTGATGCTGCCTGGTTGTTCTTTTCCCAGTAATTTGGGATTTGGAGGCAGTGGCGTGGCCATTGCAGAACCTCTGGCTCAGCCAAATCTGCAGCAAACACAACCAGGGTGAAATCCAGAGCCTGTGCTGGTGGGGCCTTTGTCCCACTCATTCCTTCCTTTTAAAGACTTTCAGCCAACAGCTGGTTGAGGAGGCTCCACTTGGTCATTTGTGCAGTCTAAATATTTAGGGCCAGTTCATAGAGTTGCTTTTCCTTTTTTTTTTTTTTTTTTTTTTCCTATGAAAAATGGTGTATTTTACTTCCTATGTATAAAAGTTACTTGTAAATTTTTGTTTGCCTTTGCATGTTTTCCAAGGGGCCGTGGTTGTTCATAATTTTTTTTTTTTTTGTTCTAAATACAGAATTGTAAAATATATTTTCCTCCCCAGCCTTCCATTTTCTTTTGATTTCAGAATTATTTGTGAAATAAAACCTTCCTGGAATGAATGCTTCCCTTGTCTTTAATGTTCAGCCAGAGTTGGGTTTGTGTTTAGAAGAGCTATTTGGGATTAATCCTGGGGACCAGAGTGTCCCCTGGAGACTCCAAATGAGATTGGGATGTGCAAAGCCTGTTCCACAAACAAACAAACTCCCCAGTACCCAGGCATTAAAACTTGATCTTTATCCTATCAAAAATAAGATGTATCCTTAGTGAAACACAGTGAGAGTCAGGGAAAATCACTGCCTGTCTGTGAACCCCTGCAACCCAAGGGCTGAATCAGATTTATGGGTTGGAAATAGTGTTTAATGATTTAGTGCAGCTAAATATAAGTGAGGTGAACTCCTCCCCACCTCAGCAGGCTGGTGTGAATTGCACCCTCATTTTTTGAAAGGAAAAGTATTCAGCTTTTGTAATTCCCTTTGAAATTTTCTCCAGGCTCATCCTTGCTGACAGCACCACAAATCAAACTAGATTTTTTCCTGGTAATCCAACCCCATTTGGTTAAAGGAGAAACACAGGGTGGTTCATAACTCATCTCCAGACCATGAACACCAGATGGGTTTTGACCAAAAACGTGGGCTGGGCCATGGGATGGGGTCCTGAATGACCAGCCCACGAAATTTGCATTTTTCCATTATTTATACAAGAGGATTAATGCTGAATGCAGAGGTGTTTGCTTTACTTCAGGGCTGGGCTGATGCACTTGTGGTTGAACAGTATTTCCCTGTACATCCCAGCCTAGGACTGATGAGATAACATCATTATTGCCCTGCCAGTGATTCCTGTCAAAGGGAATTTTCATGGCTCCTGCATGCTCTGCAGCTCCAAACTGCCCACTTGAATTTTCTTTGTGCTTTCGTTCCCCCATTCCTACTGCTGCAAAAATACCTCCTTTGCTGGAAATATTTGGAAGATTTTTCTGAGCAGAGCTTGAAGGTAAGCAGAGAGGGGAATTCAGCCTAATGGTTATTGTGATGCTGCCCAGAGCATCCTATTAATGGCATTAATTTGTTTGATATCCTATTTGTTGGTGCTACAAAATGCCCCACTCTGTGATTTGGAACTGGATGATATTTAAGGTCCCTTACAACTAAATCCATTTTGTGGTAAAATTTAGGTCCTGGCTGGCCTAGAGAGCAAAATTTAGGGCTGAACCTAACCCATCCTTTGGGTTACCTTCCCATCTTTTGACACTGTCTCTGGTTTTGTCTCCTCCTGCTCCAGCCCTGGGCTCTGTCCTCTGTTTGTCCACCAGAAATGGATGTTGTTCCAGGTTCTGTGCGAGAGCAAGGTGGCAAACAGAGCTGTGCCTTCCTCCCGTGCCACAGGTGTGGAAACCAGGTAAGGAAAGGCTCAGGGCAAAGCGCACAGCCAGGAGAAATGTGAATTCTTTTTCCCCAGCTGCGGTGGGGCTCAGATTCTGCTTTAGCTGAGAAGGGATAAAGGTTGGCAGGCTGAAGGAAAGCAGAGGGGAAAGCAAAGAGAATCCCACGTGGAGCTGAGTGAGGGTGGCAGGGCTGATATTCCCACGTCGCTGGGAATCCTTGGGGATCAGCAAGCAGCCAGGCTCTCTCTGCTTGCTGCTTCAGGCACAAATATCTCGTTGCCGGTTGTTTTGCCTTCTGCTGGCTGCTCCTCAGCCCGTGCTGAGCTCATCAGAGCCTATGTATAGCTCGGGCATGCCTCGGGGTGGGTGTCCTTCCAAAAACCCGCAGTCATTTATAGGATGCGCCCCGGAGATGTTTTCAAAGCCGTTTTGCAAACGATGGGGTTGGCTCTCATTTACACTAAGGACCTACTTTAAGGCACTTAGGAGGCATTTATGCCACTTTAGGGTGTGGAGAGAGCAGCGTTAAAGAAGCCTCAGTGTGAACAGAAACCACCCTTCTATCTTGTTGACAGTGGTTAAAATTGGGTTAGGGAGCTAAGTGAGCAGACAAGGTCTGCCTTGTGCAGCTCCCCCTGCTCCTCACCCAGGGGAGGGCTGCCCACAGTGCCCCTCGGGCACTGCACAACCCAGCACATGGCAGGGGGATTCAGTGTCAAAGGGAATACAGGGATATTTATAGCGGGCCAGAAGTCAGGAGGCGCAGGTGGAATGTGGGAGCCGAAAGCAGGAGGGAGCAAAATGAATTCAGAGCTTTGGGATGTCTCACAAGGGCTGATTCTGTGAGGTTTGGGCTCCTGTGGGTGACCAAGGAGGGACCTCCCAACACATACAACTGTCCTGAGCAGTGCTTGACTGACACCTGAAGTTTTTATTTCAGTAGCTGCCTCGAGGCTTGTTTCTGCACATCTGTCTTTTGCACATGTGGAAGCTGAGAAAATACCACCTATGAACTAAGCCCAGGGGCCAGAGGACTGACAAGTTTGTCAGAAACAAATCTCAAAAGCAGCCTGATTTCCCTCTCCACCAGCTGAGCAGGCTTTGTAAGTCTGAAAAAAGAGAGTAAAACCCAGTGGAGATTGACTGTAGGAGGTAGGGGTATTCATACCATCTTCCTTGATGTGCTTTTAATGAAAATATGGTTTATACCAATGCAGGGAGCTTCAAAACTGCATCAGTGCCTGTGCTGGAAGAAACAGGCTGAAAAATCAGGTGACGCTTGGAAGGGAAGAGTACAAGGAATAATAAAGGGTGGAGACCAACCAGCCAGGAACAGCTCAACCCAACTGAGATAGAGTCAAAAGCAATCACATTAAGGCCAAGGAGATAAGAGTCCTAATAGGTGTGAAAGGATCAGCAAGGCAGGTGAGAAACCTTTCAGCTTTGCTTCCTCTGTTCAATATGACAATGCCTGGGTTTGTGCTGTTACTGCCAGGAAAGTATTCAGCCTGCTGTGGGAAGTCCAGCAGGAAAGAAAGAGAGGCCTGAGAGCCAAAACAGCTCCTGAGAAAGCAGGAGAGATCTCTGAGGAAGAGGATGCCTGAAGAGTGTGAAGGTACAGTAAAGGGAGAGAGGGTTCTTCATGCCCAAAGGGGCCCCACCGGGAAGGGGTGGGCTTAAGATGTAGTAGGAAACCACTGGAGAAGGTTCTGACTGGAGCAGATTATCTGTGTGGTCTTTGCAAGCCAGCATTCCAGGTTTTTAAGATTATTCTGGATGGCAGCTCCTAACATGAGATCCTGCTTTGAGTGGAGGATGGACTAGAAAACGTCTTGATGGTCCTCCCAGGTTTTTTTTCCCCCCCTATAATTTTCAAAATTAAAGGAAACATTCCCTCACGTGGGACGGACTATCCTCTGCTTGGACCAGGACAGTGCACAAGCAGGGACTGACATTTTCCCGTGGGTGACACAGATGGTGATGACCTGGAAGAAGAAGCCTAAGTAAAGGTGTGCAGTGTCATGGCAGTCATGTTAAAAAATAGTCATTGTTCTTTTAAGTCTGTGTTATTCATGGATTTTTCGTTGGTGTTTTGAGGGTTTTTTAGGTCTTTTTGGCAGACAGATGAATTCTGAGGTACAGTTGCAGATGGACCTGTGGCTGTTGTGCCTGAGATAAAACAGTGGGGACAACCCTTCAGAAATGCTGCTCTGAAATGCTGGCAAGGAAGGGGTGATTTGGGGCATCCCCTGGGGGGGGTGTCCCTGGGCCAGACCTGGCAAGGAAGGGGTGATTTGGGGCATCCCCTGGTGGGGGGGGTGTCCCTGGGCCAGACCTGGCAAGGAAGGGGTGATTTGGGGCATCCCCTGGTGGGGGGGGTGTCCCTGGGCCAGACCTGGCAAGGAAGGGGTGATTTGGGGCATCCCCTGGTGGGGGGGGTGTCCCTGGGCCAGACCTGGCAAGGAAGGGGTGATTTGGGGCATCCCCTGGTGGGGGGGGTGTCCCTGGGCCAGACCTGGCAAGGAAGGGGTGATTTGGGGCATCCCCTGGTGGGGGGGGTGTCCCTGGGCCAGACCTGGCAAGGAAGGGGTGATTTGGGGCATCCCCTGGTGGGGGGGGTGTCCCTGGGCCAGACCTGGCAAGGAAGGGGTGATTTGGGGCATCCCCTGGTGGGGGGGGTGTCCCTGGGCCAGACCTGGCAAGGAAGGGGTGATTTGGGGCATCCCCTGGTGGGGGGGGTGTCCCTGGGCCAGACCTGGCAAGGAAGGGGTGATTTGGGGCATCCCCTGGTGGGGGGGGTGTCCCTGGGCCAGACCTGGCAAGGAAGGGGTGATTTGGGGCATCCCCTGGGGGGGTGTCCTTGAGCCAGACTGAGCAGCACAAGCAGAGAAGGCATCTCCTCCCAGCGCCAGGCGTGCAGCACCATCTGAGGACAGGCTTTGGGTGGGGAGAGGGAGGCCATGGAAATTTTCTCATCTGCAGAGTCATGGAACCATCTGAGGCGTCTGAGGGCAGCTGGCCAGCTCAGCAGGCCGTGTGTGCCTTTCCAAAGACACCGGGGAAGTCAAGCTGTCCCAAACCCTTACAGCAAAACAGATGCAGGGAGCTGAGTAGCCCAGTGCAGGACAATGCTCTCCTTGGGAACAGCTTCATTATCAGCAAACAATGATCTCTGCGAGTCCAGAGCACTAAATGGGGATTTGTTTGGACACCCAGCACTTTAACGAGAGCCATAAAATTAAGAAAACACCCAAGTTTTCGCGAGCTCCAAAGTTTCTTGTCTAGACCAAGAAAAGGACTTTAGGAGCCAACTCTAGCTGATGCTGTGGACAGCTCTGGATGCAGTTCCAGAAAATGCTTGTGATCCACTTTTATAAGGAGAGTTACTGGAAAAGTGGTCAAGCCCTGTCCCCTTGGCCGTGGGCACGGTGTGGGGACAGCAGGGGGGCTTGGAGTGGAGGGTTCCCCCTGCCCTGGGCGTCCTGCAGTGACGCAGGAGAGAGTTGTGTGAGGTCTCTGCTCTCCTCTTATATAATCCATGACTTCAGATAAAATTAATGCCAAGTACCCAAAAAAGGGATTGCGTGTGCGCTCCCTCTCAGCCTCTTCCCGTCATCTGAACGCGGCGTTCGACTGTGACAGTTTTGCCAGTAAAATCGAGGGTTTTTTTCCCTTTGCCATGGGATCCAGATTTAAAATTAGCTGTGTCCCAGCAGGGCCATCCCCTGCCAGGCTCAGTGCTGAGTGCTGGAGGGTCAGGGCCTCAAAAAGAGCCCAGCAGCCCAGTTTAAACAGTGACCAGAAAAGTTTGTTCAGGGAGGGCTCCCTGGCCGTTAACAACAGGAGCCTCCGTCAGCTCCCGCATCGAGAAAACACTCAAACTTTATAAAAATACCTCCTAAAGTAAATATCAGTGAGTCACAGATACTAAATATTAATAATTCATACATTGGGAGCAGAAATATCAGCAGGACCTGTAAGGCAGGCCTTTTTCATGTGCAATGTTACAGAATTGGGTATGTGTTCCTCTATTTTTTCTTCTTCTTTTTTAATTTTTTTTTTGTGTGTGCCAACCTTTCCCACTTGAGACACAGGCTTGGAGCTGCTCCGAGGCCTTGGGTCAGTGAAGCTGGCTGGAGTCTCAGTCCCACGAGGGGAGCAATTTCCCTGGAAGGGACCCAAGCAGGGAGGGCATTAAGCAGCACTCCCCATCCAAGGGTCACTAGTGGGGCATTCCCAGGGAATTGGAGGGTCTGACTCCGTAATTGCAAACTACAGATAAATTAGGGTGGGGTTTTTTTGATTGACTGACCTTCAGGAAAAAAATAATCAACCCCAAGCTAACCACATTATGTAAAATTTATGCAACTACCCAATCCCCCAAAGCATTTTTGTCTCATTAAGGATCAAAATGGAGTGAAAGCCAATCCTTGCTTCTGTCGCAGGCAGTTTTAAGCAAAAAGTGGTTTTGTTGAGCAAAATATATTAAAAAAGAATTAAAAAATACGCTGACTTTTAAAAAGTGAAATTGCAGTTATTTCAGTAATTTCTTTTCATGTTTGAAAGTGTAGCTTCTTAAAAGCTTGCTGGAGTTGAGAAGCATTAATGAAAAAATTTAATTCATTTTGTTGTTTGGTTTTTTTATTTTCCCATGGTGTGTCACTGGCATTTGCTGGCTCATGTGGAGACTGAGATGCTGTCTGGGTGAAGAGAGGAGAAATTTTTTTGTTGAAATTGAGAAGAACTGTCAGCTGAAAAAAACCTAAGAAGCTCCAGACAGAACTATAAAGGAGAAAGGCTTTTCTTGAGGAATGAAGCTGAAGGAGGAGTGAAGAGCAAGGAGCCATGACAAGGACTCAGACTGGAGCCTAACACTTTATTTTTGTGAAATCTCAGGGGAGTTTTATCGTGCACTTTGAATGAAAACCAGTCCCCAAAATATAGGGAGTGAGTGGAAGTCAGGATGGGATGTGATCCTTATGCTTTGAACCCCCTCAAACTTATTTTCCTTTCCATCCCTGATAGAAAAGCGTTTTATTCTGCCAGTTATGAAAGGCCCAGTTCCATCATCAGTAATTCCACGACGCTGTGTCCTGGCTCTGCAGCCCATCCTGCCAAGCCTGCTGCCACTCAGGTGGTCCCAAATGACTTCTTGCTTCCAGTTCCTCAGCTCCTTTAAGCCAAGCTCTGGTTTTGGAAGGACTCTGTGAGAGCTTTTAGCTCTGAGCACTTGATTCATTAATTAACACACTCATTAGCTTGAAAGATAAGAGCTTCTTGGCCCCACGTGGCCGTGCAGGTGGAGGTTCTTTTTCAGGAACGGGGAATGGATGCTCCTCTTTTTTGCTTTTTGGGTTGCTCCAATGGAAAGAGAGAAGGGACCCTGTGGCTGTAGGGACAGTGCTTCCCACGGAGCTGTGGTGGCACTGAGATGCCAGCAAGGACACATGGAGCCAGTTTTCCTTTCAGCCTGAGGGTCTCAGGGCGTAGGACGTGAGTGCATGTCCTGCAAATCTTCTCCAGACAGATTCTCACACGGTGCTGAGATTGTCCAGAAATGCTGAGGACACATTTCTCCCTTCCCCTGAAAGCACCTGGAAGAGTTTCACTACAGGCTCTGCCTTCTTCCAGGAAAGCCATCTTCTGTGGGATACTAGAGGATGTCATTCTTCCAGCTAAATGCAATGTGAAGGGAATTTTCTCACCAGGAAAAGACAGCCACGAGCAGCCCTGCTTTTCCTGAGCTAACATTTGGGTTTTCTGGAAATTATGGGCACCATCCCAGCTCGGTGGCTGGGCAGACAACACAGATGTCATCCCTGCCTCTTCGTATCAACGGCTTCCCAGTGGACTTTCCTCAGGGGAAATTAATGGAACGGCTCACTCAGCTGGTCAAGCAGCACAGGCAGCCTGGAAAACTGCCAAGGATGACAAGCCTGGATGAAAGCCCAGCTCCTGCAGCAATGGTTTGGTGCTTGGTCACTGGCAAGGAGACGGTCCCTTGCAGCTGCTCCCTTTGTAGGCCCAGTGTGAGCAGCCCTGTGCTGAGGGCTGCAGTGAGATTTTGTGTCTTTCCTCAACTGCATCCCACCCGTGGGAGCGTCTCTGCTCTGGTGGGTGAGAGAAGGAGTCATTCCCAGAGCTGGCAAAGCAGAGGGAATTCCTATTCCCACCCACACCTCTGACCTACCAGCCCCCCTGGGCACAGTGGTTTTGGCAGATGTGAGTTTCTCATCAAAGCCCCACTCTAAGCTGAGCTCTCCTGTACCTTCTCATTATCTTCTGTGATCTCTGCCTTTAATTAAAGGCAGACCTGAGACCCCTGGGACTTGCACACCCACTCCTCTTTACGTTTCCCCTCCCTTCCCTGGTGGCAGAGAGGGGCAGGCAAGGCTGTGCTGGGCACAGGGGCAGTGGTGGCAGCAGCTGTGGGCACAGATGAGCTCAGGGAACCCCCTCACGCTGGTGCTGGGGGAGGTTTTTCCTGGGAGAGGAAGGAGACGAGAAAATTATTGGAAGAGGAAGCAAAAATGAACCACAGACTCGTTTTTAGTGAGTGTACTGAAACTTACTGTAGATTTCAACATCTGTTTTGGCTGGACTGGAAGAGAGTATAGCAAAGGGTGCAGGAACACAGACCCCCTTTGAAAAGAAAGGCTCACAGAACCCTGTCAGGATTTCATTTATGGATCTCATGAACCAGGGCCTGAGCTGGTCGCTGCAGGTCTGCCCCCACTTTGCACAAGAACCCCGGTTCTGCGCAGGTCAGAGTCTCCAAACCAGCCATGCAGGAAAATGCAGATTTTCTGGAGTGGTGGCATCTTTAAGAGGGTGTCTTTAGAGGTGACTGATTTCCTCCATGGCAGCAGCAGGACAGGAGATGGCATCAGACCCTGGTTCTGGCTGTCCATGGCCGTGCTGTCCCCTCTGGCGCTGAGGAAAAGCTGTGGCAATTCTGCTGTGGGAAAGGGCTTGTAACCCTGGCTCACCAATTTTCTAATTAAAGGCCATGAGCGACCCTCACGAGTTGTTAAAGGATATTGCACAGAAATTTAAAAAAAAATAGGCAAACGTGTCACAGGAAGCCCAAAGGCTGGAACCACAGCTGCGTAATTCCTTCTCTGGAATCTGCACTGTGGGTTTCCGAGCCGTGATGCAGCTCTTGGTCACAGCAGCTCTCTGAACTGAAACTGCCCCGCTGCTCGTCTCCTCCCTGGTTTTATTGAGCTCTGCCTCGGGCCCTTTGCTGAGATGTCTGCGGGGTGCTGCTGGGCTGGTGTGGGGCAGTGCCAGGGCAGTGTCACGCTCGGATGCGGTGTCTGGCACAGAGGATGGCAGCGCCTCTCTCCCGGGCTTAATCACCCTCATTAAACCTCATTAGTGCCCACTGACTCAGCGGGTGATGGGGTGGGGTCACACCTTCTGCTGCAGCCTCATCTCTCGGTGCCACCTCAGCTTTTGGTGTCTGAACCTGTTTTAACACAGAATCATTAGGCTGGAAGAGACCTCCAGGGTCATCAAGTCCAACCCAACGCTAACCTCGACTAAACCAAGGCACCAAGTGCCACATCTGGTCTATTTTTAAACACATCCAGAGATGGTGAATCCACCACTTCCCCAGGTAAACTATTCCAGTACTTTATTATCCTTTCTGTAAAAAACTTTTTTTCCAATATCCAACCTATATTTCCCTTGGTGTAGTTTAAAACAGTATCCCCCTAGTTCTGTCAGCTGGAGAAAGAGACCAACCCCCACCTGACCACAGCCACCCTTCAGGGAGCTGTAGAGAGTGATAAGGTCACCTCTGAGTCTCCTTTTCTCCAGGCTGAACATCCCCAGCTCCCTCAGCTGCTCCTCACAGGGTTTGTGTTATGGCAGGATGTGCAGGGCAGGAAAGGCAGTTCCCATTCCAAACCCAGAACCGAGGCATCGTGAGGCAAAAACGAGACGGGCATTTCCAGGCAAGCCTGGACTTTGGGGAACAGGATATGACAGTGATGGGGCTGGTGGGATGAAGATCTTTAGTCACTCTTCTGCCTCTCACCAGCTGGGACAGTGGGCCACACTCTTGTCATTGTGACAGGTCTTGGAATACTAATTATGATACTAATTTAGTCCTTTAGGGACATGGGAATAGATTACTCAGTGTTGGGTAGCTGGTAACAAGACAGGAGGAAATAAAATGAACTTTCATGAAGAGAGACCATGTTTTCAAAAAGTATATATATTAGAAAAGCAAGAAAGGCTCGAGGGAACATAACAGAGCTACTGCAGTTCTTGACTTTCATGTCTAGAGCAGACTTGAAAGCCTTCATGGTGCGCCAGGAGGTGAAATCAGCCACCAAGAAATGCCTGTCAGCAGGACAGTGTTGCTCCAGGCCGGTGAGTTATGGATTCTGGACAGGAGGGCTGGGAAGGAGGAAGGTTGTGGAACATCTTTCCAGTAACGTCAGCGATGTTGCTGCATTGTTTGCAGCCCCACTTGGCTGATTCAAGATTTCCAGGGCTTGTGCCTCATCACAATAAAAGCAGGAGCTGCTCACATCCTTGTCCACCCGGAGGAACCAACCTGAACCAGGAGCTTTTAGAGCCAAAGAAAGGAACTGGAGCCATGTCCTGAGCCACAGGAAAGCCAGCCACGTGTTGGAGCTTGCTGGATTTTCCCTCACTGTGCTTTTGCTCATGTTGGATCCCTGTGCGCAGCCTGACTCACGGCTTTGGGAAAGAGAGGAATCAGTGTTGCCTGCTCAGAAACCCAACTGCTTTCAATTCACCCAAACCACCATGCTGGACTCCAAAGTTCCTTCTGTGGATGATTTCCAGCTAAGATTTCTCATCAGCAGCCATCAAAGGATGCAACCAACCAACAGCTCCACATTTCACTCTGCTGCTCTTGTACTCTGCTTTACCCCTGTCTTGTCCTCTTTGGCACCATGTCCACTTGCATCAGTCTGAGGTTTATTTTTGGAATGAGCATGAGATTGCCTGGAACCTCTCCAAAAACTTGACTCGGGCCACTCTTTTGATCGTGGAGCAGATAAACATAATTCTGTGCT
Source organism: Hylia prasina (assembly GCA_013397195.1). NCBI lineage: Eukaryota > Metazoa > Chordata > Aves > Passeriformes > Sylviidae > Hylia > Hylia prasina. The sequence goes on along the minus strand of VYXD01012318.1, from coordinate 71,631 downwards.
CGCCTTTATGAATTATTTGCCCTGAGAAAGCAACTGGGATTTTGCCCATTTTGCAGTGTTCCCTTGGATGGCCTGGAACAGGGGTGCCCAGGACATTTGAAGGGTTTTGGTGGCTGCTTTAGCTATACTGGTCTGAGGTGTGGCCATTTTCTAATCAAACCTTTTTTTGGTGGGAAAGCTGAACTTCTGACATTTGAATTTCGTGGCATTTTAAGCTGGGAGTTGACTTTTCCTATGGAAAGTTTTAGTTCTCTCGTGGGAAAATGAGAACATGGCCTATCTAAATACTAAATAAAGTCACATATTGCTGGAAACAGTTTTTCTGTGCTCGGTGAAGTGGCCAGTTACTCTGTGTGGCTCTGCTGCTTTACAGAAAACCCCTCCACCCTGCCCTGGGGTTGTGTCATCCTGAGTTCTGACATTGCATGGTCTGGATTTGGACAGCAGGAACCAAAGGTCTTGGACTGTGCTCTGTACTTCTGATTTTAGAAGAATGTCCTTACAGACACAATTTCTCTGGCTTGAGGTAAATCTTTTAATCTCTTTTGGTGTCTCAAAGAATCTGGTCCCAGGTGTCTGGGAAATACAATTTGTAATCCAGCTTCAACTTCTCAGCCAAATGAATGGGGATCTTGAGGAAAGTTTCATCGCAGAAATGTATTTTTCCCTAATGACAGCAAACTGGCATTCTGTGCTGGGTTTGCAGCAGGGGAGCACAGGCTGTGTTATCCACGAGGCTGAAACTGTAAATGGCTTTTTCAGGGTGTGAATGGGAGGCTCAGCAATACCCCAGGGGGTGTAAATGGGAACAACCTCACTGCTGCTGCTGGACCTACCTCACACCTTGGCTGCAAAGCCCCACACTGGGGATACCAACAGAGAGAGATGGGGGGAAGTCAGACACGCTCAACCCACCCCAAAATTCAGGGGCAGTGAGCCTGGAGACAGCCCCAGCCCTGACCAAGCCTCAGACAGCCCTTGGAGGGGCTGGCAGGTGCCAGCTGTGAACTGTGACATTGCTGAGGGTGGTTTCCTGTTACAGCTGGCAAGACCACATTTGGGATTTGGGCAGTGCTGCCCTCTGCCAGGGAATCACACGGGCCTGGGAACAGAAATAAGCTTCCCATGGCGTTTCTTTTCCATGCCTGCTTGCTCCTCTGAGGTGTGTGGTGTATGCAGAGGGCAGCGTCAGCAAATGCATCACCCCTCCCTTACTGCGGGGTTATTTCTAGACCCTTGCCTGCTTTACAAGCCTGATCAAGTGCCTGGATGAAGCACAGGACAAATCCAGCTGTTCTACAGATGTGAAAGGACAGAGAGCCTTTTGGTCCTGCCTGTTTTTAAAACAAACCAGCTCCTCCAGTTCTTCAGCCTCCCAAGCACTGTCACAGCCTGTCCCCCACCCAGGGGAAAGGACAAACATCCTCCCCATCCTTCACGGCTGGAAACCCATCTGCCAGAGACGTCTTTGAGGCTTTGCACATGGAATTATTTTTCATGGTCCCAGGGCTCTCTTGTGGGTAAAACGATGTGAGTAAAGCAATTATGACGAGCATCACAGTTGTCAATAAAATGAGGAGCAGTGCTTAATAAGAACAACTAAACTTGACTTTGTTGCTGTTTTCTCCAGCTGAATTTCTGTGGAGAGGCTGTCAAAGAAGTTCAAGGACTTCCTACATGCATTTGTCCACTGGATGAACTCAACTCTTCTCTTGGCCTTTAGATTCCTTCACTTTTCCTGGTGTGCCCGACTGGAATTGCAGGTAAATTGCACAATTCTTCAGCTGTTCTGATGGACAATTGGTACCTGTCTCATGTTTTCTGTGCATTTAAAGCTGAAACACATTGTCCTTTACCCTTTTTTCCTGTTGCAAGGCTTTTTGGAAATACACTCTGTTTTCTCCTCTGTTCTGCTCTCCATGTTGTGATACACTGGAAGATATTAAACAACAAAACAGCAAAGAGGATATGTTTTGTATTATTTTGTTTATAAGAACACTCTGGACTGGTAAATAGCTACACCCTTCATAAGTGTTTTCAATTTTCCCTTTGAAATAAGAAACAAGCTGCTTTCAGCAAGCAGCTCTTCTTGGTCAAGGATTTTTCTGATTTTAGGGTACACAGACATAATTTGAAAATCAAAATGTTTCCAGAAAACGTGTTTGGGGCACGTGGGTTCTTTTCGTTTGTTTGTTTGGTTTTGGTTTTTTTTAGAGCCATGTGAAATCCAAGCTGTGTCTGCAAAGACATGACTGTTCATGATGCTGAGTGCTGAGTGCTGAGCAGAATACCCTTCGGTGTGGGAACCTCCAAAGGATCCAAGAAAAGACACAGCAACCCCATAAAGTCACTTGAAGGAGAGACTTGATTTGTTTCTTATTAATTCTGCAAAAAGTGTCTTGTATATCAAACCAATAACTTGAGCTGTGTAGGGAAGAATTGTACCTTCAGACACAAGTCAGTGGCCTGGATTATTCCTTGGAAACAAACGTCTGGGCCATGGCATTTCAGTTCTCCTGCTCTGTTGCTCCCAACAATGTGGAATGATCACCAAAAACCTCTTTTTCCCCCTGAAGAATTCCTGAGGGCATGCCAGACACTTGATCCCTTTTCCCAAGGTGGGCACAGACGTGGGATTCTCCTTGACTTCACCGTGAGATAGCTTGAAAAATCAGGTCCCAAAGTGAGATGGCCCAGCTTATTCTAGGCTGGCCTTGCATCCTCACAAAGGATTTTTGGTCTTGCTGAGTGTAATGGTTTCACCATTTTGGGATGGTTTTCTCTAAATGTGCTGTACTGCTCTGGACTTCCAGAGAGTGTTTTTGCAACCCAGTTTAAGGTCACGTTGAGAGTGGCTGGGCTTGGCAGAGCTGATTTCTGGGCTCAGTTCTTGCTGTTGATCTCGAGCTTTTGACTGATTACACAAAACATTTTATAGATGAAGTCTGAATAAACCCTTCAGTTAAGGTCATAGTAAATAAGATTCTAAGGCTAAAGCACTTTGTGACAAGCAGGGTTTTAGGAACTGGTTGTATTGAGGGAATGATTTGATTAGAGAATGAGAAACAGGGCTGGGGAGACAGGAACCTGACCTCAGCAATAAAATGCACAGAGTTGCTTTTATTCCTCCTTCTTGGAATGCGGTGTACAAAGGTACAATTAAACAACATGGCCAACATTTCAGCAGGCCAAGGCAAACCATCTGTGCTTTTCCTGACTCTGGGCATCTGCACAGGGCTTTGCTTTGCTTTGCTTTAAAATTCTGGGCCAAATCAGCTTCCTAGAGCTGCAAGGTAGGAGCTGGGCTGGGACCTTGGGGGGCTGGAGGTGGCTCAGGGCTTGTGGGCTCCTCCAGCTCAGAATCAGCTCCTGGACACCAGCAAGCAGCAGGAGCTGAATTTCAGGATATCTGCAGGCAGGATGTAATTTGGAAGAGCATCCAGGGCAGACAGTCTGGGTCACATTGTTGGAGTCAGCCCAAGCTGGAATAGCAGGGAGGAGGAGGGGGGAACACAGGGGCAGCCAAACACCCACACGACCCCAGTGCCAACCTTCATTGCTTTTGCAGTGTTTGATTTGTTGTTTCCTTAGAAAACCAGGCTGAGCTCCCAGCAGCAGATCATTTTCAACCTCTCTGTCTGAGAAAGAAAAAGGCTTTGTCCCAAAAAGTGGATATTTCCAGTATCACTGGAAATGCTGAGTGGTGTTTGAATTATTCTTCTTCCTTATCTTTCAGCAGGAGGAAGCCTCAGGAGCAGGGCTCAGACACCTGGATGCTGCTGCTGAGGTGAGAAAGGGATGGACTCTGGTTTGCTGGAGAGGATGCAGCTGAAAGGGACGGGAGAGAAGGGGATGGACACAGGGAGGATGGATCAGCATCTGTGCCTGGAAGCCTTTAACCAAGTTTGGACGTTCTGCTCTACAGGACGAGTGTGATCGTCCCAATCCACGTGCTGGAGCTGCAAGGTGAGACCCACTGAGCCACCAAATATTCCCATTTACTTCACTCAACCCCTTCATCCACGTGTTGAATCCGTACACTGGAGGTAACACAGGTTGAGGGGACTCAGGCAAAACTCAAACATGTGCTTTTTCACGGGCAAACACTGAGTAATGATTGCACTGGCTCAGGAGAAATGCCCTGGTCCGAAGGCAGCACTTCTCAGCTCCAAATCAGCTCGTGTTTGTGGAAGTTCGATGCCGTTTTGCAAAGTTTACTTTCTCAAATGAGAAAGAAACAGCCAAAAATATTATGATTTCTACAAAAACAACTTGGAGTAGGCCAAATAAAATGACAGTCTCCACTTGGCTGGGAGGAGAGGTGATGCAATTAGCTGATTTTTATTAAGAAATGAGTAGAAAGGTGTGAATTTGATACATAAGTGATTTTTGGCCAGAAATACCGTGGCACGGAGAACAGAAAAGATAAACAGCTAAATGCTTTAGCAAAAATGGCCTGTGTCTATAGTCAAATAATGCTCAAATATAAGACTTAAGAAATGAAATCATAGGCTAAAATAAATTTCCTTAATTTATTTTCCTTCTCTCTACTGCCAGTTTCAAGTTTCCTTCAAATCTCTCCCATTTGCTGAATTTTTCTGTGGCAGAAATCTGGCCTGGCCTTTTGCAAACCAGAACAAAGGGAATGCTTTCAAATATCCCAGACAGATCATTTTCTCTTTGCTGTTCTCCTGCTGGTGTTAGAAAACACGAGCTGCCCTCTGCTACTGTGACCATGTAGAAAGAACTGTGGTATTCTCCAGGAGATGACACATAAAATTCAAAATGAGTAAAAATAATAAAAAAAAATATGATCAAAGCTGATGCTTTGAGGAAACCCTGTGTCTCTACATCAGCCTATGGATTTGAGGTTTGGGGTTTGTTTTTGTTTTCCCCGTGGGGATCCATGAGATCACAGGTACCTTAAAGCACCTGATGAGAAGCAAGAGGTCTTTGCTGAGCATCTGGGCTGCCTCTGCATCCCTGGAGAACAACAAACACCCCTGGGGACCCCACAAATCATCTGCTGATGGCTGAGAGACCAAAGAATGAGCTCAGCCCTTAGCTGAGGTGAGGAAATTCTGTATTATGGGAGGAACAAGGAGGCTAACCCAGTTTAAACTGGTGCTGAGGGCAGCCACCCCTGAGGTTATGGTGTTGGGCTTGGCTGTGTGAGAAGCACAGAGGGTTTGGAGGGATCCCACAGCCCCCTCCAGGTCCTGTCATCCCCTCTGAAAAGTGGGATTTGACATCTCCAGGTGTCAACGTTGCTGCTCTTTCTCACTCTCCAAATCCAAGAGCTGTCCCGCCTTTATTAGAGAGGTGTGGGTTTAATTACGTGCCTTTATGCCCATTTTTCAGGCCGTGGTTGACAAATCATCGTGTGTGGCTGACCCAGCCAAGCTCCACCTCTCCCCATAGCCGTGTTTTCCACATCTGTTCTGGCGGCTCCACCTATTTTTGAAGGTATATCAACAAACTCCCCCTGCCTCTGACCTCCCAGCAGGCCAGCTCACCTCTTTAATTAATCAGCCTTGCGTCATCAGCTCGATTTAGTGGCAGTTTTGTCCTTTTCCTCTCTTTCACTGGCGGAGAAGCGTCTGCAAAATATTTGGGTTGCCTGTGGCAAAGCGTGAGATGTCGCTCAGGACGGAGCCCGAGCTGGCAGTGCTTTGCTGCTCCAGAGCACTTTGGAGTGCAGCTTAAAAACCAGAGTTGTCTGAGGTCACATCTCCAGAGGTGACCCTGAGAGTTCTCCTATGCTGAGGCAGCTCCTTGCTTTCATTTCTCGGGTTTTTTGGGTGTCCCTGGGACTATTTCTGGTGGCGTGGCACTGGAGTCTGCTCGGAGCAGAGGTGCTGGATGCAGGGCAGCCTCTGGTGGGGCTGAGAGTGTGGCTGCAGAGCTGTGCTGACAGAGGAACCTTCAGGCAGCTTGCCTGAAAGTCTTTTTCCCACCTGGCATCTGAACAGAGCAAACACACATCAAACATCATTCTCCTGAAGGTTAGAGGTGATCCATCCACCACAGCCTGTGAGAAATGACAATAAAGCCCATGGTCCTGAATGTTTCTTAAGCCTGGAGAACTGATACAACTCATTTCCCATATCATTTCTTGACCAAACCATGCTCTGCGCTAGATTTTATCATTTCCTCATACAATAATAACCAAATCTTTTCAATTAGAGGACATTCCTCTACCAGTGCAGCCGACATCCTGTTTTGCCTTCCATGCTGCAGCTGCACACGGACCATAAAAGCTTGGGGAATATTTCCTACAATCTCCTAAATCTCCAGTGTAATTTTCTAGCTGCAGCCCCTGTCAGCTGTTACAGCAGCTCCCATTTGGGGTGGATTGCTCCAGGAAACATTGCCCAGCGTGGCTGCAGAGCAAAACTTTGATTATTTGCATCTTATCTAGGACAGCAGAGCTTGGAATGTCCCCCCAGGTTTGCCTGGCACTGCAGGAGTGCAGGTGCTGCAGGAATTCTGCCTCCACAAAGCTCGAGCAGAGCAGGAGACAAAAATGGGTGGTTTTGGGTGAGATTTGTGCCTCGCACAAAGGATCCATTGGAGGATGTTGAGGTCACAGGTGGGGCTTTGGGGGAATTTCAGCTCCTGCCTCGGTGGTTTGTTGTGCTGCCATTCAGTGATTGAGGGTGCAAATGTCACCCTAATGCCACTCAAGGGCAGCAGCAACTGTCAAGGAAAAGACAGTGGGCAACTGTTGAAGTAAATGGTGCTGGGTCCTCCCCCTTTTCTTTTAATCATCTTAAACCCTAAGGCAAATTAAACCCATATTTTAACAAAAAATCTGACTGTGAAGCACAGTTTAGTGCTGCTTGGTGCATTTGGGCCCCATGTTCTGCATAACAGCAGCGTTGCATGTTGATGGCAGAAAACCCAAGGTGTGACTCACTGCTCCTGCTGCCCCCAGGGTTCAGGTGTCATCGTTCCATGTGCAAAAAACTGCACTGAAAACAGTCCTTGTGGCAGAATCAACCCCGTTTGTGTGCCAAATTGATGTTTTCCCAGGGTTTCTGTGATTAAGATGTGTTGTTAATATTTATTTGCTACATATATTTAATTTAATTTATATATATATATATTTACTGCTGCCTTCGGGATGTTTCATGCCAAGGAGGGAGAAAGAAATCCTGACAAATAACACATTCATGGAGTGCTTAAATCTGAAAACATGTTCAAGGTATTTGTTGCAAATAAAGCCAAAGGCCTCATGTGCTCCTTGGAGCATTCCTGGAGAGCTGCTGGCTGCCTTTGCCTTGATAATGATCTTTATGTGTTTAGCTGTGAACACACATTTCCCATCTCCTGTTGTTGCTTTTCTAGGTTAGACAAAAAACTCTTGTTCAGGCACTGTGTTTTCCAAAATTGGTTTGGATTTTTTTTCCTCCAGCTGTTCTCTTCTGCCTCCCTTTGAGTTTATTCCCATTTTCACATCCCCTCCAGCCCCTGTTCCCAGCCCCTCACTCACAACTTGTTTCCCCTCTCTATGTACACTCCTTAGCTGTTCTCTGTGCAGTTTGATGATTTTCATCTCAGCAGTTTTCCAAGAATATTTGGAATTTAACCCTGTCCCCTAAAACCCTTCCTGCTGCAACACAAGCTCAGCCTTTTGCAAGTTCTCTCCTTGTTCCTTTATCCCTGAGCACAAACACCAGCCAGGCCAGACTCAGGCCTGACTGAACTGATAGAGCAGGGCAGGGTGTTTTAATTACTTCACTCTGAAGGGTTTTTTTCTCCACCACACTCACCACTGCTCCTGCCCTGAGCACCTTGCAGAGTCACAGTCAGATTCCCAGGATATAAATCTCCTAAACTTTGTCTCTGCTCCAGGCTGGCTGCTGCCCTATGGGCATTACCCAGCTCTCAGCTGAGGAATGCCGTGTTTTTTCACCCCTCTTGATAAAAACAGCCTTCTCAGTCCAGCCCTTTTGCCTTCACACTGCTGATTCTGTGCTTCTCCCCGTGCCCCTTTCCCCAGCAAAACCCATTTTTGCTCTGCTCAGCAAGGGGCTGCACAGAGTGAGTGAATCCCTTTGCTTCTGTCAGGGACAGAGAGAGATGAGAAGCCTCAGCAAAACAGGAAGAGATGACAAGAGGTGGATTTATTGGGTTATCAGCCCTGGGGCACGAAGATTGCATGGGATGGTATTTTTTCAAGGAGCAGCATCCAAAGGTCACAGAGAGTGTCAGCCCTGAGGTACGGGTTGGTGATTTTTTGAAGTTCAGGCGCCTGGTCACACAGGGTTTATTGAGAGCCAAATTTTGGGTTATCCACGTGGATTGTGGTGGCCTCAGCTGGAGGGGTTTGGTGGAGAGTTTGTTCTCGTTCTGCAGAATTTATTGTGCAATTTTCTTTGGTAGTTCCGTGCCCTGCTGCCAGGGTGTGAACTTTCATGCCGAGAAAAGTTATGGACACGGATTGTAAAGGCTTTGACTCATATTTTCAGGGGTCAAAATCTCTACCTGGGCAAGAATTGCTGAAATGGGACCTGCACTTGAGGTGCTGTACAATTAAACGGGATCAGAGCTCACGCAGAGAGAGGTTCAGCTGCAGCACTTCAAACTCTGGATGAGGGGAATTAATTTTCTGGTCCACAGATGTAGCAGTTAGAGAAGTTATTCTCTTTATTCTGCTTCACTGAGTCTTGTGTTCCCTCTTATCATGGGAATGAGCCCTCAGAAATACTTGACATATATGAATTCTAATCAACTTGGGCTAGAAATTTCTTGAATAAGTCAAAAATGAAAGAACTCCCAATTTACGCTTCCATTTCTTAATTATGTTTTATTATATAAATGTGATTACTCTTCATAGCAATGGAACACAAAGTACCAAACATCCAGGGGAAAAAAAATGAGATTGGAAAGAAAACAGGCTTCACCCTTGAGTTGAATTTGGACCTTTTACCTTTTAAATAAAACCATCTGTATTTATATTTTAAAAGTTTGTCAGGGCCAGATGTTGACAAACCCTACTATTTCCTAATCAGTAACCTGCAGGGTGACCCCTTTGTGCAGCCAGGCATGTCCTGAGCCTTCCTATACAAAATAGGGTGTGAGGAGCCAGAGATGGAAATCCTTTGCCAAAAATCTTTAGGAAAAAGAAAGAAAAATGAAGGGACGTATACTACTGGGATTGGAGCCTTGGGAAAAACAATCGTTCATCCTTGTTGCAATCAGGTAGGCTCAGATAAAATAAAAATGGGATAGAATACTATCCTGTAGACTAAGAAACTCTTCTGACCAAACCGAAATATTATTTTCCTTGATTTCAAGCACAGAATTTAGATTGGAGCTTGGGCTTTCCTTAAGCCTGGAGTGTGTTTGGATCCTTGGCTTATAGTTCATGCCTACATCCTGATCCTGTTTTAATTTAAGGCAGAGAGAGGAAAATACGTTCTTAGTGACAGTTAACCAATTGATATTAATGATCTCTAATGAAAATAAGGATAAAGACAAAGAAGTAAAACCGACACAGGCTCTCAGTAAATTCAGCACTTTTAATTCAACCCCAGGCTAAACCCAAATCCCCTCTGGGCTGTTGCTGTGACCTGGAGGGGCTGGGGTGCCACAGAGCAGGTTTAACTCAGCTGAGGAGCAGCAGTTTGTCTGTGCCACTGCCCATTCCCCAGCCCAGGAGCTCATTCCTGTGGGGAGCTGTGGGGCTCAGCTGTCCTGGGAAGGGCTGGCCCACGAGAGGCTCACAGCCGTGGCCAGGCTGGGCCAGTGACTCCAAACCTTCCTGGAGCTGTGGGTTCTGAGGGCTGGACACGGGCTGGGGATTAGTCACAGCTTCCTGGGCTTGGGTGTTCCTCCCTGAGCACATGAGGACCTTTGATCTGACCCACTTCATCCCTCTCCTCTTCCTGGAGTCTGTTCACCTCAATTTTAGCCCAGGTGAGCTCATGGGGCTTGACCAAACTGAAATGGAAACTTTTTTTTTTTTCTTTTCAGTGCAGACATAACATCAGGAACCCTTGTTCAAACAAAATCCTCTTGGAGTGACTGCAGTTAAACCAAGAAAGGACATGGGGCTGGTCTTTATTTTTGAGCTCTTGCCTCTACAGTGATTCAGGCTGGCTTGGATAATAAAAATAAATCCCTCCTTCTCTTGCCATAAATCAGCGAATTCTGGCTTTTGTCCCCAGGATGAGCCTGTCTGTTCTGTTGCCAGTGTTATTCCCAGTTCTTTGTCCCAGTCCTAGGACTGGATTATCTTCAGGGACAGGCTGTTACCTCGTGGTCCTTCTTACAGCTTTCAGGAGACTGAGGAGACCTTTGGGATTCATCTCCTTCCTGTCCCTTCTCTGAGCAAGCCATCCTCCACACGAGCTGAGCTGCACAGGGGGCTGTGCTCTGGACATTTGGCATTTTTTGCCTGAATTTACTGAAATGTGGGGCAGGTGGGACACGTGGAGCAGAGGGTGGGGCAGGTGATGTCCTTTGGTGCCAGTGCTGCCTGTGCATTCACGCCCAGACCACCCAAAGTCCCCCCTCTGGTTCCCTCTCCCATTTCAAACCCTTCTCCACATCCAGGTTCCCTTTCCCTCTCCCTCCATCCCTTCCCAGCACCCAGGGACTGAAGATTTTATCCATCTTAAAGGCCTTCTTTTGCTAAGGATACAGCAGGAAATGTTTTCCTCTGCAAACTCGGGACACCAAGGATGCTCATTCCAAATTTCTGTCAAAATGATGCATATTAGAATATGCAAATTTGGGGCTTGCTGTTGCCAAAAATTGGAAGCCAGGTGTAGAAGGCTTCAGGTTCTTCCTCTCTGAGAAGGGTGTTTTTCCTTTGCCTTTTTGGTTTTTTTTTCCCCTGTTGGATGTCATCCGTCTGAAGGCTTTAGAAAGAATCCACAGGAGTTGCACAATTTCAGCAATTGGTGCAATAAATTAAATAAAGAAGGTGTGTGGTTTTGATAGGGACAAAACAAGTATGAGCATAACAGCCCCGCTGGTAAACAGAGGACTTAAGGAGCTCATGCAGAGAAATCCATAAAAAAATAAATTAATTTCCAGATGAGGCTCAGAGTTGCATCAAATGGAATTGAAAAAATTTCATAGTTTTACTCCATGGCTTTATCAACAAGTTCCCCCCTAATGCTACATTTCAGGAATGCACATAAATGCACCTTTCAATACAGTTAAATTCAAAACAATGTGAAGAACTATTTAAAATCCCACCAAAATCACAGAGGATATTTGAGGTTGGAGGGTTCACAAGAGCAGGCTCCTCAGGAGCCTTTTAGGTGCTGATTTTATTTAATAATTTTTATTTCCTGAGTTGTGACTTCAGTTTTTCTGTTGTATTTCCCAGGTTAATGGGACACCAGGGAAACTGTGGTTTGTTCCTCTCATTTTGAGTTTCCAGGCCTGTGTCTAATGCGGTTCCAGTTCTGATGATTTTCAGGCTTTCTGCCTCATTTTGAGATGACAGCAGCCCTGACACTGCAATAATACTGGAGAATGAATCACTGTGAAAAGAGTCACCATGATAAAAACAGCATATTCTTAACTTCTGAATATTTTGAGTCTGCCAATGAAGGCTTAATTTTAATTTTCTATTAATTCTGTCCCCCTAGGAAGAGTGGCCAGTGCTGATGCTTCTATGGAATGCAGCTGTCCAGTGGGAATAAGAACCTGCAGGAGCTGATGATGCTGTGACCATGCAGGAGTCAGCACAGAGTGGAGCCACTCAACTGAGCTCAAATGTTTTAGGGAGGCTGTGAAATCCCCTTTTCTTGAGATTTTCAAAGCTTGGCTGGACGAGGCCATGAATAACCTGATGTAATTCCTTCTCGTGGAAGGTGTCCCTGCCCGTGGAAGGAGGTTGGATCTGGATGATCTCCTTCCAGCCCAAACCATTCTGTGACCCCATGGATTTAGAAGATTCCAGGAGTTTAGAAGATTTCTTGAGTTTAGAAGTTTTCATGAGCTTAGAGGATTCCATGAGTTTAGAGGATTCCATAAATTTAGAAGATTCCATGAGTTTAGAGGATTCCATAAGTTTAGAAGTTTCCATGAATTTAGAAGATTCCATGAGTTTAGAGGATTCCATGAGTTTAGAGGATTCCATGAGTTTAGAGGATTCCATGAGTTTAGAAGCCCTGTTTCAGTCAGAGTTGGTCCCACCAGAGCCTCATTGGAGCCCACACTGCCCTGTGACTCTCTACCTCTCNATGAGTTTAGAAGCCCTGTTTCAGCCAGAGTTGGTCCCACTCTCTACCTCTTCAGTTGGGGCTTGGAGGATCTTGTCACCCTCATGATCTCACACCTCCTCATCACTCTAAGATTGTCTAAAACCTGTTTTTTTTTCCCCCAGGATTCCTTTTCTTTTTGAAAAGATCTGCTGGCATTTATCTCCTGAGTGAAGGCAGGCGGGCTGGCAGCTGGAAGGAGCAGAGCATAAACTCCAGATTACCGTCTGGACTGGCTCAAGGAGCCATCAGGTGTGAGGCTTGGATGGAGATTTGTGGAGTTTGACACCTTGCCCAGACAGAGCTGGAGCTCAATCCCTCAAAGGCACGTCCGGCCAGGCGCGGCCATTGTGTCGTGTCCTGGAACAGGAATATCCTGAGATTTCTACCAGAGCCACACGAGGTTTGGCTTCACAGGTCGCTTCACTTCTTCCTGGCCCCTGCTGCTGATAAACAGCTCCAGCTCCTGTGCTTGCAGAGGTGCCTGTGGGTGTTCAGACCTGCCTGAGGTGGGTTTTGCCTTTTGGCCTGGGTGGTGCAGCTCTGGGATGGAAAGCTGTGCCCCCATGAGCTTGGCACGAGCCAGATTTATTTGAGTCTGCACTCTTGCTCATTAGAGAAAGCCTGAGGTGGGGAGGCTGCATCTTAGTAATGGCATCAAGGGTATTTATTTGGAGACAGGCTGAGGTTGAGAGTGTCACTTTGGATTGGTATAAATCGAGCTGTTTTCTGTTTGCCTGGTTGTTTATGCTGTGGTGGTGTGGCAGCAGTAAGACCCACTGCTCTGGCAGGATCAGCCCCTGATCCCACTGGTGTGGGGCCAAGACCTTCTCTGTCACAGATGCTCCATGCCCAGAACTGTCACTGCAGTGTCTCCTCTTTAATCCTCACACCACAGCAGCAGCAGTGACCAGAGAGCCCAGGGCGACTCCCAGAACGGTGGTGGCAAAAACATTCAGATTGTTTTATCTGTGCCAAATCCCAGACTGATCCATCCTCCTCCAGAGAGCGGTGAGACCACCCCAAGAGCTGGGGGACAGCACCCACCCTCTTCCTGCAGCACATCTGAGGGGGCTGGTGGTCTCCTGCCTGCTGCAGAGCTGCTTCCACCAGGAAAGAGGGGTAGGTAGCAAAATATCTCCGTTTTTAAAGGCCTGGAGAGGCCAGAATAATTCAAACTCAGGCTTGGCAAGGCAGAGCATTGCAGCACATTCCTTCACCACTGTAACTCCAGGCTGGGGCTCCACAGACAGATGATACTGGCAAGGCAGCAAGAGTTGAGTTTGTGATTTTTAGAGGGGGGGGAATAAAGATTAATGCACCAACTGTAAACTCAGGGTGGGGGAATTTCAGGAGAGCAAAAAAATGTCCTGAGTCGTGCCAGGAATTAATATCCCAGTTCTTGTAAGAAATACAGTATTGTCTTTCCAGTATAGCCAGGGCTGAATAGTTCCTTCTCATCTGAACAGAATAATCTCTCTCAGGCAGCATATCCGACCAGACTTGGATGGCTTTGCCTTTAGGTACAGGTGTCCTGACTCTGTTCCTGAATCCACAGGGTGGAAGCAGTCCAGGGCTGAATGGAGCATCATTCCCCAGCAGCTCAGACCAGCTGCTGGAGCGATGATCAGAAACGAGAGTCAGCACTCGCTGGGACAACGGCATCGAGGTATTTCCTAGGATTTTGTTTCATTTCTGGAAAGCTTGAGTGTGTCCTGTGTGTTGGTTTGTTAATGGATTTTCACTTCAGTCTGAGGGGAATAGGCTGGCTCTGATTAATCAAGATGAGGGGCATGGGAACTTTTAAGCCAAGAAGTGTGAGTGCAGGGGAAGGAAAAGAGGGGTGTTAATGCAGAGTCCTCTCTTTTCTGCACACCAGCCACTGATCAACCACAGCTGTGTCTGTGCAGGCTTTGACAGTCACTGCAGGGGGACAGAGCAGCAGTTCTCCCTCACAGCTCCTTTTCACCACCACCATCATATTTCCAGATAAACCCTTAGTTTTGTAAAGCCGTCCTGCTTTCCATGATCCTTCCAAAATAATTTTTTTTTTTCTGCTGATCTTCGGCTGGTTGTTGAAACCTTGAGGTGGCTTTTTGTGGGCTCAGAGCTGCAAGGTGCTCCTGGTCCCACTGGCCATTCAAACCAACCAAAATTGTTTGGGACAATCTTGGCTGGAATTTACCTAGGTCTGGACAAATGTGCCATGACTGCACTAAACTTAACTGGTTTAAGTGTCTCCAGACCAGAATAATCCTGGTTACTGCACCTCCCCAGGATATGGAGGAGGAATGTATCGACTGTGAGTTAAGAGCCCAAAAATGCCCAAATGAATTCTCTATGGCGATTCAGTTACCATAAACAGTAATTAAAATAGTTATTGGGCTCCCCACTGGCACGAGGAACGTTACATACTGTTATGTTTTCCACAGGCAAACAGCCAAGCTCGGGCCAGAGTTGTTCTTGGTGCCTTTTTATTTCGTGCAAAGGGAATCACAGATCTGGGGCTTTCCCTCAAAGCCCTGCAATGAGCTGTCCCGAGGAATTCCTCACCTAAAACTGGGATTCTTCCAGCTCTGGAGCATTCAGGAGGATCCAGATGTGGTGGGGCAGAGTGAGGCAGACAAGTGACAAACCCACCCAGTCCTTGGGGGACATCTCTGCAGCCTCATTCATACCCAGCAAAGCTTACTTAAAGGTTTTCTTAAATATTTCTTTAAAAGTGAACTGAAATTTTTCTTACTTTAATAATTTACTTAAATTTTTCTCTTACCTGTGCAGAGAGGGCAAATGTCCTGCCACACAACCCAACTCAGACCTGCTGAAGTGACCCCAGGAGCTTTGGGTTGAGAAAGAAGAAGGGAAAACCTGACCAAGCTCTGCTATGCCCCTCTGGGAGAAGGGAGCTGAGGTCATTAATCCCCTACTCTGAATTTTCTGAGCCTCATGGTTCCACCTTTAAGGGTACCAAGAGCATCACCAGCCCTCAAATGAACGGCTTAAAAATAATGATTTTTAAAATCTAACAGTTTTTATGTTCTAACCAGACAGTGTTGTTGTTTTTTTTTTTTCCTGGGGATCTGTTCTTTTCCCTTCTTTCATGCATTTGTTTTAAAATCAGGAAAGAACCTTTGCAAAGGAATAAAGCCCCAAAATCAAAACAGCAAAAGATAACTGGTTTGTTCCCAGTGCCTGGGGCTGCAGCCATGTGGGAGAGGTCCCAAAGTACCTGGAAAGCTCATGAGGAGTGGTGCCAGGGGAAGCCTCTTGCTCCTCTTTTTCTCCAGGGGATTTTCTTCCTTGTGGCAGATGAAGGGCTCTGGGATGTTCCCTGTGGCACAGCCACTGGATTTACAAGGCTGTGAAAGGTGAGGAAGGGCTGGACTGAAAAGATTTCGCTCTCATTTGGGCACCTGAAAATTATTTTGGATCTCAACCTTTCCAAAATCTGGTGTGAAGTGCAGAGATACCTCCCACCTCTTAGCCAGGCCTCCTCCAGAGCAGATCCAACATTTGCAGGAGTGGTGGGCAGCCCTGAATCCAGCAAAATCCAGCCTTGAGAGCATTCAGGGGCCTTGCAGGGAAACTGAGGCACTGGGCTTGGCCAGTGGTGGCAGAGGGCTCAAGCCCAGGCTCATCTCCTGGTGCTGCATCTGTTGGTGAGCACATCCACAAGGTTTGTGTGCAAAGGTTCCTAGAGACGGTGTAAAATCACCCACTGGGCTCTGCTGGGGAGGAGTTTCCACCCTTCTGAACAACTGTCTGAGCATTCAGCTCACATAAATCTCAGCTCCATGCTCAGCTCCTTCCCAGCTGAGGCAGGCTGGTGGCTCATTCCAGCAGATTGCTAGGGAAAAGCTTGCTGGGGAAAAAAAAAAAAAAAAAAAGAGAAAGAAATAGGCAAAAGGACAAAAAGAAAACAAAGGGGAAAAAGCAGAGGATGCAGCCAAGATTTCAGAGAGAAAATGGAGCAGAGGAGATGGAATGTGGTGTAGAACATGGTGTGCTGGAATCAGGGGCTGCTTCACAGAGATGAGTGTTTGTTGCCCTGATGTTCCAAACGTCAAAGCACTGTGTCACCCAGGGGCAGAAACCCCTCCTGGGGAGTGACTGCAGGCAGCGGGGGATAGTGCAACGAGTCTGGAAAAGGAGCTCCACTGACCTTCTCCTCAGATATTTGGGGGCTCTTGTTTCTGCCTTTGCCTCTGCCTTCCATCTGTGTTCCTGCCCTTTCCTTCCGTGTTTCACCCTCACTTCATCCTGGGATTTCCTGGGCCTTGCAATTAAATAAATTCTAGGGCTAATAAATTTCTAGGGCTTGCTGAGGGTCAAGGAAAGCAAAGGATCACAGACCCTTTGTCTCTTCTCTACCCAGCTTTTTTCACCCCTGTGGGAAGCAGCCATGGGAAACTCCTTTGCTTCCTCCCGTGTGCAGCCAGAGGTGGATGAAGGCTGGGAAGTTTTTGTCTCCAGCTCCAGACTGAGAATCCCATCAGTGCAGCTGAGCAAGGGATGAAGGTAACATTTGCCGCTCCTCCCCTTGTCCAGGAGAGACCTCAGGCACATTCCTGTGAGCTTTAGGGTCACACAACTGTCCCTGCTCACTCAGGGGTTACAGAGGTCTTATTGCCCATCCAGGAATTCCAAATTTCTGCTCTATTTACTGTACCTCTCCCTAACACCAAACTGGGCTGCCCAGTGGCAGCAGTGTCTGGCTTAACCTGGAGATCCTCAGCAAAATTTATTCCATGTGTCACATGCTCAAAACAGGTCAGGCTTCAGCAGTTTTAGGGTTGCCTCAACACCAACATGGGTGTTTGGTTTTGGCCCTGGGATGAGCTTACTCACAGTTTTTGTGTTGTCTGGTGAAGGTTTCTGTACCGCTCTCTGTCCTGTGAGCCCGGCTGTGGCAATGATGATGTGACAGAAAAGGTGTCTGTTTGCTCGGGAGGTGATGGCAGTGGGAGCATAAACTCCTGGCTGGGAAAGCAGCAGGCTGCAAGTCAGAGCTGGGAGTAAGGAAAAGCTTAAACCCAGCCCAAGCTTCAGTCACAGTGTGCTGTGAGGCAAACACAGGGTTCCCCTGCAAAGCAGCCCCCAGCAGGATGGATGGAGGTGTCAGCAGCCTGCTGCAAACCTAGGCCACCTCAGCTCCTGCTAGCTGTGCAAGCTGAGCCTTACCAAAACCCTGACAGGAATTCTGAGGAGAGCGTTTGGTGTCCGGCCAAGGAGCCTTTTTTTTCTTGCTCAGACTTTTCCACTACAACTGGCTGAGCTGCAGCAGTGGGGGATTGCACAATGCTGCACCCCAGCGCTCCAAAAAAACTGGGAAAAGGCACAGAGCATCCCAGACTGCAATAAGAATTGAGATGAAAGAGTTCAATAATATAAATATATGGCATGAATTACTCCAGGTGCAAGGACTGTGGTTCAGTATTTCATCTTCAAGAGCTGTCAGAAAAACCCAAGAAGCTGCAGGAGGTACCAGGGAAAAGATGAGCCTTGGTTTGTTTTAGAAACTGCTCTTATTTTGTGTTTGTTCAGTGGGCAGAAGAATCTTTTCCCCATTGCTCTCTGCAGCCTTTTCTTGATGAATGATTAGTGATTAAGAGACCTCCTGTGGATTTGTGCAGGGCAATTTGTTGGCTGGTTTGTAGTGCAGAGAAATTTAGGAGAGATAAACCTCTGGCCCCTTGTAATTTGGAAGGACCACGACCCCAACTCCCTTGGCACAGCAGTAAAACCAAGAGAATTATTTTTATTGGGCTTTAGAGAGTAATTTAATGATCTAATTTTGATCATGCTTACCCATACGCACCAGGCACGGCAAACATTCAGGTAGAAACCCAAATCTTCATCTCTCCCCTTTACCCTCCCCATCTGGTTTTCATCTGGTGGCAGAAAGACAATAATAGTCTCTTGGGAGATGAAGAAAGAGAAACTAACACCAAGAAAATGATTACAGCGGGGTGATGGGGGTCAGAAGAACATCTTAAAGCAATAAGGAGAACGGGGAGCTGCATTAGTTGAGTCAACAAAAGATTTGCAGGGGAGGAGGAATTCTCTGTTTCATTACTGGGCTTTATTTTTCCCCCAAATTTTCAACCAGTGATGCTCCTGCCGTAACTCACTTGCTGTGGCAGGGTTTGTGTTTGCTGAATTTACAGAGGGTAGTGTGGGGATCTTACTGCTGAGAGCTGGTGCAAGGAGAGGGAAATAAGGGAGTTGTGAGCAAAAGCTGGAATACACAGCTGAAGAGCATTTGATTTAAAGTTCAGACATGGAACGCTCTCCCCAAGTTACCTACCATAAACTTCAAGCTGATCTTATAGTTTTGATGATATACTTTTTATGATGCATCTCATGCCTCATTTCCAGGCAGATTTACAGCCCTTACACAATGCTGGATGAGTGACTCCACATGCTTCATGTCAACAAGTTCTTTTCCTTTTTTTTTTTTAATCCCCCTGAAACTCCTGCTGGTTAAAATTAAGCCACGTTGCAGTCAGAGTGCATTTACTCTTGTCATTTTAGAACTGCTTTTGGTCATCATTTGGTGCAAATGGCCCCAAAAGCTTTGGCTTTACAGATTGATGGCAAAACAACAAGGGCTGGCATCCCTAGAAATTCCAAAATTGAAATTAGATTTTTTTAATATATGTATATATATATTTTTTTTTTTGACCACCTGAGTTTTGATGTGATTAAAGGCTGAGGTGAAGCCTGTCCTACACCTACAAGGTGCCTTTTCCAAAACAATCTCACCCACAGAAACAGAGAGGGATCAGTGTCACCTTTCACAGGCTCACAGATGTGAAAATATCTACAAATGCAGAGTAGCCAACAATAACTTAGCACAAATCATGAGCTGTTGGAAAGAAAAATACCCTTACCCCGGGCTTGGAATAAATGCTGTGGCTTGGAGACGAGCATGGATTTAGCCCAAATGTCCTGGCTGATGGGTCTGGCCTCTGATGGGTCCCATCACCAACCCCAAAGCCCTACACCTGTCAAAGCCAGCAACAAAAAGCAAACCACCATGTTTATTTCTATTTATTTCTGGGCAAACACAAGTATATTCATGTTTATTTCCAAAAGTACATTCATTTTTACTTCCAAAACCCTCAAGAGCTTAAAGGTTTGACTAAGGCTGCTAGGACAGAGTTGCCTTGGCACGTTCACAGACATGGGGCAGCAGGAGGAATCTGCCCAGGATGTCACATCACAGCAGGATGGAACCACAGGGCCATTGCACCTGACTCACACAGGATGTGGCTTTTGTTTTTTTATTGCCAGCTTGCCCTGAAATATGGAAATTTGGGCCATTAATCCCTAAAGGGGAATGAGTGTGGGGTGTTGCAAGGCTGAGAGCTGTGCCCACAGCACCAGGAAAGGAGAGGCTGACTCAGAGGAGGAAGGGATGATGCTGGGGTCATCCAGGCAGGTTATCCCACAGGGATTTTACAGCCTGGTGGCACAGTGACCCCTCTGCTGTCCCTGATGCCAGGGCAGACACAGGGACGCTGCTGAGAGAATGAATCCCTGCTGGGCCCAGCAGCCCTGCAGGAGGTGCTGGATGGAGGGACACTGCCTGGGTTCCACCCACATTTTGCCCTCATCAGCGAGGCAGGAAGCATCCCAGGCATGGGAAAACACCTCAGTTATCCCGGGAGCTGTTCTTGTTTCCCAGGTCGGGGGCAGCAGCAGTGGAGGGCTGCTGTAACCGGGCTGGCAGGCACAGCCAGTGCCCAGCACGCCTGGAGCCAACACCCCTGGCCCACGGTGGGGATGCTCCAGGAGCAGCTGCCTTTCAGAGCTGGCCCAGGAGCAGAGACTGACGTGTTTGAGAGGGAAAAAGCCTGTCCCAGCATCTCCTGCTGGCACTGGGGGCACGCAGGGAGGTGGCCACTGTTCCTCAGCTGCTTTTCCAGTCCCACACGTTTGCCTCTGGGGATCAACGGGCTCCGAGGAGCAGGGAAGAGCCTCTGCTCAAGGACAGAACATCTTGTTAAAATATTTTCTCTCTATAAAAATGACAGGGACTTCCTTCAGGCCTCTGCCTGACTGTTCATGGAGAAAAGCTAGGAACAAATTCCTCGTGTGCAGCATATTTCTCTTTACGACCTGAAAAGCAGTTTATGGATTTTCTTCAGGCAGAACTAATTTATCTCACACCTCCCTCCACCCCCAGAAGAGGTCTGTCTTCTCTTTTTTTATTTCTTCAAGCCTGGCCTCTCCATACTGTTCCTTTTAGCAGCCCAAACACTGCCTGGGCATCTTCTCACTGCTTTGCACACAGTCACTGCAATTAGGAGCAGTTTTGTTGTCTCCTCTGGTCCTGGAGTTGCTTTGATGATGGGACTTTAAGCAGCAAAGAAAAGCCCAGCCAGATATCCCCAAAGCTGGATTTTAGACCTTTTTTCTTCCTTGTCACAAAGAACCAAATGCTTGATCAGTCCCTTTCTGCTTTTTGTTTTCCTGTGGGACGTTGCATCTCTCCCCGTGTGAGTTTATCCTGTTGTGGAGTGGCTGGAAAAGATGCTGTGGCGACAACTCACATATTAAAATTCAAAAACAGAGGAATTAAGACAATTTCTCTACTCAACAGATTAAAAAAAACTGTGAAAAACCCTGGACTGTGGGTCAGAAATATCACTGACCTCACTCCTCCTGGTGTCACCTGCAGTTCCTACTGCTGCCCCCAGCAATGGCTTTGGACCCCAGCACCTCTGCTCTCCTTTGTCCTCTCACCTCTCCTCCTGTGGGATCTGCCAAAAGCTTTTCCACAGAAGGTTGTCAAAACCTGGGAAAGTTCTTTGGACACAGCGTGAAAACAGAAGTTTCTTTGTTTTAATTTCTGTTTTCCAGCAAAGCTTCAACATCCTTTTCCACAGCGGGAAGAAATGTTTTCAGTTCACTTCCCTGACAGCTGCTACACCTTGTATATTCTCCTTTCCTTCAAACCCTCTCTTAACACCATTAACAAACCTTCCCAGTCGTGTTCTCCCCAGGAAATGTTTGTATTTGTTTGTACATTGTTAATTTTCTCGTCTTTTTTTTCCTAATCTAGTTAAAGCTGTGAATTCTTCAGGGTGAAGAAAAGAGCTACACTTTGAGTTTCTCTTTGAAATCGTCGACTTTATCTGGGTTAGATCACCAAGAAAAGGGGCAGCAAGGGACAAAAAGATATTGTCTGCTCCATGCAAGTTCACATTTAGAGAAATGATATTATTTGCATTATTTTGCATTTTAAAGCAGAGGATGGTCTAAGGACAGGATTATCTGGAGTTGCTCAGCCCTCTGCCACTGAGCTGTCCATCACCTCCAGGTGCTTTCTTGGCATTATTCAGAGCTCTCTCCCCAGCTGCCCAGAACCAACCAAATGCCTGGATGTGCTGAGACTCCTGTGGTTTGTCCCTCCTCCAGGAATCCTTCCTGGGCCACCTGAGCGAGCTGAAAACTTTAGAGTCTGAAAATCTTTACACTTTCACTGTTTTCTGTTAGCTACACTGATAAAAAAAACCCAAACCAATACAGAAGTCCAGTAGTACTGAAAGCAAAGGTGATGTTGGTATCTAGTTCAGCTAAGATAAATCTATTAAATTTATTTAATTTATTTAATGTTTTTTTCCAGTGATGTTCTAGGAAAAGTGGCAGCAATGACAGATGTAAAGATAATTTTGCCTATTATTATGTGGTGACAATCCTATTCCTTTCCTAACACAGCACTAATATTTCAAGCCTGCTTTTCCACACAGCTCTAGCAAAGTTTGATTATTTCCAACTGGAGGAATACATAAAATAAAAGAGAGCTGCTACAGTCGAGAGTTCCTCATGGCTGGTGGTCTGGCAGCTGATCCATAGGAATACTTAGAGGAAAAGCGTCTTGGAGAGCTTAAAAAGCCTTTCTTAGAGATGGATACATGTGTGATTCCATTCACTCCTCTGCCCCAGCCACGACAAATAAACGCTGCCAGTGTCAGGAAGAGCAGTCCTGGGGAAGGGCAGCTGCAGCTCGTTCAAAAAAGGGATTACAGCTGAAATCTGGATGCAAAACTCTGCCTGCCCTGCCCAGGGAAGTGGGTAAATGTTCCCAGGGAGAGGGATGTCACAGAAAAAGAAAAGCCAAAGTGTTTTCTGCCCTCGTGCCAAGCTTTTCTTTCTCTCCTGGGGAAAGGTTGACCCCTTTTCCTTAGGGGATGACGTGCAACCCCATAAAGGAGCAATAGACCCCTCATCCCTCAGCCACGTCAGACCAGACAAAGCCTTTGCTTTGTCTGTGCAGGTTTTGCCCAGGAGCAGAGGAATTAATCAGCAGTGTAATTAATTTCATGTTTGAATTTTTCGAATCAGCCAACGAAGACTGCAAGTAATAATTGCATGAGTAACAGCAGAAGGAAAGAGATACATTGTGGTGTCTGCTGCAAGCCATATTTTTCTGGAAACAATGACTAATCCCGCTTTTCCAGCGGAGGATTTGATGTACATCCAGGCTGCGTGCATGAATCAGCGCTGACAACCAACACACTGCAGCTCCTCTCGCCCCTGGGACTCTCTGCTTTTGCTTCTGGGCCGGGAGGATGTGATCTGCTTCCTCTGGTGGCCACTGAGTTGATGCTGCTGCTGGGGAGGGTGAGAGCAGAGGGCTGCTCAGGGCCGTGCCCCACCCCAAGGTGTGGCAGGTGTCACCTGAACACTGTGCTCAGCTGGTGGCTCCCCTTGCTCACCTGCCCTGGTGGGGCTGAGACACATCCTGGGCCCCAAACCCAGGGTGAGCACTGCTCCTGTGATGTGCTGCTAGTGCTGATCAGAACCGCAGGCAGGAACTGTGTTGCAGTTCCGGGGAAATCGTCACCCTTCACTGAAATCCACCGGATTTAAAAGGAAGGTTAAAGCTGTAGTAACAAGCGCGGAGGGTTGCTCATGCAGCAGCAATCCCATCCTCTAAACAAGTCCAGGAGCAGCTGTGTTTGATAGAATTAACCTTGCTTCAACAGCCTCCCCAGCTGGGAGAGCCTGAGATTACCCAGGAAAAGCAAAATGACCAGGGAAGAGGTGGGTCATGTCCAACCCCTGCCCTTTCAGCACCTCATTTCCACAGGGAGCAACTGGGGCAGACCAGAGCTGCAGGAGGGTGGACACAACTAGGGGCTCCTTTGGGAAGACACTTGCCAAAAAAGCCAGAGATTTTCGCCATTATTAATGTCAATTCATGTGCCTTTATGTTTTCCTAAATTCTATTTTTCAGTGTGGTGCGAAAATCTATCAAGGACTTCATTTTCCAGTGGTTTGTCAGTATGAAAAGTGCCATTCCCACCCAGCCTGTTGTTCCCAGAGTAAATATGTTTTTAGGCACAGAGCAATATAATCCTACAGATTTGCAGAGAAGCTGCAAACCCTCCTGGCAGTGCCTGAGGCAACATAAAGGCTCTGTTTCCATCTCTCCTATTTATGGAAAACCAAAGGCCATTTATCTCCTCGATTCCCCTGAGATTTTCTATAGCTTAGTCAATAACCATGAATTACTGCTTGGTCGAGTTATTTTAGGGAAAATAGGATAGGATGGGAAGAGGATGTGCCTCAGCAAACAACCAGTGTCTCTAGCCTGGCTTCCAAATGGGGCCATGGTGAGGCCCTGTCCCCTTCCCTAAGAACTAATATTTCATTGCAGTAATTAGGCTTTCATTTAAAACTTCTCTGATTAGAAGTGAGGTCAGAGTTTGCACTGCTGATCTCTGGCTCCTGGAAGGATTCCATCCACACACCCCTAAACCTGCTGGTCCTGGAAAGTGCTGGATTGTGGCCACAGGGAGTTTCAGCCAGAGGTGAAGGAATGACCTCTGTGGCAGGAGGGGACCCAAACAAGGATGTTCAGAGATGTGGGACAGGGAGAAGAAGATGCAGGACCCCCCCAACCAAGGTGGCTGCTCAGTTTCCCTCAGTCCTGCCAGGGACAGGCACAATTTTTTTGTTCCCGGGGACATTCTGTCATGGCAAAGCTTTTATCGAGGAATTCCAGCCACAAAGAAAAAAAAAAACAAAACAAAACAACCCAACAAACAAAGAAAGGGAATATTTAAATCTTCCTGACTGGACCCAGAGAAATTCCTTGTGGTTTAACTGGTTGGATTTCAGCTCTGTGCTGGCAGAGGGCCCAGCTGGAGGAGTGCAGGGGATGCATCCCTGGCACTGAGACTTTCTGGAGTGGCCTGGGTGTCCCTCCAAGAGCTCCAGCATCCTCCAGGGAACACCTCCTGGTTTTACACCTCTTCTGATGGCTGCTGCTGCTGCTGCTGCCACAGGATCTGCCCATCACCAGGGACACCCTGGCAACCCCAGGGCTGTTATTTCATTGATGTTTACACGGCAATAAACACCCTCCTATTTATTTATTTCTGCCCTCAGCACCTCGCCTCGGTGTGTGGGGGGCTTTATGTTTCTGCAGTGCTTTGGGAAGAAGGGGAGGGTGAGGTGGAGTTATTTCTGGTTTTGTTTTAAAAAGCAACACCCTGAAAGGCAGATTATTTATTTATTTTGTTTTATTTCCAGGAGAAGATGCTGAGGGACGTGTAAACCACTCGGCAAGATCACCCCAGGAAAGGAACTAAAGGAGCCAGAAATTAAGTACAATTCTTTCCTTATTATTTTTCAGTAATAATTATTTACAGAAAATCAAGCTTCTAGATAAAATACTCTGGCTTTTGAGGTGACACAATACTTTAAAATTAAGAAAGAAAAGAAATTCCCTTAATTTGATAGTTCTAAGGAACAGGGAATGAAAGGAAGTTCCTGATCTATTTCTTACGGAAGATTTTCCCCTACTCCATATCTGAGCAGATGTTTTAAATTAAATGATGACTTTGAAAGTGTAGCAATTTCTGCTGGGAGTTTAGCAGTTCCTGGGTTTGCTGTCAAGAAGAGCTGTCTCCTCTCCCTGTAGCTTCTCTAATTAGGCTGTGAGTTTGCAAGAAAGGACAACAGTCTCAGATTTTTCTGCTCCACTGGGTGATTCCCCATTTTATCAGGGTAGCAGGGGCTGCACTGTGGAGCTCTTGGGAGGTTTTTTCCTACTTTTGCTGTCCCCACTGCGAGTTTAGCTGGCATCTTCATGAAATTGTACTGCCAGACTCATCTTTTTTTTTTTTTTCTTTTNNNNGTCTTTTTTTTTTTTTTTTTTTTTTTTTTTTTTTTTTTTTTCATTTGATCTTTTCTCATCTCAGTAGCTCGGTGAGTTGTTTCAGCTTTAGGATATCTGAAATCTTCATGACAATTGTTTTGTTAAACACGGCCTGGGTTAAGAAAGAGTGACACGATTTGGGACAACTCCTTGTTTCCATAGCACCAAGCTGGGTTTGCAGGGGATTCACCAAGAGGAAAAGTGTGGTGGTCAGAGGTGAGATATATTTGCTTGGACAGATGCTCTTTAATTGCTTTTTTGAAGGTACAAATGTGGATCATTCTCTAGGGAAATTATCTCTAAATGGGATAACCACTGTGCCTTGGAGGTTTTGTCATTTTAGAGATGCTTGTAATTGAGAGCAGATGAACTGAAATCTACCTTTTGTATCTAACACAAAAGAAGTAGAAATCATCTCCCCGAGTACAATTACTGATGTAATTATAATAAATATTAATGACATTACAATGCCCCCTTGCTCAAGTTCTTACACTGGCTCAGAGCCTTTGCCCTCCAGCTCTCCCTTGCACAGAATTTCTCAGATTCATTAAACCATTCCCATGTGTTCCAGGGGAATAACTGAGCTTTTGGAACTTATCCTGGGCAGCTGGTTTCTGCATGGATCCTCCTTGGTGCCTCCTGTTGCTGCTGGATGTCACTGCTGTCCTCGTGCCCTTGTGAGGAGCAGAGGGCCAGGTGAGTCAGCCCTTACTCTAATGGAAACTAAAGTTTGTTTCTTTTAAAAAGGAGATTAAAGTGCTGGTCTGGTCAGGAAGGAGCTGGGAGAGAATCATTTGTGCCAAGGTTGGTCCCTGAAAGATGCAGCAGACAGAAAGAGATCCACGTTTGGGTTTTAATCCTCTGCACTTGTGTGCTGTGTTGAAATCCCACGCAGGTCATAAATGTGCACCAATCCATTTTAAAGGAGCCTAAAGAGCTCTGAGGGGTTTTTTTGGGTTTTTGGTTTTTGTTTTTTCTGCTCTGAGCAGTGTTAACAACCTGATGTGGTGGCTCAGCCCCAGGGACAGAAGAAACCCTGGCAATAAAAACCCTTCCTCCAGTAACACCTTCACCACTGGCACTGCTTAAGGGGCTGTGAGCTCACATGAAAGCAGCTGCCTCTCACCATCACAGAGGACACATCTCCCAGGCAGTTTTAGCACATGGAAACCACAAAATAAGAAAAAAAAAAAGAAAAAAAGGCAAATCGGGGCTGAAGCATGACATTTCCACCTCCACATACAGGAAATAAGAATGGTTCAAGTAGTGCTGGCACGAAAGGGACTGAGCTCAGCTTTATGGTCTTGGGAAAGCAATAAACACCCATCTCTGAGCAGAGCTGGAGGTCACCTCGCTCTTCCTGCACACCCACTGTGGTTCCCTTGATCCTGTCTCCTGCCATCCCACGGAGGAGCTGGAATAACAAAGATGTCTTGCAGAGGATGGGAGATTGCTGAGGCGTGGGACTCGGTTTGTCCATAGCACAGCAAAAGGAGTGTGCTCCAAAAAGCTCCTTAAACTCCCAAGGAACATTCCAGAACAAGGAATTGGAGGTGGCCTGCTAGATGGGCTCCAAGCACAGTTAGGGCAATGGAAGGGGAAGGTTTTCATGGAGACTTTTGGTTTTTCTACGCCTGGAAGAGGGAAGGTTGCCTGCAGAGCACGGGCAGAATTTTGCTTGCAACTTGAAATTTTCATATTTCATAGACTCATGGAATGATTTGGGTTGTAAGGGACCTCAAAGGTCATCTAGCTTCAACCTTCCCATTGCCCAGATATTTCATATTTCATGTTTCATAGATGAATAAATAAAGAGCAGGTATAGAGCTGAGGTTTTGTTGTGGCATTCAAGTCACCAGGGTCCCAAGAGCTCAGATTTCAGCCTTAAATCTCATTGCTGAAAGGAAATATTCAGTGCAAGCTATGGTAATCCTGGCATGGGTTGTGTGGACCTTTCAGAAGGGACCTCACCCCCTGGGAATGCCCCTGCCTTTCTGACTCTCCTTCTCTTTGCTGTCCCTGGAAGAAACTCGTGAGGAAATCTGGTCTTGTGTTTTCATTCCTGGAAGACAGAAGCCTTGGAGAAACATCTTCCTTTGCTCCTCGAAGGGCTGTGGTAGAGAACATGGATTGTGGTGTGTCCTGTGGCTGGGAATGTGAGAGTGGGGCAGCTCTGGAGACAGGAATCACAAAATCCCAGGTTTCCTTCTGCTGAATCCAGGGATCCTGTGTGGGATGGGATCGTGGGTTTGCTGTTCAGCAGGGCTGGGTAACAGCAGTTCAGGTTTCAGGAAAGGCAAGGCAAGAAATTCCTTCTCCTTATTGTTTGTTCTCCAGGATGGAATTCAGTGTCTGAGCGTCCTGCCTAACTCCAGGGGTAGCTTGTTTCCTGGATGTCTTGAAACAGATGACCTGGAACAGACAGAACTTGGCTTTCTCCTCCTGCAGCTGTGAAGGACAGGAATACTGATCTTCCATTGTTATTTACTGGAATTCACACCCCTTTCTGAATTAGGTCAGTTTTTAATTTTGAACAGGTTTAACTTGATGCAGCCATTTCCAAGTGCTGGTCAGTTATTCCTTCCAGAGACAGAACAACTTCAGGGGTGGCATTCCATGAGCTGTCAGAAACCCTCCATACACTCTGTGGCCAAAGACCAGATGGGATCTGTGGGAATACTCTTACCTGGTGTTCCTTCACCAAGAGGAGCCATGGCAGTGCTGGTTGGTGTCACCTGGCTGTGGTTTAATTCCCTGAGCTTCTGAGCAGCACAAATTCCTAATTCAGGTCTTGCCCTCAGCACAGCAGGTCCCACGTGCAGCATCTCCCTGCCCAGTCCAGCTCCTGCTCTTGCTGGAAAACCAGTTTGTTCCGGAGGTGTTTGAGGCCAGGTTTTGCAGCAGGATGCTTCTGTCAGTAGTGAGCTTTCAGGAATGCTGCTTGAAGAAAATCCTGACAAACACCACTGAAAGGAGAGGTGTGGGTGTGAACAGCCCTCACTGCTCACTGGAATGGACTGGAGGAACTGGGAGTGGGTTTTGGTTAAATGATTTATCCTCCCTCTCACCACTTCCTCCATATCTGCCTCTCTTGGACCATACCTGGTGGCAGGCATTTCAGACACAGTTAGTTTGATGTGGGATTATTTTATGTCTATCCATCTGAAAACAATTGTCATGAAACACCAAAACCGTCATATTTCCTAGCGTTTATTTAATATTTTCCTCTTGGCTTCTTGTCCTTAAAGCAGCAACTGAAAACAAAAGAAATATCTTGCACGTAGCTTGCACTTTCTCCTCCTGCTGACTCTTCTGTTTTAATTCAAATTTCTCTAGAAAACAAGTATGAATAAAGCACTTAATGAAAGCTCACACGATAGTTTAACTTTTCAGGGTCCAGCACTGCTGTAGTTTATTTACCTGCCAAGTAACTACCAGTTTGAAATTGCAGTTCTACTCCCAAGCTTTAGGGCAGTCAAATTAAACAGGAAAGATCATCCTCAAGGTCAGACAGGCCTGAGAGACTTTAATGTCCTTGTTCCTGATGTGGAGAGGGCACAGACTCATCCAGGTCAGTGGGGAGTTTGTCTTTCCTCACACCAAAGTCTCCAGCCAAGTGTGGGAGGTGTGTGGAGGTCCCTGGTTTTCTGTTTGCTGCCCAGCTGATGTCAGCCAAGTTACTTTTAGCTGGGGCACAACAATCAGTCCTATTTTATCCCTCCTTAAGTGGTTTAATTAAATTTTACAGCTTCAAACCCCACGCTCAACCACCAGGGAAATCTAAATTTCCATCAGTAAATGTTCTTGAACAGCTAAAAAATACCTGCGCCCTTAAATTTATTTGAAATGTGGCAACGATGAGGAGATGGAAGTTTTAAACATAGTAATAGGATAATAATAGAAGGCTGTGTCACCTATAGGCCATCCTGGGGCAGGCCTGAGAAGTGGCCTAGAGGAGGTGGGAGTACAGAGGGGAGGCAGTTTGGGAGAAGATCCTATCTGAGTCTTCACTCAGGTATGAAATCTTTGCTTTGTATGAAGCATTTATTGAAGCAGGCCCCAATTCCACCCCTCTGCCTTTCCCATGGTGGGTTATGATGCTGTGACAGCTGGCTGGTGGGAGATGCAGGTTTATCCAGGCAGCCTTAATTCCCTGAGGTTGTAGAGAAATACCCTGAGTGCTCAGACACTGGGAATGTCATGGAATCACAGAGCGGTTTGGATTGGAAGGGACCTTAAACCTCATCTCCTTCTACCCCCTGCCATGGCCAGGGACACCTTCCTCTAGCCCAGGTTGCTCCAACCTCCATCCAGCCTGGCCTTGAACACTTCCAGGTCTGAGGAAATCTGCAGATAAAGTCATAAAAGATGTCACGGATCAGGCACGTGAAAGTGTCACATTGCTTATGGCTACTGGTGTGACCAGATATGAAATATTGATTTACAGCTCTTTTATGGCTGGCTGATATCTCCTAGCGTTGTAAATGTTCACTCTTTAATCAGTGGATTTCCATTCACCTTTTCTGTGGTGATCTGCCCAAAAAGGCCCAGGCTCAGAGGTACTTTTTGAACCAAAAATGTCATGGAGGTCCCAAACCTTCACAACAACCTGGATGTGTTCCTTGTTTTAACTAATCCAGCAAATTCACAACCTGTTACTTGGTAGATGTGGTGTTTTCTTTTGTCTGTTCTGTTCTCTCTTTTAGGAGCTCCATGCTGTGCTTCCACAGCCTTAGAAGCAGGGAAGGGTTGTGGGGAGAGGATCCCACTTTCCAGGCTAAACCCTCCCTGGTATAAATTGGCAGTGCATTTTATCAGATCAGCGTGGCAGGCAAAGCACAAAAAGTGACAATAAAGCAGGTAAGAGATCCACACTGGTTGTGTGCCCAAAGGTGACAATCAAATACGTCAGCCATGTGTTCTTTTTCAGGGAGGAGGAGGACGTCAGGAAGTCTCCTAATCCTTGCTGTGTTGCCAAATGATGGAAATGTGAAAGCTGCCAGAAAGAACAGGGATCAAGAGTGTAAGTATTCAATTTTTGGAGGGGATAAAACTAACCCATGGGCAAAAAAAAAAAAAAAAAAAAAA
>VYXD01012318.1:15180-41133 GCA_013397195.1 Hylia prasina | reverse complement strand
AAAAAAAAAAAAAAAGTATCTGTCTCTTAAAAAGCATTTGAGTTGACTTGTTAAAATACTTCTTAAAATACTCTCTCAGTCAGTTTATGGTGGTGGTTTCTGAGTTCTTTCAAGGGTCTCCTTTGAAGTTGTATTAGGATGTCTGACAATTCACACCAAAGGAGCCCAGGCTGAGAAGCCAGAGAACATAACTCAGGTGGGGTTTTCCTGACCACTCTGAAGATTATTTTTTTTTTAAATAGGTACATTTCTAATCAATGTGGGAAACGATGCAAAAAGATCACAACAACGCATATGTACAGGTATGTACTTTGAAGAACACCTTGTGCTGAGACTTTTTATTTTCACTGCAAACTACTTTGAAATGGAGCTTTCCTGCAGGGTTGCTTGTGCAGGTTCAGGAGTTCTGCAGAGGGTCTCAGGTGGGAAATCCTGCCTCACAGGGGCAGGTGATGGGCTGGACCTCCCAGGCAGGCAGTTCAGGCACTTAAGGCTGGAGTCACAAATGGAAAATGTTGGTTGATGGTGGTTTAGCTCAGCGTGTCTCAGTGCAAAGTAGAGACCCTTGATCTTCCCCTCTTTGACTTGCTGCCCATTAGAAAGGCCCTGAAAATCCACCTCCATTTCCACCAGGAGATTCCTGAGGCATCAGAACGTCCCCTCTAAGGATGCTTCTGGGCAAACTTGCCCTCAGGGAAGGTGGGGACAGGCAGAGAGATGTGCATCTCTTCATCCCCACCCTGGGACCATGAGCACTCCTCCATTTGTCCTGTCTTCTCCAGAGGCCTCTGGCTACAAGGAGAGGGTGTTCCCAGAGCATTTTCAGTCGTGGAGCTCAGCCTGCAGAGTTGACTGAGAGCTGAGCCAGAGCGTGGCCATCAACAGAGGCAAGGGCTGGCACCAGGGCATGGGATACAGGAGGAATTCTTGGCCCAGGGGTGAGGGAGATGTCCCCCACCTCAGAGGGGACACCTCCAGCACTGAGTGAGTAGGTGAGGGCTGTGATTCTCCCCAGGGCTCTGCCTCAGGCCGTTTATCCAGCCGTGGATGGATAACACTGAGATTCCCTGCAAGGCTGTGGCTGCAGGCAGGCTTCTTCCCTTGGCATTTTCTCTTGGCCAGCAGCTCCCTGGTTCCCATGCCAGCTATTCTGGAGCCCGGGCTAAGGTGTCCTGCTGTCTCCACAGGCTGGAAAAGGAGCCTTGGCAGCACTGCCTGCTTTGCACTTAGGATGTCCTGGCTGCCGGGGCTCCTCCCTGCCTGATTTGCCTGAAGCTGTGGGCAAACTCTTGTTCTCAGCTGACCACAGCAGCTCAGATCACTATTAATTCATGAGTAAATTATCCTTGCCAGCCTTTTCAGCATCACAGAAATCCATAAAGACAAGTATTGTTGTTTTTCTCCCTGCTCCTTTATCCTACTTTAAAGTGTGTTTTTATTTTGTTTTATCCTAGTTTTAAAGTGTGATAGAAAAGGCTGGTTTAATTACCTTTCTCTTGCTGATGAACCTCATTAAGCACAATAAGCTTAATAAGAAAACAAATCCACCCTGAATCTGAGTGACGTGTTCACAGCGTCTAAGAGCTCTACAAACCCAAGCAACTGTATGACTAATTTGCCTCGTTTCATTAATTATGTCTTATCTCAGTGGAGAGATTTGGATTGACATTACTGCAGTGAGTTTTCCTAATAGCTCGTGTTAATTAAGGAGTGATTCTGGGATAAGGAAGTCAAGCAAAGAGCAAGGCCAGCAGCAGAGGAGGCAGAGGGCGTGCCTTGGGATCACGCTCAGTGGAGGCAGTAATCGCCGTGAGTTGTGCAAGGGTGATGGGGAGCACAGCAATTCCCTGGGGCTCTCCACACATCACGCCATCAGAGGCTGGGCTGAGTGATAAGAAGGAAAAACATGACTTCAGCCAGTGGGCAGGCGGATGGCATTTCCCCAGAAGCTTTGCCAGGCTTGGTGCCCGTGACCTGGCTTCTCTGGAAGGTCTGCACTTGCTCCCAAACTCTTATTAACCCACTTCTGTGGGCTGTGTTGAGCAGTTTGTCATCCTGCTGCCAAAGCAGCACAGGAAGAAAGGTGATACTTAACCTTACCACCTTTCCCACCAGGAAGAGAAAAAGGTCTGGGCAGGGTCAGTGCAGAGGGGCAGGATCCTGTCCTTGGAGCCATGGGAACGTTGTCCTTGGGACTGTTGGTACCGCTGAAAGCTCTAAAGCCTGTGAGGGTATCTGAGCCAAGGGCTGCTGTGATTTATTGAATTCACTGCTCAGGGGAGAGCTGGGGGAAGTCCCTAAATCACTGACCAGTGGCCTCTGGGGTGGTGTGCTGGGGAAAGACCTTGCCCAGGCCACCCTTCCCCACCAGGAGCAGGAGCCTGGGCAGTGAGCGGGGTGAACCCTCTGCTCCAGACATGGAAGGCAGTTCCCACCAGCAACAACCCAACATCTGTCAGGCACTTCAGCTGCAGCTCATAACACTTTTATTTTTCCCTTTGTTCTCTGCCTTTTATCCTTTGATGGCTTAGCAGGCCACCCAAACCAGATGAGATCCCTGGGACAGCGTCTCACACAGCGGAACAATTTCAGGGCAAAGAAATGCTCCCCCAATTTCTAGGGAAAAGGGCAGTAGCACTCCTCAGAAGGTTTATTTAAACATGGCTGTTTATTTTTGCTGGAGATTGAGTTACCTTCCCTTATAGAAGTAATGTTTTTGGAATCCTCCTTGTTTCACCTGTAATAAATCACAGTTGTCTGAAGGAAACGAGCGGGGCTCTTTGTCATTTTTCTTTGCTTTCCCTCCATTGGCAAGTGAAGGAAGTGCCCCAAAAAGAGTAATTTATTATGAGCTTGCTTTTGACATTGCTGGCAAGTCCTTGGCACGCTGGCTACATAAATTACTGCCCTATCTCTGGGCAGACAGAGCACAGAGGCACAGCTCTTGTTTCTAATTGTAGGTTGGCAGGACCTCTGCTATCAGGCAAGGCAGACAACAAAGGGAACAAGAAGAAAGGCTCCCAGCTGGCTCTCAGCGAGGGTGGCAGGGCTGCAGGGAGGGGACCCCAGGTCCTGTTATGACTCCAAGCCCTGTTTTGTCCCAGCAGTTGGCAGCAGCCACACGGACAAAACTCTCTGGCTGGTCCTGCGGCTTCTCGCGGATCACGGGCTCCGCTGCTCCGTGCGGACAGGCAACAATGCAAAGTTGCACCCAGGGCTCTTCAATTCTTTAATTCTCTGCGAGGGGATGGCGCTTGGGCTGAGGCACAGCACACTGACCTCGGGGAACAGCAGACTGATGATGAGGACTAAGACTTCAAAGAAGTTCTGAAGCGGCTCTGACTCTTCTCATCCCCTCTTGTTTTTTTGTCTTTTTTTTTTAAATTGAGATTTGCTGCTCTGGGCTAAATTGTTTGTGTTTGGCTGATAGAATGGCTGGAACTGGTAATGTCCAGCATCTAACAGGCTTTGTTATGATGTTGTTTTACTTGTTTTTCCCCACGAAGTTCTGAAGAGCTTTTACCAAGGATGACAATTTTTTTTGGTGTAACAATGAACGTGTACACCCAGAGAAACTGAGGTTGTACAAGTAGGACAGGAACAGATCATACATCAGCGAGTGAGCAATGGGAAAAGGAAAAACAGGGTGAAAATCACAGAATTTCTATAATTTTAAATGCCATTTTTCCCTAGGGAATTGCAGTCCTCGTCTCTCTGTCCCTGATCACTTCTTTAGGGCTTAAGACAGAAAAGTGCTGGGCAATGAGGCACAAATATCTGTCAGGTGGCAGAAGTGGAGATGTTTTGTAGGAAGAGAAGGCACCTTCCCAGCACTGACCACCATTAATGTGGTAGAAATGCCTTTATTTGGGATCCTGGTAGAGCACTATTTTATTCATTTGAGCTAGAAAATGGTGAATGTTCAGTTCTTTCTGCTGTTTTGTAGTTTTGTTTCAGTTGCCTCCTTTTGCGCCCTCAATGTTACTGGATTTTTCTGAGTATCCTGGTGTAAAGGTGGTGTTCTTTGATTGACACTTATCTGTCATTTATGAGACTAATATACATTCTGCTTTATCTGCTGTAACCTTTGAATGCAGCCCTACTGCAGAGCTGACAATACATACTCAAGAAAACAAAACAAAAAAAAAAGGTGCAATTATTTTAGTGTTTACCAGGCTGGAAACAGGGAAAATGATTTTGATTTCCAGTCTCCATCTCTCTTTAGTGGCGTTTAGGATTTACAAGGACTTGGAGGGTGTACGGTTCAGCAAAAACATTTCCCCACATTGGGTGATGCTCACTCCTTGGTCTCCTTTAAAAATATTAAAAGAAATTTCATCAGATCATGGAGCTTGGAACGTCAAATCAGAGTCTTACACAAATAATCCAGGTTTTGGGGAGCTTGTCATGCTAAGTGGGTTCTTTGGCATCGACTGGTTTTATTATGGATGGAGCCAGAGCAGAACCACATTAGAAAAGGATATTGTTACAACACTTTCAGTATCAACAATGCTACTTGGAGAGGAATAATCTGTTCCAGATGACTGCTAAGAACATCTGTCCTTTTTAGAAGGGATTTTTTTTTTTTTTAGTTGATTTATTCTGATAAAATTTGGGATCATTTAGACTCCTGTCAAAGACTCAGTAAACATGAAGATAATGTGATTCACAGAAAGGGCAGTCTGAGAGGCTACTTTCATTTAATTCAATTAGATGGGCTTTTATACTGGATTTATTTGTTTTATCTTGAGTATCGTAGCAAATTTTTCTCTTCATGAAAGAGGAGGCAGAGTACAATTACTGCAGACATCAAAACTGCTGGGTTAATTCCAGGGCTTTTCCATGCCACTGGCAAGTAATGGGATTGCAGTTACCTGCATAAATAACTGGATGTAACAGCAGCCACTGATGAAACAGATGAGATTTTGAGAGGCTTGAAGGAAAAACTCTGTTTGTGATGTATATCACACCAACATTTCCCACCAGACCCATGTGCAAGGCAGGCATCAAACTGAACTGTTTGAAATTAAAGCAAAAAGACATTTTTAATTTGGCTTTACTGCACGTGACTAAGGGGAGACTGGTAAACTAAAGTTACTGTAAACCTACAGGTTTCTTCAGTATCTTTGTGCCCTTCCTTTGTCCTGCTCCTGGGATAACACCCATGGTTTCTATAGCACTGATGGGGACACCTTTGGGATCTCCTGTCCATCGCTGATGTCCCTCTGTCCCAGATCATCCTGCACAGACAAACAGCAGGAAAGACAAGGCTGGGAACACCCCTGGGTAGAGCTCAGGAGCAACAGTGCAGGAAAATGTTCCATGGCCAGTCTGGCAAGGGGCAATTGTTTAATTTCCCTCTGGATTTCTGGTTTGCCAGGGATTTCATCTCATGGGTTTGTGCCTCTCCCCAGGCACAAGGGTGTGAGCAAATGCTGTTGTGGTGTGCCTCAGCTTTTTATTGTCTGTTCCTCTCAAAACTTGCTCCATCTGGGCTCCCTCCCAGCTTCTCCCTAGGCCACTGCTCAGGTCCCTCGGATCAGGCATTCCCAGGAGCCACGGGAGAGCAGTGGGGGCTGACTGGCTGCACCTGGATGCCTCTTCCACTGAGCAAAGCCCTTGGTGACCACGCTGACAAAGTTCAGCGCTCCCCCCTGCCCTCTGCATTCCCAGCACATCCACTTCCATCTCCCCAGCCACGGGATTTTCCCTCTGAGGACTCCAGCTTGGTTCTGAGTGTTACTGCAGCAGGCATTAGTTAAGCCTGAAAGGCTTTTGAAGATGTTCCCCAGAGCTGAGGGCTGCTGAGCATCCAGCAGGGGAAGAGTTTGGGGAGCTTTGTTAGTCCTGGATGAGCAGATTCCTGTTTTGTATTTGAAATAGATCTGCACCCTCTTGGTTAACAAAATATTATGCTCAGGATAACTACCTGAGCCACCTCGCCAAGCCAAAGAGCCCTAGGAGGGTTCCAGAAAAGCCAATATTAAATCCAGAGACATCAACATTAGTGAAGTAGGACTAAATTATCTCCAGCTGGTGCTGGCACTGGCCTCAGGCTCCGAAATAAAAAGCTCCCTGGAAAAGAAGGAAAGATGAAGGCTGTGCTAACGAGGAGCAGAACCAAGCTTGGAGCTTCTGTTTCCAGCCCCATCAAGTCCAGTCAGTGACAATTTTTCACCTCCCATCACTTGTGCACCAGCCACTCCATCAAAGACAAATTCCCCTGGCAGTGAGGAAGGATCCAGCCCCACTGCTGGAGCATTGGAGACGTGGGCTGCCCCTCCTTCCAAGGTCTGGGAGAGAAACAGCAATCCCATGAAACTTCTGTTTTTCTTCATTCAATTAACCATTTGTAACTGTTAATTGCATGTTAACCATGATCAGAACCCACTACCAAGGGCTTCTCTCCTCAATGAGCAGCACATTTGAGTGCAAGTCTTGAAATATTTGGGGAAAATGATGGGAAAACATCAACCATTGCTCTGTGACTTAGAATAGCAACATATGAGCAGATTGAAAATCAGCACTAACATCACCTGGGCATTCAGAAGCCTTCACTGTGTGTTTCTGATCAAGTCATATGCCAAAGGGGGTCTTAGAAGAAACAGGGATTTCAGACATGAATTATTTACTGCTGTGATAGGTGAGCTCTTCTCTCAGATGTACCAAACTATTATTTTTAATTAACATCCCCAGATGCTCTGGAAAATCCTCTTTGGCTATATCTAAGCAACATTGAAAATACCTGTACTCCTAACTGTACCTAGAGCTGCAGAATCACAGAATGGTTTGGGTTGGAAGGGACCTTAAAACTCCTATTGTTCCAATCCACCTTCCATTATCTCGGTGTGCTCCAAGCCCCATCCCACCTGGCCTTGGACACTTCCAGGGATCCAGGGGCAACCACAGCTGCTCTGGGCAAGGAGGAGATGGGTATTTGTATGAGAGTGGCACTTGTGCAGCACTTTGGGGCACGTTGTTGGGCAGAGATGGATATAATGAGGCATGGAAAACATAAATTCAGCTGGCTGGGAGCACAGGGTGAGTGATTACCCCTGTGGGAACACAGCAGGTGGATTAGTTACTGGGCTGCCTCTGCAATAAGCAATTAAGGGAAAAACATCTGTTTCACATCACCCATTCCTCCTTTTCCAGGATACTCCTCCGGTTTGTCTCTCTGATGCTGCAACCTGGAGACAAGTCACTGCTGCAACGGGGCTGTGCAAACATCATGTGCTGCTCTGTGGAAAGCAGGGGAGACGCCAGGAGCAACAGCACACGGTAAGGAACATCCGGAATCAGCTCCTGACTCCCTTGTTTTATTTTCTGTTGGGTCCTGCCTTGTTCCGTTCCTGGAGGGAGCTGTTTCCAGGGGCTGGGAGCAGCCCCGAGAGAGGCGCAGAAGATAAACCCAGGAGCCAGCTCCGCTCAGCGACTCAGAATCTCTGCTGCCATCTGCAGTGAGAGGAAAGCCCGCGCATCTCATCACTATCACTGCCTCACTGAGGTTTTTCAAGTGGATTTTGTTCAGCTGGCCAGGCCAAACCGATACCTGGTGCTCAAAGTGTTGGACAGGCTCTGCTTGCACCAGGAAAGGTTTCCATGCTCACCATGGCTGATGCTGAGTGTCCTTGTGCTGCTGGAAACTGAGAGCAAATGAGGCAAAATGGGTTTTGTGTTACCAGCAGGATTTCTTGATGCTCTGGGTGGATTTATTTGGCAGAGGTTCTGTTCAGAGTGATGGTAAATCCAGAATAACCCGGCTTTAGGTGAGCTGGTTTCAATGCTGCTGATGTAGATCCACATGCATAGAAGTAAGAGAAGGGATTTCTCCCCCCAAGTTGTGGGTATTTCTTACTGGGATAAGTTATCCAGTAGCTAAATCTGATTGTCTATAGATTTTCACAATGTCTATGTTATGTCTCTTCTAAGAGAGCATAGAAAAATAATTTTGTGAAGGTGTGGATTGCATTATTTAATTTATCCATCTTGCCTAAGCAAGTACTGCTTTCTCTAAAAGCCCCTTACCCTTATTGCTCTTGTCTGGGATTTATTTTTCAAGCAAGGATTCGATTAAATTTCTACTAAAATATTTAATGCACTTGATCAGCAGTGTGGGGTTTAGCAATGCATTGCTGCATCACCTGCTGTGCACACAGCAAATGTTGGTTATTTTCTTAATATCTTGATCTAAACTCCTGAATATACAACTGGAACATACATTTGGGGAAGAAATGTATCCACCCTCCTTTAGAATGACATGAAAGTCACATGTTTAATTTAAAGTACAAGGGAATGGTTTCTTGGCTTGACGTGCTTAAGCAATATTAGAAAGTTTTGCCTAATCTCTGTTTTACAGATTAAAATACAAATATTTCCAGTGCAACCAGAATTTATTAAAGCAGGCTATTGCCTGTGGAAATGTGCCTTTGGATGTGTTTCTACCAACACTCCTGGAAAAAAAAGGAATGTAATTAGCATTGCATAATCTTCTAGAGAGAAAAATGGGCCAAAACCTAAATGCATAAAGAGAATATTGCAACTGTGGAGTGTAAATTGCCTGGCTGGTGGTTATTCCTGGGGGCCAATTAGAAAATCCTGACTGGAAGAAAGCAGCAAGGCTGGAGATGTCCAGGAGAAAGATGAGATGAGCTGTCGTATAAAATTGGGGAAACAGAGTTCCAGAGTGACAGGTAATTTGTTTTATATATACCTTCTATTCCCACCAATGAAATTCAGGCAAAAAACAAAGTGCTCCAGTCCTTGGTGATGGCGTTTCTCCCTGAGCTCATGGAGACTCCTTTGGCTCACGAGATTTTGCTAAAGAATTTTCAGCAATCGTTCCATTCTTTCTCCTTTTCATGGTGAAATCAGTCCTGTGCACCAGCTCCTCTTTCAATTAACACAATTAGCTGATTAAACCCTCTCCATGCAGCGAGCTCAGACTTGGGTGGTTCTCACAATGCAGTGACTTTATTTGGTGGGGAAGATGTGCCTGTGGGACTGAGCTGGTCTGGTTTCCCTCTTCACTTCTCCTCCTCACCCCTTACCTGCTGCAGCTATTATGGGATGTTTCCTGCAGCATTTCTGAGCAGCACCTGGGCTGGGATCTTCCATCCCCTAAGTGCTGCTGAAGTATAAATCAGAGCAATAAGGAGCCTTTTCCCTCTGCTAATAATTCATTGGTGTTTTTATGCAGAATTCTGGCCTGGAGCAAAATAAAATTGGCAGGCAGCTTTTAACAGGGGAGGCCACAGCAACCTCTTTCAGCAAGGGAATAACAGCCCCATGTAATGCCCTAAACATCACTGAAATCAGAATGAAGCTTGGCTTGGAGAGCTCCTCTGGGATTTAAGACTGTTTACCCCCTGAAATATCTGGAGGAGAAAACCCCAAACAAACAGGAGGACAGAGATTAGGTTATTCCATGTGTGAGTGGAAAAATAGCTGTAGTAAAGAGGTATAGGGTGTAAAAATGCAGGTCTGATCTGTCCCCGAGCCTGTGACAGTTCCCATGCATTTGAGTTCATCAGATTTGCTTAAAAACTCTGCCCTGAGGGAATTTTGACACTGGGGATTCACAAATGAAAAAAAACCAAAAAACAGAGGGGTGTATAATTTGCTGGTTGACTCCGATTTCTAAATGATCCATCTGATGTCACGTATTCCTGAAGACATGAAATGGCTCTAATTAAAGGCAGATGTGCAAAATAGAGCCTATAGGATGGATATAGGGAAAGCATACTTTTCCATGTGAGTGGCAAAGCCCACGGCCACAAATACCTCTCCAGTATGGCAGCCTCAAAAATGCATCCACAAACATTATTCATCCCAGTGGTCTGCAAAAGATTTATCAGGGGTTTCAGCATCTTCCTGAAAATATCTGTGAGCCTCAGGGGTTTGGAGATGTGTGTTTGTCCCTTGGCAAACAGTCACTTGCTTTTACTATACCCACTGAGAGAGCAGCAATTATGAAGTCTGGAAGAGACTGAAGTGTTCAAAAATGGGTATTACAGGGAAAATATAGCTGGATGTTTACAATAATTTCTTCAATTGAAAGCCATGGAAAGCATCTTTCCACATGTCAGTATGTCTGCTTACAGCCTTTTTTTCCTGGGGGAGAATCTTTTAGAAAGGAAAATCTGTCTGAATTTGCCCGAAATATTTTAAAAATAACTTGTCTTTTTGGATTATGAAGGATGGTTTGGGTTGGAAGGGATTTTAAGGATCATCCCATTCCCTCCCCAGCCATGGGCAGGGACACTTTCCACTGTCCCAGATTTCTCCAAGCCTTGTCCAACCTGGCCTTGGACACTGCCAGGGATTCAGGGGCAGCCACAGCTTCTCTGGGTACCTGTGCCAGGACCTCCCCACCCTCACAGGGAAGAATTTTTTTCCTAATATCCCATCTAAACCTAAATTTTTGCAGTTTAAAGCCATCACCCCTTTGTCCTATCACCAAATGCCCTCTCCAACACATGAACACATAATCCTGAAACTCCAGGGGTTGAGCAAGAGGTGTCTTACTGATGACCAACCACAGCTTTCCTTATGGACACTGTTGAATCCTTATGTTGTGTCTGTAATTCTAAGCTTTCTCCATGGTCCCTAAGGCATTTTTAAAAGAGATCCCTCACCAGAAATAAGGAACAAGGAAAAATCTCCATGGGATATAGGCCTGAGAGCCTGCTGGAGATGATTGGGGTGTGCTGGAGGCTGTGAGGGTACAACCAGGCACCCAACCAAGAGCAGCATTTCTTTCCCACATTCACAGAGACTGGAGTGGCATTGATGTCCCTCAGAGCTCTGGGCTGTGAAGGAATCACAGCATAAGCTACTGAACAACAGTGCTGGATTAAATATTGGCTGCTGAGTCTCATTTTCTGTCTCTCCATGACCAGCTGAGATGGGTATTTCTAAGGACTTCTGGGTGCAGATCTGGAGGGCAGAGACCAAGAACGAGACCCAGAATTACTGGCATTTCTCATCTCTTGTTTTAAAAAGAGATAAAATGGGGATTGGTCCTGTGCCTCAGCTCTCTAGAACAAGCTATTGGACCTGATGGAGTTGAACTCAATGATTCTTGCCCCTTCCAACTCAGGAATGTGATCTTTTCTGGCAAGTTTTCTCATTTTCCTTCTTGACTTTACCCCTTTGATGCTATGGGTGTTTACCCCAAAGCTGCATCAATTTCAACACGATAAACATTTCAGATAATCCATCATTTAAAAAAAAAGAATCAATATTTATTTAGGTCTGTGCCTCTTTCAGCTTTCCAGTCCCCTGCATCATTTGAAAGTTTTTCTCCAGAGCACTTGACATGTTGGTTGAGGACTTCTCACTTCTACCCTGATGCTGAACTCCAACAAAATGTTTGTGTGTGCGAATGAGCTGCAAGGTCAGATGTGCAAATATATAATGGGTTGTTGCAGATAAAATGGAGTTAATCTTTGGGTTTTCTTTTGGCTTTTTTAAAGTGGTCTGTCTTCTCTTTGAAATGTTTATATTTGCACTTAGTTTACTTAGAAGGCAACACTGAAAGGAGTGTTTTGGAGGAATTCCGTCTTAACTTGTCTGAAGAATGGCAAAGATAGAAAATCTGGGGGACAGAAACAGAAATCAAAGCTACCCCAAGAAATGCTACATCATTTCTGTGGAAGGAACATTGTTCAGTTTACTGTAAATCTGCTGATGATTCCTGTGATCACAGTCAAAGGTCAAACCTTCCTGGTGGTTCTCCCAGATACAATCTGTTGGTTTATCTCATAAAACAAAAATACAGTGTGAAGACACTAAGGAGAATGGTTTGCAAAAAAATCTTACAACTGGAAAAGGTGAATTTTGGTGACACTTGAACCTTCATTGTGAGAAAACTGGATCCAAATTCCGCCACAGAAATCTTAAAATACAAAAGAAAAACAAGGGACAAGGTAAATGCTTTTAAACCCAGAACAGAGCACTTGTGAGATACAAGTCAAAGCAGAAGTCCTGGGTTAATTTTTGGGAATGTGGGAGATTACAGTTTGGAATAAATGTGTATAGCTGTGATGGAAGAACCCCTAAAAATGGCGCTTTCTGTGCTAGGAAAGGGCTCATAATGTAACAAAGGCATTCCCTAAAATAGAAAGCACAACACCAACATAAAACACTCATCACATTTTCAGTGTGAGGCAAGGATTTGCACTCCTAACCTCCCACGTTGGAGCTGGGTCTTGAATAGCATTTCTGTTCTCTCCTCAGCCGAGCTAACGACAGATCTGAAGAAGTGTCAACACCGCAGCCGAAAAAGCTCGAGGTGGCAGGAATGTTGTTCACAGGGGACATGGGAGTCACAGCAAATACCCTCCTCGAGGCTGGTTACTCCTGACTAAACAGTGTTTTCAGCAGGAAAAGCCAAAAACTTGGCCAGAGGCAGTGGAGTGCTCCAGATGAGTCCCATGCCTACTCCGGCAACAGCGGGTGAGGTAATGCTCTCCCTGGCTCCTCTCTCCTCTCCTGCTGCCAGCCCTGTCTCAGGCTGGGATATTTGCTATTTATTCGTTGGGTTTTATATTTATTTGCTATTTACTCTTTGTTGTTTATTTATTTGCTGTTTGCTTTAGTCGGGGGCCGACGTCACCCTTGGTGGAGGAGCCCAGCCTAATTCCTGACAACTCCGTGTGCCATCTTCACTCTTGGCAAGGGGCAGTTTATCCTCTGTGACTTCACCTTCCATAAAATTTGCAGGTTGAGTGGAACTCCCCGTGAGCTCCGTGGAGGGAGGTTGGCATTGCCGTGCAGTTCCTCCGAGGTCTCTTGGACACCTGTCTGGGTTTGGGATGAATCACCCTCTGGACGCAGCAGGAGAGGAAACGGCCTCAAGCTGAGCCAGGGGAGGTTGAGATTGGATGGTAGGAAAAAACTCTTCATGGAAAGGGTTATCAAGTGTTGG
Organism: Hylia prasina; assembly: GCA_013397195.1. Taxonomy (NCBI): domain Eukaryota; kingdom Metazoa; phylum Chordata; class Aves; order Passeriformes; family Sylviidae; genus Hylia; species Hylia prasina. The sequence continues at coordinate 28,202 of VYXD01012318.1, read as the reverse complement.
GACTGGCTGCCCAGGGAAGTGGTGAAGTCACCATCCCTGCAGAGATTTAAAAAGCGTGTGGCTGTGGCACGTGGGGATGTGGGTTGGTGGTGGGATTGGCAGTGCTGGGGGAGTGGATGGACTCGGTGGTCTCGGAGGTCCTTCCCAATCTTAGTACTTCTATGACATGATTTTTCTCCAGGGGCTGCAGAGATACTGATTTTCCAATCCATACGTGAAATCTTAGTTTGGGATGGTGACAATCAGGAGAACTGGGTGATGGGGATCTGGAGAAGGGGCTCTGATGCAACCCCACAGTTCTCTGACTGACAAAATCTGGATGAACACTGGGAACAACTCATCCCAGGGGCAGTAACAGGAGAATGAGGGAACAAATGGATGCTTGATTCTTTTATAATTTCTTCCCCATGTTTTGGTTCTCTGCACAGCATATTCCAAAGCTGTATTTTCCAGTTTCTATTCAGCGTTGGATATATCAATGGTTTGGAGGAATTTGGGATGGATTGTTCTGAGAAGGAGCAGAGTNATTGGATGGTAGGAAAAAACTCTTCATGGAAAGGGTTATCAAGTGTTGGGACTGGCTGCCCAGGGAAGTGGTGAAGTCACCATCCCTGCAGAGATTTAAAAAGCGTGTGGCTGTGGCACGTGGGGATGTGGGTTGGTGGTGGGATTGGCAGTGCTGGGGGAGTGGATGGACTCGGTGGTCTCGGAGGTCCTTCCCAATCTTAGTACTTCTATGACATGATTTTTCTCCAGGGGCTGCAGAGATACTGATTTTCCAATCCATACGTGAAATCTTAGTTTGGGATGGTGACAATCAGGAGAACTGGGTGATGGGGATCTGGAGAAGGGGCTCTGATGCAACCCCACAGTTCTCTGACTGACAAAATCTGGATGAACACTGGGAACAACTCATCCCAGGGGCAGTAACAGGAGAATGAGGGAACAAATGGATGCTTGATTCTTTTATAATTTCTTCCCCATGTTTTGGTTCTCTGCACAGCATATTCCAAAGCTGTATTTTCCAGTTTCTATTCAGCGTTGGATATATCAATGGTTTGGAGGAATTTGGGATGGATTGTTCTGAGAAGGAGCAGAGTTCAGCCCAAACTCTTGCAATTATTTGAGTCTGGATTTTCCTGTGTAAGCCCAGCCTAGGAAAAACTTGCTGTCTTTGTAGGAAATGACTGGAAAAAGAACATTTCCCTTCCTCAGAGTGATACACTGCTAAAATCTCACTGAAATTGGTGAGTGAGGTGAAGTTTCACAAACAAGTTGATATTTTCACGAGTTGATATGATCTCTATCGAAATTCTTAAATTTTCAGACAGAAGGTAATGTTCCACAAATTTGTCAGTTTTGTTACCTGGGACATAACTTTAATTTTAGTTTCAAAAGGTTTTCAAGGGCCCCAAACTTGATTCAGAAACTGGTACCCTGCCTAACATTTTCAAACAAACATAAGAACCAAAATGTTTTGCTTCTGTCCTTTTAGCAATTTTAATTTTGTTCATCATTAAATATTTTAATTGCCTTCCCTTCAGTGAACTTCAAAGCTCAATTGCAAATGAAACCAACAAGTTATTTCCACAAAAAAAGTATTAAATGAAGCTTGTTCCTGTTTTTCCATAACTGTTTCAAGTGTTGATCAGCTGATCTCTTTCCAGAAAGGAAGAGACAAGAAGTCCTCTGAAATACCCTCAAGGAATACCCACTGATAGAAGTATTGGTTATGTGAGGAAATTTTTTTTTCCAAAAATATTGCAGGCATTTCTTATTTCTGAGAATTTACTTCTGCTTATGGAAAACAAATTCCATAAGCAAAGAAATTCCAGCTAGTGCATGGAGGCATCAAGTGTTGGCTAGAAAGTGTTTGCCAGGCAGGGACAGGTTTTTAAAAGGTCTTGGACCCCACGTAGGGGAAATGAGGTTTTAATCAGATTTCACTCAGGTGTCCAAAAAAGTGGATTTATTTCTAAATCACCAGTGACCTGTGGCTACATCTTTGCAAATCCAGTTGTTATTCCCAGTGGGAGCTCCCACTTCTCAACAGAGCTGAAATTCAGGCTGCTGCACATTTGGAAATCAAAAGGAGCCCTTTGTGCTCCTGAAATTCAGGCCTTGGCCAAGCGCTCTGCAGCCAAGAACAAAAGTTAAGTGAACTCAGAAAGAACAAATCATCAGCCTGACCTTTGGTCATCAGAAAAATCTAAAACATCTTAGATTTATTCCCCAAATCCAAGTAAGGTTTTGTCTGTGTTGAACGTTCGGTGAAATTACTGGGAATTTCACAAATTAGCCAACCTGAATCACTGCTGGCAGTGGGGTCTCCGGGTGATTTGTACTTGACAATTTGTAAAGAACAGAATCCATCATCCCAACCTGGTAGAAAGAGTTTTTAAAAGGTACTTTTTTTTTAAATTTGGTTTGGGTTTATCTTTTGTCATTGCGGGGTTTTTTGGAGGGGTGACATGGTTTAGGGTTTTGGGGTTTTTTTGTTTGTTTGCTTGTTTGTTTAAATTGTAGTAGAGGAATTTTTTCCAGCATAGTGACTGGAGCTTGTTTAAGTTTCTATTTACTCCAAAGGGTTGTTATGGAAGAGCAAACCTCATTGTTCTAAAGAAAAAAGAGTCAATGATAAATGAACATGTTTGGCAGCAGTAAAACATAACGAATTTGTCTGGAGAGAAAGGAGGTGAAGGTCTTGATTTTTTTTGGCTTTTCTCCTCTCCATCCTCCTGCATGATGGGTGATGCTCTCCCATGTCCATCAGGTCATCGTCCATCCCTGGACTTGAGAAATTTCTTAAATTATTTTTATTTATGAATAATCACTAGAGACAAAATCATTTGGGGAGATAGCTGGAAGAACAATGAGACCCTCACAACGTGTAGAAATGAAATGTTCATTGTAATAAGCAATACCTGAGAACGTAAAGAAACTTTTTTTGCTGTTGAGTGTGTCACAGATATGTAACTGCTTTTCCCTCCGGGAAAGGAGGGAGCTTTATTTAATAACATCTGGTCTCTGATTTAATAACATCTGGTCTAGATAACATTGAAATATCTGCCACGGTAATTACATGTTAAGGATATGATTTCACACTGATTATAATGTCAGAAGCACACTGTTTCTATTCATACATTACCCAGAAAAGGGCCTTGATGCCTTCTATCTTTAAATTATTGTTTCTATCCAGACACCACCTGTCCAGGTAGGTGATATTATGGCTACAGTTGCTTCTGAGAACCATCATTGATGGATTTATGCTCACTGCATAAAAATCCTTTTCCTGAATCCTGCAAGTTCACAGAAACATAATTATGTGCTGCATTTCAGTCAGGGAAAATTTCAAAACAGTGGTAGGGGATTTAAAATGGCTTTCTATGAATAAAAGAGGAAAATTTCTGTTCCAAAAATACAGTCAGTGACTTCTGCCTCACCATTTTGCATAGCAACAAGTCCTTCACTAAGTTTTAGTCTCTCAGACACCTCTCCCCATATGCAGCACTGAGCTACTTTCCATTAAAATCAGCCTCCAGAGATGGATGTGCAGCTTCCATGGCTTGCAAACATCTTCCCCCAGCACTCACCTTGCCAAAGAAATGTTATTTCTGACGCCCTGCCCGCAGTACTTTGTGTTCTCTCTTAATCAATCTAAGTGTCCTTATCTTTGCTGCACTTCATCTTGTTTAACAAGCGTTCCCCAAAGCACCTGAATTTTATTTCTAGGAATAAGTGTGTTGTCTTATTGGGACCATGTGTTCTTCAGAGCCTGCCCTGTGCCCTCACGTAGGAGAATTCACATTGATTCATTCCCAGGGCTTGAACTTTGAACGCTCATATTATTTTTATTAAACTTAAACTCTGCTTATTTCTCCTTTCTCCCCATTCCCATGCACCCTCCAGCTATATCCAACTTCGGAGTCAAAACAGGAATAAATGAAAAGCACATTGAAAAGAGGATTATGTCCATCTGGAGGAGGATTGACGTCCCTTTCCAAACTGGGAAGACTGAGTCATACCAGCCAGTTTTGCCTTGGGTCATCCACCTGAGATGCCTGTGCAGGTGAATCGATGCCTGAGAGCCCAAGGAAAGCGCCCTGGGAAGTGTCTCAGCAGAAAGTGTTGCTCACAAATCTCCACTCAAATCCATCCTTTCTGTGGCCACGGTCTGGGGAAGGATCTGGGTTCTCTTCCCATCTCCCTGACTGCTCTGTCAGGCTGGATCATGGTAAGGTAATAAGAAACCAGCTCGAGATCCCTGGCTCTTGGCTGGGCCACTGTCACTTCACTGTGACAGTGAGCAGTGCTCAGGAGGTGTGAGGCCACCTCTGAGTGAGTTTGATTTCTCCTCATATTGATAAAATCTAGCCCTGGCCTTGAGTAGGCTGAATTGCAGCTGTGACTCAGAAAGTGATGTAAGAAACCAGGGAGGGGAAAAAGAAGAAACTGCTCAAATCTAAGCAAGGTTTTGTCCATCTTCAGGGCTGCTTTTGTGCTGGAGTGGTTTGGAACAGGGCATTGACATCTACTTGGAAAAAATGCCACGTTCTGTCCCTCCAACACCACCTTCCACAAGTCAGTCCTGATTATCAGTGTGGATGTGGTGCTGAAATGTGGTCCTGAACAATGAAATTTGCTCTATAACCTTTTGTCATTCCCAGAATGAAAATTGTCCAAGCACATCCTCATCCCACAACTTTCCTTGGAAACTATCCTCAACCCTCACGTTGTACTGAGGGATGGAAAACATTGAGAGATCTCTAAAGCCAACAAGATCAGGGCAGGAAAGCAGATTTCTCCTCTCTGAGCCACAGCTGCCCAAAACCTTGGTAAAGACCAAAATGGCTATTTTAATGGTGAGAAATCCATCAAAGAAAAAAACCCAAAAACCCTAGAATTGTGGAAATGTGAAAAACCTTTGCTGTAATAGAAGCAGAGTGCTGAGAATCATTCAGGATTATGCCCACAGCTTAGTTAAAGAAAAAACAAACCCCAGATTAATGGGCATAATCAAGCCTGACATTGAGTAAGAGGCAAGAAGGAGTAATCAGATCCCAACTTAGCTGATACTGGCATTACTGGGAGCCTGGGGCACAGTCCAAGGATAAAAACATAACGTCTTATCTGAGCAGGGAGTCATTTGTGCACCACTGGTTACAACGTGTTCTTGAAAAGGGAAAGAAGGAAAATATGGCACATGAAATTATTTTATTCCCCAGAAACGATAAGAAAGTAAAGCTAAAAGTTTCTACACCCAATCTTTATAGAGGAAAAGCCTATCTAGAGTTAACCCCTTGCAATGGCCACTGTAAAACCCCAGGATATGAAAGAAAGATATTAAAACAAAAAGTGAAATTGAGATTAAAACAGATTAGTATAATGAAGACAGTTAAAAGGTCAGATTTTGGAATATTTCTTGTTGTTTGGAGATTGCTGGGATCCATGAGGCCTGCCTGCTCCTCGGTTCAGTGAGAGTTCAGGCAGTCTGGCAATCCCATCCTTTTGGCCAAGACTCCTTTTCTGGCAACACATCTCCCTGTTTCTCAAGACTCATCTTTTCCTCCAGATTCAACAGGATGTTGACCTGGATCTCTCAGAACAACTCATGGAGAGGAAAGACCCTCTGACACAAACCCACGTCACTGGAGAGGGAATTGTAATGTCAGGAAGGGCATCTGGAAGATCAAAGTGGGAATAAACCAATCACTCCAAGCTGTATGGCTTTGCATGGCTGAGTTTTATTTCCAGCCTTTTGAAGCACAGCTCGTGAGCCTTAACAAGGAAAGAACCGTGGTGTAAAATTCAGTAAATTAAAAAAGAAACAAACCCAGACCAGACACCATGGGCCTGTGGAGAAAAACTGGAATTGAATTTCCGTAACACGGACCTTTCCCAGAAAAGCCAGGCGTGGGTCAGCGTGAAATGCAACACCACACATCTGCCAGGGAGTCTGCCCAGTTCCTCCCAGCCTTTTCCATTTTCATTATTTGCCATCGTTTGAAACCTTCCACGACGACAACTCGCCAGCACAGCCCAGCTCTTCCCCAGAGGCAGCTCCGGGACACTGGGGCTGCCTGGAGCTGGGAGGATGACACAGGTGAGAGGGATGGAGGGTGGTGGGTGAAGTCATCTCCTCCACCTCGCCTCTGCTGATGGAGCAGGGTGAGACCACGTGTACAGCTGGAATGAAGCCTCATTTTCCCCTTCCAGCTGCAACTCAAGGTGTGAGCACTGTGGTGTTTCACGGAAATGACTCAGGTTCTCCATGCTGACCTGCCTTAATGGTCTTCGTTCAGTGGGACGTTGATTTATTGTCCTCACGAGCCCCAAGTGACACCATTTGCTCTTTCCCCAAGGGCTGGCAGGCGAGCAAGGTGACAATTGGTGATTGGACGTGACCACTGCTCTGCCCTGGGAGAGTGACACTTCTCAGCCCTTCTCAAAATGTTTGTGCAGGAGCAGCCATAAATCCGGCTGTATTGACCTGAAGATGCAATCCAAGGCGTTTGAGCCTAGGCCTTATCTACATCACCTTATCAGGAGCGAGAGAGCGAGATGCACCCCGGGAAGGGAGGGGACTGAGCCAGAGGGTTTGGCCTCGTCCCTTCTGTCCTGGCACGGGGAGGGGACTGCGGGCAGAGCTGGGTAATGATTTGTCATCGCCAGGACCGGGGTGTCTCTCTCTGCAGAGGAAACCTTGGCCGTGATTGACAGCGGGGCTGTTTCTGCCTCTTCCCTCGCTGTTGTCAAGTAATAATGAAGCTTTGTCAGTCCATCATGGACATGGATATGCCAGATTATGTCGACTCCTTGGACTCCTCTTATACCATGCTGGAATTCGACAACCTCCGCGTGCTCCCCAATAACTCCGGTGAGCTTTTTATTAGTTTTCTCTTGAACAACCTCCACTACTTTTGTTATAAAGCTGGTCACAGACGAAAGGCTGGTGGGAGGTATGGGGCAAAGGGTGGAAGGGGTGATATTTAAGCAGCTGACCTGTCAACCTCTGTTGCATCCGTGGTTATGTTTGGGCTGAAACATGACCCTTTCACTTGCCAGTCACATTTTGGGTTATTCCTTTTGTTGGTGGGCTGAGCATCATGCCCTGGAGAGCCCACCAGGTTTTGCAGATGTTGGTAGAGGTCTTCATGGCATTCCCTGGGTTTGTCTCATTGCTTATCAGAGGAGTTATTACCAATACTTCTTGTTCAAATGTGTGTTTCATCCCATATACGACCTCAGTTGATATTTAATCCTCGAGAAAACATGTCGTCCCAAATGGCATTTGTCCGTGACCGTGTGCCCAGTTTAAGTTGGTCTTGGGAACAAGGATTGAGAAGCAACATCCAAATCATTACTAGCTTTGTATTCCTTTCCTGGCTACCAAGATGGTCCAAGGGTTTTTAGGGCACAAAAGGACTTGGCTGGGAGGCGGGAGTGTTTATACGCCCAGACTTCCGCTTCGTTCGCAGGAATAAAGCGCTTTGTGTGGTATTTAATTTTTCTGCAGTCGAAAGTACTCTGACACAAAGTGAACTCCATTCTGTGAAACCAACTGCTCGCTGTGTAAAAATAAAGGGCATTTTGGTCATATTGCATGAAACCAATCGTGCAACTGAATGGGATTCCGACGTTAGCGATCCCTTTGGAGAGTTTTGGCAGCCTTTTAATTTGTTAAGAAGCTTAGTGAAATTAAGACGGGATTTTCACATTTGCTCATTAACTGGCTCATCAAAAGAAATTAGAGTTTCAGCAGGGATATCACCTGAAATATAAAATGATTGGACTTATTAGTGTGGGGCATGGAGGGAAGTATGGAATCCCTTAAAGTTAAAAGGCCCAAAGGAACTTGAATTTAAAATTGCCATCTGTAAAGCTCTGGCTGTCCCCAAATCAAGGATTTTCAATATATATAGTTTTTGTAAGCTCCAGATAGACTGGATCTTATTGTTGCAGAAAGGTTTCCATCTCCCATCCTTCTCCAGAAATGTCATTTAACAGGGACGTTTCGCTTTGTCACTTCCTGTGGAACAACAAGATATTTTTCACTTTTTGAAGCGGCACAAATTGCCTCAAAATTCAATATAATTTTGCAAACGAACCACCAATGCCTGTTGGGGCTCTCTGTTGATTCACAGTAGAACTGACAGGTTGAGTTTTTTTCTGAACTTTATCGAGCTCAGTATTGTGTTATTTGTTTAGTTGTTAATGACTAACCAGCTCTCTCGGGAAGTAGCTGCTTTGAAATTAGCTTGTTTTTCTTGGGTGTCTTTTTCTACAGTTGGTAAAAATAACTTCAAAAAAGACCTGAAACGGTAGTGCATGGAAATCTATTGCTGTCCAGCTGAGTTCAGTCCCGAAGTAATTCAAAATCACAGTTTCCTTGTGGCTTCAGAAATATTTTAAAATTTTTTAGAATCAAGAAACAACCTCATTTTAGGTATTTTTTATAACTATAATGGATTTTTTTAAGATTGCTTATATCTCTCCTGAGGTTCATCTGTATTCTCCCTGCTAAATGATGACAGCTTTGCCCTCTATAAACATGAACAGGAAAGGATGCAATATTTATTTTGATGGACTCAGCACGGTTTCTTACCTTCTGAACAATTCCAAAAGTGAAAATTGGAATATTTTCAAATAAGGTCATGCTTTCTTGAAACCAACTCTTTCCTTCTTCAGAACATTATTTCATCAAAATTTTGGGTGGATTAATTTTGTGGAGCACTTCCTGTGCTTAGATGTTTCTTCTTCAGGAAGCTGCTATCATTCTGAGATTTTCCCAGAAACGTATTTTGGATTTTCCAGCTTCAAATAACCCATAATTTGACAACTATTTTAAGATAATTCAAAATGAAGATTAGAACACTTTATGGGAGTGATATAAAAAAATACTGAAAGTTTAATTAGAAAGACTGGCAAAAGGAAAGGAGCATAAATCACTGCTAATTCTGTCTTTCCTTTGTGAAATACATGTTTTAACAGCAGAAATTTTCTGTACAGATTTGCATCCTTCACCTTGGCAGGCACTACAACCCATATTCTCAGTTTTTATGTGTGGTTAATGCCCATTCCCCCACGCTCTTGTCTCATTTTGGTGAAGATGTGAAGCAGGGTTGCAATGCACCCCCAGTTCTCCATTGGAGAGTTGGGGAGCGCTTTCTCCCGGGGTGGTGCTCGTTGTCCTGCCCCAGCACCCACACTCCACACTGATCCTTGGGACTCTGGCACAAGGTTGGTGAAATCTTTCCCAGCCCCGTGGGAGCCTGACCCAGTTCAGACCATGCCAAAACCAGCAGGGATGTTTTGGCAGTGATTTTACCATCCCTCGAGCTGCAGGAGTGCCTGGAGCAGCTCTGGCCTCTCTGGTTGGCACCTTCACCATCGCTCCTGTAGGATTTGGGATCACTAAATCACAGCTGTGTTTTGTATCTCAAAAACTCTTCTGTTTGCTAAAAGCTGATGTAGAAAGAGGCTGACCTGCACGTGGCCAGGGTTTAAACCCCCCTCCTGCCCTACATTTGTGTGTACAGCTTTCACAATGCTGGCTTTGGCACCGAGTTTGACTGTGTGTGTTCAAGCCCTAAACCCACACTGGTGATGTCTTCACATTCTAGCCCAGCACATGTGATTTGGGGATTTGTTAACTGCAAATTATGTGCACCAAAACTGGGATTTCCTGGTAGATAAAAGCCACCCTGAAAAGTATTGCAAGACAATTCTCTTTTACAATGTGCATCTAGAGGAGCTGTAGCCAGTAAAGGAATTGAAAGGAAAAGCAGTGCAGGGGTCAGGTATCATGAGAACATCCTCAATGTCATTTCTTATCACTTTAAAAGTGGCATTATCATCTCAGCCCTGGTTAAGCAGTGATTTACATACAGAGGCAGTGGGTACCAAAAAATCTGTGTGCATTTCAGTTGTGAGCTTGGCTGATCCCAAATCTGGGGAAACCACTGGGGTGCCCTTCTCAGCCTTAGGGAGCTCCCAATCTGCACACTGATCATATATAACTCACAAAAATGGTCAAAACTTCAGATATTTTTGCCAGTGAACCTTGGGGATAGCCCCAGGGAGGAGTCTGGCCACCAGCAGGGCCCCAGCTCAAGCCAGGGAGCCCCACAAAGTCAAGTTGGGGTCTCTTCCTGGAGAAGACAATCAAGTGCATCCCTCCAGTGGAAATTTCAGGGGCACCATGGGACAGTGTAGGAACAGTTCAGATTTTCTCCTTGTGCCAGGCAGGGATGGAGCACACAAAGCAGATTTCACAGGCAGGCCAGGGGGCTGTGCTGCCAGGGATCCTGGCTTTCCTCTGCCTTTCCTCCCAGAGACCAGTCCAGGAAAAACCCGAATATTGGGTAGGTTTGAAAGCTGTGCTGAAAGAGTCTCCTGGTTCCCTGTAACATCTGTTGTGCTTTGCTCTTTGAGCTGATTCTCATTTGGAGCCCATCATTAGCCTATGACAGGATTTTGTAATTAAAAATCATGATCATAATTAACATGCATGCTGGCTTAGGGCTTTCCATTTATTTGTTTGTTTGTTTGTTTGTTTGTTTGTTTATTAAAATTTCTGTTCACATTCAGCCAATTCAGCTGAAAACACATGTGGCTCCCTCCCAGGGTTTGAACTTTTAGCTGTGGAGCTGCCCTAAAACACAGAGCCACCCAAGCCACTGGAGGTTTGTTTGTGCTTCCACGGACACAAGTGAGGGCAAAATTTGGTTTGCTAATTTCCATGGGCCCTCACACACACGGTGCTGATGGTTCCTCCTCCAGCAATACCTGGTTTAAGGCCAGATTATTCCTTCCTTCCTTATATCAGCAAACAGATTCTCAAGTCCTACTCACATAAAAGAAAAAAAGTGTTTTCTGGTGAGTAACTACTTTCCAGCATCAGGAATATTTTGCAGTCTGGACCTAGTTGAAGGATGAAGGGTCTGTTGGAGACCTAAACTGTTTGACCTTGGCTTGATTCCTCTGAAGTCTAGAGAAAGCATGAGTGGAGTGAAGAGGAACTTGGCTGCATTATCTTTATTTTGGTTGTGCAAATTTTTGAAACGAAATTCAACACAGTGCATTTGTTCATGGTCATATGCTCCTTCAAAAAGTGGATGGGACAACAGATGCCTGAATGTTCTGCAGTTATCCTCAAAGGAATATTCTGCTCCGTTCATTTAATACTGAGTTATTAAGTAATATAAAATCAAGAATCACTGCAAAAAAAACCCCCTAAAAATCAACCTAAATTGCCATTAAACACCTCTGACATAGACAATGTTCCCAAAGGACCCAAGCATCACTTCCTGACAAATGTCAGAGCTGGGAGAAAGTTACACAGAATTTGGGAAGAGGCAAATCTCAATTCCTGTCATTATGACCTAAGAATGGTTTTGATGCTGTCATTCTTTCTTGTCATGTTGCTCTCATCTTGCTACAACCCACTTATTTACTCATCCATACACCAGGAGGTGAATATGGACCAAAAGGGTTATTTTAGGAGGTAACAGGAAATCTGAACTTTGCATTACTGCAGTCTTGGCTAAAAATGTCTTAGTCTCAGCCTTAGCTAAGAAACTGTCCAGTTTTTGAAAAACTAAAGCTTTGTTGGCTTTGTTAATTTTTTTTTTTGGGAGGGGGGGGGGGTTTGGTTACAATTTTCATTGCACAGCAAATATTTTCATTATAAATTTTTTGATGCATATTCACACACAAAAATAACCTTCTCTCGCTCTCTCTCTGTATATGTACATTCTGTGTGTGGATTACCCAGAGCTATTTTTATGCCTTATGGATTAGAAAACTCTCTCTAGGCAGACCAGAGGGCAATTCCTCCCCTTTGAGTAATTTTCTCTAAGGAACTGCTAAGCTGAGCTTTCCCCATCTCTGCTGGGAGGATGTCCCATCCCAGAGACACGTCAGGGTGTTCCTTATCCCAGGGATTTTTCTGAGGTCACTGGAGCACGAGGTGGGCTCCCCTGGAGCACAGAACATGCTCCCAGGGGTGTGATAAATTCATAAAGCTGCAGCAAGTGCCCAGGTCAGGCTCTGCAAACAGATGGGGAGATGCAAACACTGTCAGCTGCCCTCCAAGCAAGGGTCTCCTGTTTTTTGCTTCCCCAAGCTGTGCCTCAAATTAGGAGGATTAAGAGTGCAGCGAGTCTGGGTGGTTTGGGCAGAGGGAGAGGTTCCAAGGAGAGTTTTCAGCAGTGTGTACACACAGGGCAGGCAGGGGCAGAGCTATTCCTGCCCCAAATGAGTGGGTGCAGGAGGACATGACAGAGGGCATTCATATCACCTAATTTTAGGTCCCGAATTTAGAAGCATGATCTTCCTGCACACCTCTGTTGCTTTCTAGTGGAAACCAGTGAACCTCTTTAGAGAGAATTTCAGAGGACAGACCAGACTTAGAACTGATCACTATGGGATCTGCTTTCTCTGCCTTCCAGCTGCAGAGGAGCTCTCAAGAACAGTCTTTTATCTTCAGCACCTCTGTCATGGGCATGAAGTAGTTCATCCTTTCTGCCTCTGCCATTTCTTCTCTGCATTCTATTTATTCAAGTCAATGTGCTTTTTTTTCCATTTTCTTCTGTGCACACCAGCTTTGAACCACGTTCTCCGGGTATCTCCTTGAGGAGGTGGCTCCCCATGCCGTAAAAACGTAAATCTCACACGCAAGTGACGTTCCTTTATATCTCTCCAGGAAAGCAGTGACAATTGATAAATTCTCAGGAGCAGTTTGGGTTATGTAGCTCTAAATCCCTCTGATCACCAAAGTGAAGAAAAACACCAACACTAGAAGCAAAGGAGCTGAGCTTGGGAAGAGCATGACCATTGTCCTGGTTTAGAAAGACAGATGTCTGCCAGGGAAAAGCTGGAGCTTCCCTTAGAATGGAGAATGTAAACCCTCTCCCTCTGAATTATAATGATTTTGAAATTAAGGGGCTTTCAGGCAAAGATATGGGAATAGAAATAACAGTTCTTTAGTAGGAACATTAAAAATGTAGTAGTACAAAAAA
>VYXD01012318.1:5046-15163 GCA_013397195.1 Hylia prasina | reverse complement strand
TTAGAAGAAAAAAAAAAAAAAAAGGCAAGCAAAGAAAACCACTGCCAGAGTGTTTTTCATCTGACATGCTGTTGGTCAGGGTGTTGGGAGCAGTGTAATTAAATCCTCCTGGAGTGACAGATCTGGTTCTGTTGGAGCAGAGACAATCCTGTAGAAGGATGTTGTTTTCCTAGTGTAGAAGATCCAATGATGGTGAAATGGGTCCAGTCTTCCTCTGGGAGTGCAGTGCAAACAAGCTGTCCTGATTTTCTGAATCTCAGGTTTTATCCAGGTGGGAATGCTGGGCTCCTCCCCCTGGGTGGAGCATCTCCCAGTGGGATGATGTAATTTTATCAGGCATGCAGTGAGCCTCGATGGCCCATGAACAGCAGATATCCCCTGCAGGGAGGATGGGTCCTGGAAGGGATAAAGAACACTGCCCCAGCTGGTTTAACAGCTGCCCATTAACAGAAAGACACCCACCCCCTCCCCCCAGAGTTATGAGATACAGAAAAACACCTCCTCCGCTGGTTTCAACAGACTGGGAACAGAACACATCAACCCAAGACACCATAAGCTCAGAGGTTTCCAGTGCAGGGAGCTCTAACTGTCCCCGTTCTCTGCCCGCAGAGGCCATGGCGGCCGAGTCAGCCAACACCAACCTGCTCCCCAATGGGGTCAGCTCCCTGTGCTCCATCTGCGGGGACAGGGCCACCGGCAAGCACTACGGGGCCTCCAGCTGTGACGGCTGCAAAGGCTTCTTCAGGAGGAGCGTCCGCAAGAACCACGTCTACTCCTGCAGGTACCGGGATTTGCGCAGTTAATAAACGTGATTTATGGACGCGGGAAATGATTTGGGGTGGGGATCAGGGGATCGTGTCTCAAATGCCAAGCTGCCACGCCGTGGAGGCCAGCAGTAGGACTGCAGTTTGGTTTACAAGGAGTAAATTCAGTCCTGTCTCTAAACTCAGCCCCGTCTCATTTGGACCCTGAGACCTTCTCTGGTGCTGAGCAATGCACTGAGTGAATTCACCATCACTGCTTTCCCCATGGTGTAAATCAAGGGAAGCTCATAGACATGAGAATCACAGAATGAACTAGGTTGGAAAAGACCTTTGAGATCCTTGAGTCCAGCCTAAAAGCTGAGGTTTGACTGATGTGTAAAACACATGAATGCAGACCCTGAGTGTGGAGTGACACCGTGACCTCATCACAGCCTAGCAAGGTGGCAAAGGACCAAAGCTCCAGAGATTTCATCTTTCTTGTTTTTCCTGGTAAAAAACCAACAGGCATCCAAGAATCTGTCACCTCCAGAGCCCTCTCACAGCTTCTCCATTCTTGTTTTGAAACACAATAATTAATGTACACTGACTTATCAGTGATGATTTTCTGAATATTCTGAGAAATAAGTGTGGACCAAAGATGATTCACATCCACTTTGGCACACGTTTCAGAGAGGCTTTTTGCTGGGAGGAGGCTATAAATTATAAAACTTCTATCTTGACTGATCTTAGAAAAATGATATTTATTTTAGCACAGGAGAAAGTGGAAAGAAATCCCAAACCTGAATACACTTAAGCCCTTCATCTCTAGTTAAAACCTGGAAGTTTTCTTTTGGTTCCAAAGCTTTTCCTCCCATTCCAAGTTTTTCTAATGTGAGTCACCCTACTTGTTCAAAATGTTCCTGGTGCCCTTATCACTCCAGGACACACCAGCCATGAAAGACGCCTGAGGTGACAACAGTGTCCACCTACACAGAGCCCATCCCATGAACTGTGGGATTCCTGCAGGACAAGATGAACTCTACTACTGGTTTCTTTGAAATTTCAGCTGTCGGTCTCCCGGGAGCCGAATTGTTGCCTCTCCCCAGGAATCCATGAATCTCTGATATTTGGCAGCTCAGGGAAGATCCACAGCACTGAGGCCAAGCTTGTGTGCAAGCCCTTATTTGGTGAGCTCAGCCTAGCTCAGAGCTCTGCTTACGGCAGACGTGAATTCCTCTGAAAGTCTTTGGGCCTTTTGTACCTTTGGCTTTTCACCAGTCTGGGAAAGTGCCTCAGCTTTTACAACCTGATGGTCCCGGAGCAACCCACGTAATTTCCTCTCTGCATGGACGATTCCCCTTCCATTGTCTCACCCACCATGGGGAGAGCTGCCAGGCCTGCGTGGGCCACCCCTGGAACAGCACAAGGGTTCCCAAATCCCCACGGAAAGGAGGAGGAATTAGGAGACCATGGGCCTCACAACAAGGCCGCAGGCCCAAAGGCCTTGTGGCCCATAGCGCATTTTATTCTACGCAAATCTCAGAATAGCTAACGAGTGAAATCAGACAAACCCCAACTCCAAACACCCAAAAACTGTCTGGAAGTGGGAGGTGGAGCTCCTAGCGGAGCACAGCTTGAGGCACAGTCGTGTTTTCACAGCCAAACCCATCCCAATCCCTGCAGGGTGGGTGGTCTGAAGGCGCTGCGCTCCCGGCTGGCAGCAGCGGCCGTGAGGAAGAGGAGGAGCTGGGCCAAGCCAAAGTTGATTCAATCCATTTCTAGCAAACCTTTGGCTCTTCCCTAGGATCATGGAGTGTGGAGCTCAGGGAGGCCAGGGGCTGTGTTTGGGGCTGCATTTGGGGCTGCTCAGGGTGAAGGGGTCGCAGATGCCAGGCTGGTTGTTCCATGTTGTATTTCCCATCTCCTCCCAGGTTCAACCGGCAGTGTGTGATTGACAAAGACAAGAGGAACCAGTGCAGGTACTGCAGGCTGAAGAAGTGCTTCAGAGCTGGCATGAAGAAAGAAGGTGGGTGCAAAGAGACTTTTCAAACATTCCTGCTGTTCTCTCAAGCCCTGTTCCACTGCAAGGCATGGTGGGGAGCAGCAGCACTGGCTGTGTCACAGAGAGATATTTTTTGTTGCAGCTGACAGCCCCATTTGCCATTTTACCTGAATTTTAATGAGCCCGGTGACATTATTCACCCATCCTGTGAGGCTGATCTTTCAGTCCTGGGATGGACTTCCTCAGGGCTTATTTGGTCCCTGAGTGCTTTACAATAGCAATTTCCTCTCTCCATAGCCACTGGTGTGGCTCCTAATCCCACCAGCGCCAATCTCAGTGAGGATCTGCCGCCTCCAACCTCATAAATGCCATCAGTTTGCTGCTCCAGGTGGTGTGGTTGGCTCAGCTGCTGCTCACGTAGCTGCGGGCAAGGGCAAGGTACAGCCTGAGCACCGAGCCTGAAGGAGTGGGAGCCTCTCCTCTGGCACAGGGCAGAGCTCCTGAGCAGGGTGACTCGTGTCCCCCACAGCTGACTCATGTGCCCCAAGAGGGGACATGACTCAGAGAAAAACCCTTTGGTGGCACTGCCGGTGACAGGGTGACTGTGGAGCCACCACCAGCACTGAAGGGCCACTCCCATATTGGCCAACAGCTTTTGTTGCACTTCCCATTGTCTGTACTGAGGAGGTAGGTTTGGGTGCCAGGGACCTACTGAGCTGTAGGTTTGGGTGCCAGGGACCATCAGGATGTGCCCCTTCTAAAGGAAATGCTGTCATAGTGCCTGATGCTCTGCAAGAAAAAAAACCAAAACATTTCTGTTAATCTG
The DNA here is from genome assembly GCA_013397195.1 of Hylia prasina. NCBI lineage: Eukaryota > Metazoa > Chordata > Aves > Passeriformes > Sylviidae > Hylia > Hylia prasina. Next base: position 11,592 of record VYXD01012318.1, on the reverse strand, counting down.
TGCCTACATGGAGCTTCCCTGGGAAAGTCTGGGATCCATCACAGCATTTCTGATCTCTGGTTCTGCACGCTGGGAGAGCGTGGATGATCCTGTTTTACTGTGGTTGTCCTTGTCCACTGACAAACTGGGGGCCCAAGCCACCCAAGGTGCAGGTTGTTGGGTGATGGCCTCATGCTCTCCACCCTTCACTTGTGCTGTTTCCCAACCCAGCTACAAGAGGTAGAAATGAGTTTGAAAGTTTCTTTCCGTGTCACCAAGTTCACCCAAGGGGTGGAATTGTGGCCCCACTGAACCCAAGGGGAAATTTGTCATTGATTTCTGGTAATTAACAAGAACTTACTGGTGATGAAATGAACTTTCCGATGTTTTCCTGGAGAAGAAGGATGTCTTGAAATTTGGCATAAGTCATGGATGAAGCAAAAATGCCAGCTGGTTTAATTTAGGAGAAATGGAGTAAATACAGCAGATGGAAAAATAAATAGAGATCAGATTAATAAAGACCAAATTGAAGCTGGTCTGGTCAGTTCTAGACGGGACAAAGCCAATTTCCAATGCAGCAAACTGCACTGCTTGGAAAGGCTGAAATCTGGTTATCAGATCTATTCTTTGAGCTGAAGCATGATTTTTATTGGTATTTATGGTAAAAGTTATAAAACCTTGGCTCACGCCTCCATCCCTGAGTGCAGCTTGATGGGGGGATGACTCATTTCGAGTTCCACATCGTCACATTCCTTGAAACTTTTTTATGAGCACAGTCAGGTTGTGGACTCGGAAAATGCTCCTGTGTTTGGCAAGGAAGATTTTAAAGCACCTTGAGCAACTGCTGTGCAGAAATTAGCTTAGCTGACCAGAGCTCTCTCCCGAGCACATGTGCAGGACTGGGAAAGAAAAGTTCTTGCACAACTGTGTGCACGAAAAGAACACAGCTGTTTGCTTTTGGGTGGTTCTAGATTAATATTAAACAGTATTGCAAAGAGTTTGGGAAAAGGAGAAGCCCTGGATGGAGCACTATTGGAGTGTCCAAATATTTGTACAAAATCTTTTGGGGTGTGCAGCAGTTGGGAGGTGGCAGCGGTGACATCCACACTCGCCGTGCTCCGTGTCCCAGCCCTGGCACAACCCTCTTTCCCTGGCACATTCCTTCAGGGCCAGCCCTTGTAACGGCAGTCAGAGTTTCCAGGGTGTGGTAATAGCATTGTTTATCCACAGCAGAGGGGAAGAAGCTGGAAAGGATCCTTTTCCCAGGCTGGCTGTGACAGTACACCTGGGGTGGGGTCAGCGGGGCTGTGTCACCCTCTGCCGTGCCCCACTAACCCACTGCTCAGTGTCTCTGTGCACAGCCCCAGAACTTGCTGTTCCCTGGCAAAACTAATTGTAGATGGGAATTTTGGATCCAGAGGGGGTTTCGTCTTTGTTTTGTTTTGTTTTTCCAGTCTTCCTGTGTTGTAAGATGTGATGTGACACATTTGGATATTTCTTTCTCTCTCTCTCTTTTTTTTTTTTTTTTCCATTTTTGGAAACCTTTCTAGTGGATAAGGAATTACAAGGAACTGTGTAGCCTGGTAGAAGGGAAACTTCTCCCTAAAGAAAAAGCCATATAATACAAACACCTGAGCTATGTGGTGACCAGGTCTGCCCAGGACTGTAGGACTTAAACTGTGTCAGGGGAGGTTTATGTTGAATATTAGGAAAAGAGTCTTCTCCCAGAGGGTGGTAGAGCACTGAACAGGCTCCCCAGGGAATGGTTGAGAAAATTACCTGTAGGATCTTTAGATTGCCTGGTTTGTACAGCCTGAATTCAATCCCACTTTCAGGAAGGACCAAGGCTGTCCTACACAAGAGCCCCACACCTTCGGGCATGTGAACTGAGCTGGGATCCAGGTTCCATCAGCACTAATGAGAGCAGGGAAGGGACAAAACTTCAGTCCTGTGGAAAGTCCAGTTCCTAGATTTCCTAGAAAATTGCTCACTCAGAATCACTCCTATCCAAATTGCATTTCTTTTTGGTATCAATAATTCACTTTAATAACAACAATTAAAGTCGGGATGAGGAGAGACAGAAAGCCTTGCTAGAACAAAAAACCTCTTATGTCCTAAGCACCTCTAGGATCAGAATCTCAGATTTTTACAGGAGATTCACTCCTTTATTCTTGTGTTGGGGTTCAGGCTGGGACTGTGCCAGAGGGTGGTCTGGATGGTTTGGGGGTTTCCTGGCTGCTCCCCCTGACTTTGTCTGTTGGCTCAGAATTTCCATTGTCTTGCACAATGCTGCCAGACAGGTTTTTGGCCACTGCAGCATCAGTGGCTGAGTAGAACACCAGGTACTTAAACACCTGAAGAAAACAGCGGGATTCTATTTTTAGCATCTCCCTGAGATCATGTTTAACCTCGAATAAGTCAGCAGGGTGTGATTTCTCAAGTGAGCCAGGGCATCTCCTCACACAGAGCTGAGTGCCTGAAAACCTGGAAGTCTTTTGAAATGCCAGCACTGCACTGTCAGGATTCAGTTTGCTGCTGGCCAAAAAAAAATAAAGGGGTTAATATTTAACCTCTCATCCCCTTTAAAGTATTTTATGAATGTGAATGAACTTCTTTAGTTTTATGCAGAAGTAAAAAGAATTGTTGTATCACTTAATGCTGCAACAGTAAGGAGGAGGCAGAGTTTGAGAGAGGGTTTGAGGCTTTTCTTTATTTATTATTGTGAAATTGGACAGGTTTATAGGACAGTTTTATTAGTGCTTCACAGGGCCTCTACCTTGTTTCATACCTTTTGTTTGCACATTTCTCTTGCCAGCTTTCAGAGGGCTGGCACTGCAGTTTATTGCAAAGAAGGATGGAAAAGATAAAGGATCTTCTCTTCCTTCAGCAGTCATAAATCAGCCCACAAGCCCATGAGAGGATTAAATGTACGTGTACCACTGGGATTTATTTGCGAATAAAACACACCACACCTACAAAATCCGAGGTAGCTCAGGGAAAAAAAGATTATTTGTGGACATAAATTAATCAGGCAGCAGGAGAGGTAAATCTGTCGGTGAGGACAGAAACGCTGTGAGCGCAGCACGCAGGGACCTCCCTCCTCCTGCTCCCTCTCTGCCATTTATCACTACATTTCCAACCCCACCAGCATTAACTCAGGCTGCTTTCAGTGGAGTAATGATGGAAACAGTAATTCCCCTGTAGGCAAAGCTTGGACCTCTGCAGTTGCTGTGGAAAGTTTCTGGTCTGCTGCTCTCCCAGCCAGTGCCTGTGCCCCCATTTATTGGACTCCCTGGAGGTTCCTCATCCCAGGCTCTGGCCCTGAGTGGCAGGGCAGCAAGGACAAACACTTTGGGGAGCAGGGGCTTGTTGCAATCCCACAGACACGGAGCTGGTTGCCCCGAGCTCCAGGCAGAGCGTCCAGCCTTGCTCTAGGTGACAAAACCCTTCTGAGGGCTCCCCTGCGTCACACAGAGGAACTGTTTGTTTTCCCATCCTCTTCCCACAGCCAGGACATGCTGTAGCCAGGGACAGTTCCCTGGAGGGAGACACAAGCATCGTTCTGCCCTCTCTCCCCTTTCCCTGCGGGAAAGCCCAGCTTGGGGCCACGCTGTCCCTGGCCAGCACCATCCTGGGGACTCACTGACGTCCCTTCTTGGGCTCTTTGTGGTGTTTTCTGGCTTTGGGAACGTGCAGAGAACAGGATTAGAGGGGGAAAAAAACAGGGAGCAAAGATTTTGCCATGCGCTTCTGGAAACAGCAGCCCTTGTGAGACAGAGGGATCCAGCACTGGGTTTTTTAGTCCTTCCTGCAGGTTTGTTGAGTTTTATTGACAGCAAAGCCCAGCACCCCCAGGGCCAGCACGTCCCTGGAGCACTCCCACTGCCTCACCAGGAGCGACCTGTCCCTTCCCTTTCACAAACACAATAAATACAGCAATATAATCACTGCACAGTAATAGATTAATTTTTGTGGCAGGTGAAACATTAACTCCCTTTTGTATCTAATTCCATCACATCTTGGGTGCTTTCAGCGATAACACCCAAATCACCTTGAGAAAGTCTCTCTGTACCATCCACTTCCACTGGAAGATTGAGCTTATCAGAGCATGAGGGAAGCACTGAAATATGTGCCATAAAAAGACTCGAGGGGAAAAACAGGCTGAGGTTTCCTAAAGGAATCTGTCACGGGGACCAGGTCTGCCTGGGACAGCAGGATTTACATAAAATCAGATTGGAAAGGCAAAACTTGTCCCTTTTCTTGTAAGCGGGCAGAGAGCCTCGCCCTGAGAGCATGTGGGGGAGCATCTGATATAAATCCAGGTGTAGAAGCTTGGATGGGGATTTTTACAAAATAGCCAGGGATGACACAGGGTCACGCTTGTTTCTCCTGAGTGCTGGATGCTGCCACTCACCTTTCTGGTGGACAATAAAACCCATGAAGTGTCAGGATTATGGTTCCTATAACCACCTGCACCTTCAGGCTGACCCTCCCCTCATGCACAGGGCAACTTCTGCTGCTGTCTAAGGAGGGTTAGCGAAGCCTCCCGAAATCTGTGTTGTTTTCCCTCTAAATTGATGACAGATTGCCTGTCTGTAGTGTCCAAAGCCTGAAAATGCTCCAGGAATGTGTTTGTCTCAGAAATGGATGCACCTTGCAGGCAAGGCAGGCTCTGAGGTACAAAGCCAGACCCCCACAGGCTGATCCTGACTGACAGCAAGGCTGAGCCCCAGATCTCAGAAAATAAACACTGCACTCCTGTCAATAAGGGGAGACATTGATTTTTTGTCACTGGTGCTTGTTTTCTGCCCTTTTACTTTGTTGGCCCCTCATCAGAGGCTGGTTAGGAAAACAGAGCAGTGGTTGGACATGAGCTGGCAGAAAAAAACCCACCTTCCCTTAAACTGTGCAGAGCAGTGCCCACATTTTCCCTTTGTATGGATTCCCAGGAGTGAGTCCTGATGCTCCAAAACAAGACCCAGCAGAGAGGCAAAGACTCAAAAGAATTATGGCAAAATAACTCTTCTGATTCTGCAGAAAGGAAAAAAAAAATCTTCTCCAGTGGCCACTTTTGAGACAAACCCACAGTGCTCTACACCCAAGGGGTTAAAGCACAGAGTGAGTTGTGCTTTGGCAGCTCTGTTTGAGTCATTCCCCCCAGATAAAGCAAAAGGAGTCTGGGATTGCTGGATGAAGGAGGAGGGATGTGCTGCACTATCACCACATGCTAAATCTCCCTGCTCCCTCTGCTTTAAGGACATGACAAGTGCCTTTCTGAGCTCTTTGTGGCCAAGATCTGTGAGCTGCCAGGAAAACACTGAGTGTGTTCAGGCTCCTTCCCCCAGCCAGAGCTGCTGGACAGAGGCAAGAGGGCTTGGGGGAGAAACCACCACTGAAACCAGGTTGGGTTAAGTCTAAATTCTCCTTTTTTCTCTGCTGCTGTTTCACTCCATGGCTGCAGTGGAGGTGAGTCAGCTCTTAGAGGCTGTGTTGCAAAAATAAGCTGCTGAAGTGCAATCTGTGCCTTCTGCTCCCTGTGCAGGGCTGATGGAGCTTGAGGCTGGGAGTGGCTCGTGCTGCAGGGAAAAGGATGCTGTAAAGGGTGGAATGGGCCTCAAAAATCACTGGGTTTTTCCCAATTCACCATGGCATGTCAGATAAAGCATCTTCTCTCTGCTGTGGTCCCTGCAGTGTGCCCAAGGTCTGTGGTGTTGCTGTTATTACCAGTTCAGGACATTGAGCTGGTTTCCAGCAGGGATTTGCACAGCAGGGCTGGTGACAAGCCCTGGCTTGGTGTTGTCTTTATCTGTCACTGCTTCAGGCTCTCTGAAACCAGCTGTGTGATGGGCAACGCTGAGGGAATGGTTTTAAGGAGGAATTACTGGATTTAAACTTTCCTTTTCTATGAGTTTCCTTCATGGAGTGACCCTTTCTGTGTCCTGTGAGTGGTGATGTCACCTGGGATCATCACCTGCAGTTCAGGGGCAGGGGACACTCCAAGGCTGCTCTGTGGTGGGATCAGGGAATGCTTTTCCAGCACTGCCAGGAGATGAGGTGCACCCCCAGGAGCCTCCTGCTGCATCAGGAGCTCAGCACAGGAGCCCTCAGTGCAGCCATGGCAGAAAGGGTACCAAGGGCCAGGGCTCCAGCAGTGTGGGTGCATGACCAAGTGGAGAGAGACATGACACCAAATCCCTGAATTCCCCCTGAGCTGCACCAAATCCAGAGTAGGACCAGCAAACATCCCATGGGTGCTGCTCTGGGAATCAAATGGCCTCATCTCCCTCTTGTGCTCGGTCTTCTCCCTCTGAAGTGGCCATTTTCCCTCCCCGGAGCCTGTTTATTCCAACATCGAACAACAATGGAGCAGGAGCAAAGCCCCATCCACTCCTCTTTAGGGACCACGAGGAGTAGCAGCCACTGGTTGGGGGGGAATTTCTCACTGACACAGGCACTGGGATTCCCTCACTGACACAGGCACTGGGATTCTCTCACTGACACAGGCACTGGGATTCTCTCACTGACACAGGCACTGGGATTCTCTCACTGACACAGGCACTGGGATTC
>VYXD01012315.1:161649-180026 GCA_013397195.1 Hylia prasina | reverse complement strand
CGGTAGGGCGGCGCTTCCCCCCGCTCCGGCGCGGGCAGCGCAGCGCCTCCCGCCGCCGCCGCGCCCGCAGCAGCCCGCAGGAGCCCGGCGCCCCGCAGCCCCGGCATGGAGCGCCCGCTCAACCTCAGCTGCCTCGCCGATACGACGCCGGACAGCGGCAACAGGAGCGGGTCCTCCGCCGGCCCCGAGGGCGGCCAGGCCCATCTCTCCGTCTTCAGCGTGTTGGTCCTCACCCTGTTGGCCATGCTGGTGGTGGCCACGTTCCTCTGGAACGGGCTGGTCCTGGCCACCATCCTCCGCGTGCGCAGTTTCCACCGGGTGCCGCACAACCTGGTGGCCTCCATGGCCATCTCCGACGTGATGGTGGCAGCCCTCGTCATGCCCCTCAGCTTGGTGCACGAGTTGTCCGGGCGGCGGTGGCGGCTGGGCCGGTCGCTCTGCCAGGTGTGGATCTCCTTCGATGTGCTGTGCTGCACTGCCAGCATCTGGAATGTCACGGCCATTGCCCTGGACCGCTACTGGTCCATCACGCGCCACCTGGAGTACACGCTCCGCACCCGGCGCCGCATCTCCAACGTCATGATTGCCCTCACCTGGGCGCTCTCCGCCTTTATCTCTCTGGCCCCACTGCTCTTTGGCTGGGGAGAGACTTACTCGGAGGATAGCGAAGAGTGCCAAGTCAGCCAGGACCCTTCCTACACCATCTTCTCCACCTTTGGGGCCTTCTACTTGCCCCTGTGCGTGGTGCTCTTTGTGTACTGGAAGATCTACAAGGCTGCCAAGTTTCGGATCGGATCTCACAAGAGCAACTCCATCACCCCCATTACACCAGAAGCACTGGAGGTAGGTAGCTGGGTTGTGTCTTGCTCGGGTCAAGCACTGGCAAGCAGGCAAGCCTTTGCAGAAGTGAGGGACGCTTAAACCAAAAGTGTGCAAGTGAACCCACCAAAGCCCTGTGGATCCTGGAGGCTTCCAAGGGAAGGCTGACTGCAAAGCTTACAAACTGTCTGTTGGCTCCTTTCGAGCCCCCAGCTGTGAGCGCTCAAGGTGTAGCTAAAGCAACTTTGGGATGTATTGAGAGCCTGAGCTCCACGTGGGCGAGCGGTGACTCACAGACGTCCCCCCGTGGAATGCTGAATCAGTGCTCACTGGCATGAATAAGGGGTCACCATCCCTCCCCTGGGGAGGCAAGGGGACAGTGGATGGATGGGCTGGTGTGTCTGCTGGGGACGATACCCTGGCAACCAGCTGTGGCTTTGGGGACACTGTGAATTTACCCAGACAGAAAATACATGTGCAGAATGTCCTTGGAAATCTTTCCTAATCATGACTGTATCGTGTCAGTTCATCCCAGGCACGGTGACTCTGCACTGTAAAGATTTCTTGCAGGGAGGAAGCAAATGTGTGCTAATTTTCTTCCCTCTCCTACCAAGAATTCCTCAACTCAGTGGGTTTAGAGAAAGTAAGCAGACTTCTGTGCGTGGCATGTGGGTGTGTGCCTGTTCTGCTGATCAGATTGTAAGGGGGGAAGTAATCTTATTGCACTGCTGTGCGAGCAACCCCATGTACCCTCAGTACTCCCTCTAGTTTCTAATCTCACTTAAAATAGTCTCCATCACCCAGAGGAGGTCATACAGCCACCCTCCCCTCAGTCAGAGTGTGACGTGGATGGCCCCTGGAGCCTTGGCCCTCGCTTTCATTGTTGGGCTCTGTACCTGCTGTGTGGGATCACCTGACTGGGGTACATATGGTGCAACTTGTGTTTGTGTTTGGCAGGTAAAGGAAGCTGCCCAGCAGCCACAGATGGTCTTCACTGTCCGTCATGCCACTGTTACCTTCCAGATGGACGGAGACACGTGGAGAGAGCAGAAGGAAAAGAAAGCTGCCCTCATGGTGGGCATCCTTATCGGGGTCTTCGTGCTCTGCTGGATCCCCTTCTTCATCACAGAGCTCATCAATCCACTCTGCTCATGTGACATCCCACCTGTTTGGAAGAGCATTTTTCTATGGCTGGGCTATTCAAATTCCTTTTTTAATCCACTCATCTACACTGCTTTCAACAAAAACTACAACAATGCCTTCAGGAACCTATTCTTCAGGCAGCAGTGAGCAGAAAAAGCTTTCCTGCTGCCTCAGGAAGCCGATTTTGAGTGTCAATGATTCTGACTAAATTCCTGAGGAAGTTCAAAGTCACAGATGATGAGGTGATGCTCAAAATGCATCGCCTTGGGTCGCATAGCCCAGAAACAGTCCCAGTCCCTAGGCAGCCTCTCCATCCCAGCCTCTTAGCTGCTATTTTTCCTGCAAGTAGCATGTAAGGGCTTCTCCTACCAGCAGCCTGGCATCCTTGCTCCAGTGCCCTGCTGTGTTCCTCCTGCCTCCCCAGTGATGCTCTGTTTGGTGGCACCAAAGGTGCAGAGTCCACTGGCAAAGAAACGTTGGTTTGGCAGCTGCTGGTATCTGCCAGCATTAATCAGCTTTGTCCCACATGCAAAGCTAGGACCCTACAACATCAGGAGGTTTTGTGATTACTTATGAGAGTACATATTTTATGGCTTGGCTGAAAACATGATTTGTCTTGTCTTTCACTGGTAAAGATTGCAAAGTGTTTGGTTTTTTGGGGAATAAAACCCTTGGTAAGGGTTAAGTGCAGACTGCAAGTACCAAGCTTTTTCTCACATACTTTGGGAACAGCAAATTGTATCTGTTTGCTTTTGGATTCTATGTGGCAGTTTTGTTATTTTTAAAAAGAAAACTTATTGTGAACACTTAATGCATGGTGCACCCTGGAATGAGAGAGAATGCATGGGAAACTCATCTCGTTCCCCAACTGCTACGTGTGAGCATCTGCCTCAGACCTTTATGTTCAGAAATACCAGCTGTAAATGCTAATCTTTGTGCCTGTTTTTTCCCATTTTAAAACATAAATGTATTTTGAGCAGCTGTGGGCAGATTTCCTGTAGTTTCAGGGGATGCAGGGGGTGTATTTCAAGTTGCCTTTCAATGAGGAGCTGTGTTTTACTATTTGAGTGCAATCCAGACTTGAAACCGAAGCAAAAACCCCACTTTGTTTCCATGAGCACTGGGTTGCAGGCAAAGGGCACTTAATGACAGGTGATATTTCTTTCTGGAAGCATAATCAAACCAAGGAGCTTCTGTTCTGCAAGGACCAGACTTGAACATTTCTTTTTTGCCCACCTGTCCTCCTCTTCCCACCCCTCTAAGGCTCCATCCCGCATGGTTGTTACTGCCCTGTTGCCTCCCTGCCTTTCCATATTGCCAACTTAATTACAGTAGTTGGCATTTCACTCCTAGAATTAGAGTTACACACTTTATACTGTGCTGCTGAAAGACTGACAGGTCTGCAGATAAAGGAAAGCATTAGTTTTGACTTGGTTCTGGGGCAGCCACTGAGAAATCAGACCACAACTAAAACGGTGGAAAAATGTACAAGGTGGAAATCAGAATGACCTGATTTCATGTCAGATATCTCAAGAAAAGATAAAAGGGAAAGATGTCAATAAATGATGGTAAAGCTCCCTGGGCATGGGTAGTGTTAATTTTTATCTGTAGTAGATCGTGAGACATCAGATGTTAAAATTGTCACTGGTCCTTTAAACCAGTCAAAAATCCTGGCAGAGTTAGCAATAAAAGCCCTGTTTCTTTTGCTGTCTCTGGACAGGTGAAAATGGAAGGAGAGGTCAAGGTGCTATTAAAGTGTTGCAGCCCTTTCAGGACCTGTTAGACAAACATCCATCAGCACTGACATGGACATAGTTGATCCTGCCTTTTATAGGATAGCCCTTGAGATCTTCCATGACACCATCTTATAAAAGTCTGTTAGAAATACTGGGTAAAACCCTGCCCTCATTGAAGGCAATGGACAATTTTTCAGTGATTTCAAATGAATCAGTTTTTTATGTGGCACGTCTTGTCTCGTAAAATCATAGTTTTAATGTTAATTAATTCAAGGAGAAGATGGGTGGGATGGGAGTAATTTTCTAACTCCCGTGAAAGAGGCTCTGACCTGCCCCCTAACCATGGGCCAATCTTTACAACCAGTAAAGAGTATTTTCTTTCTTTGTTACATATTTTAAAATATTATTAGTGACATCTCCACTGTATGAAAAATTGTAATAAACTCTTGAGCTGCTTTTTTTTTACTGACTATATAAAGGCTGTGCTGCTTTCTCTGGACAGTCCATCACTGATGCTGAGTTATTCTGTTTAGGAATTGTTGCTTTTGTTGCGCCAAGAGTTGTTTAGCCAAAAATTACTTGGAAAAAATGTTTCCTTGTTCAAGCCAGAACTTCAGCTAAACTTGGTGATGCCTGAAAGTAGAAGAGTACTTCTTAGGCCCACAAAGTGACATTTTAAAGCATGGGAAGTTTCCCAGGTCCAACCTGGGAAGTTGGACCTTAGTTCCCCATTTTCACACCTAACACCATGTCTGCACAACCCCATGTCAGTTCCAGCTGTGTCCATGACAGTTTTGTTTGCTCTTTGATAAGTATTGCAGATTCTCTTGTCTCTGTTGTGTGGGGTCATTGTGCAGGCTATGGATCACCTGCAAACTCAAATTAATGTCCACTGCAAGCAGACAAAAGTTAAACTGAAATCAGTGCGAAATTCCCTGCTTTTGTTGCAGTTTGGTGCTGGGGTGAAGCTCCCTTTCATTACACCCTCTGTTTATTCATGTTGTGCCTTAAACAGTGACAGGGAGAGAGGAGATAATTTTAAAGTGACACTAGATAATTGTAATTTGCCTGTAGGCATGAGTATTCCACCATCCTGGTGCAAATTACACTCACATTTATTTGACAGGCCACATCTGATACAATCATTTTCTGAAAAAAAATGGCTTCCAGTTGGTCATAAGATTTGTTTTTTTAAATCTTGACAAAATTAACAGCTTTTGTATTGGCCAATCCCTGCAGCTCATACTTGAGACCTAACACCGTGGGCTTTTCTTCTGAAGATCATTCCTGCAATGCAACATGACCAGGCAGGGAAAATGTCATTGTTCTGGAGGTTGCACTGTACAATCATACTGAAACATGCCACAGTGATCTCAGCACAGAGAAGTGGCACAAAGAGACCTGGACATCTGATCCAGGCTCCCAGGCTTTTTACAAAACTCTCATTATTCAAACACAGATGCTGAGTGGGCTCCCAGAGATACAAATCATGTTTGAAGACATAGGCAACCACAGCTTCAAAGGAGGCATCCTGTACCTTCTTGTTCCCATTTACACACAGAATCAGTGGTGTGAAGAGATCTGCCTCACCGAGGCTTTGTGAGGATTAATTACTAAATATTTATCATGTACCAGGAAGGTGGAACGCTCTGGTTTGAATGCCGAGCAGCGTTATAAATCGAGCTTCTATTTAATTCCTAGGAAGAACGTTATTACCCATTATTATTGAGTTTTGTACGCTATTTAATGGCTATATAATGCTTCCAGAATAGATTTAACTAACCTGCTCCCACTTACAATTAATTTAGTTTCCTCTCAGTGCCCTGACAATCCAATGAACATCTGCACGGGAGCTGGGTAGCGAGGGCAGCGTGTGCTGAATTCCAGCTGCTGCTGAGCGTCTCCACGCAATGCTGAGCACGTGCTGCCAAGGTTCAAGGAGCAGCAGCTCTCTAGGCAGTCTGCTCTGGGTTTCTATTACTTTTTAGGGAAAAAAGAAAAGGTCATTGAAGAATGCCCGTGGATTACATGACAGGTTGGCTAACCACCTTCCTCCTCCACCCCCAGCCTCTCTTCTCATCGCAGGCAGGCCGGGCAGGTGGCTCCAGGACATGCACCGGCCCTACGCAGCCAGAGGTGAGCCACACATGACTTCATCCCCTGGTAATCTTCTGGGGCTTTCCATAAAAATTACTGCTAGGAGATGTGTCCTTTGGACTGTCAGCAGCAGCTGAAAGTGGGAGTTTCCTGGAAGTAAAATTCCAGGTAATTAAAGAAATTTCACCTGACAAAGATAATTAATTAAGACTATTCCTTCCAGCGATCACAGTGGTGAGGCGTGACTGACAAAATGTCAAAGTGATTTTTGCAAGGCAGTGGTTTAAGCTGCTTTGTTCATCATGTTTTACTCTTGGACACCTTATTTTACCATTACTGGTAGAGCATCCCCCTTGGACTCCAGCAAAATCATGGCAAACGTGATACACGCACCATGAATGCTCCAGGTAAGAACAGTGGGGTGGAACATCCATGACAAAATTAGCATCCCTGCTGCAATACAGCCTGGCATGAAAATGATGACATTTCTGGCATTTCATCAAGTTTAAGACATGGCCAAAGAGCTCTTTAAATCCTCATTATTTTTAGTTACACTGAGGTGCTGAGGAAGTTGCAGAAGACTGGAAGAGAGCTGGAGCTGTGCCAGTATTTTAAAAAGGGAAGTTTGGACAGCCAAGTATTTCTAAGACAAATGCTGTTACTGATTTACAGCTTGAAATTGATTCTTGGCAAAAAAAGTGGAAGAGCTGATAAAGGACTCAGTGAATAAAAAATTACAGGAAATAAATTAAAATAAATCACATTGATGTCTTTGATTGCAGCACATGGTTCATTGCTGATGGTGATATAAAGTATTCACCCAATAATGAATCTGACTTGACAACATTCAATGCCTCCATTAAAAATGAAGAAGAAACCAATATGATGTTCAAACTGTCTAATACTTGCTAATGACTTATGGACTGGGAAAGGTGTAAACACAGAAAATAAGGTCACTTCTACAGAGAAGTGAGGATGAAAACTGGTTGGGAGCATTTCAGCCTGGCATGAGGGAAAGGCACGTGTCCAGGAGCAGCAGGATGGGGCCCTGGTTGCAGGAGGATAGACAAGGCTGTGATGGGGCACATCAGGAGCTGAACATATGGGACTTCTCAGCAGTCCAGGAACAAGCAGGCTTATTTCTTGCCCATGCATGGGCTGTGTCCAGCTGTGGGTTTTATTCTGGTCACTGGAGGAGAGGCTGTGAGTTCAGTTCCTCGTCTTTCTGCTCCTCCCTCCTCCTTGCCACTGCCGGGCAGTCGGCCTTAGCATTGCCATTCTGGGTCATTTCCCATGTTAGCCAAGTCAAATACTGTCCCTAATCATCCTCAAAAGCAAGGCAGCTGGGCCCTTCCTTTCCCTGGATCCCCCAGTGCATTGCTGTTGTTCTGTGTCCATTTCAGCAGTGGGAACAGCAGCTTCTGCAATGCTGAAGCCCCGCTGCTGCTGGTGGATGGGACCAAACGGGGCTGGGTGCAGCTCCAGGGGTCATTCTTGGAGCTGACACTGCCCACCCATGCTCTCTGATGCGAACTGGGATGGGGAAAGACAAAATGAGCTACACTCTCTCCTTTGTCTTCTGCTGGAGCCATTCCCAACAAAACAGTTCCTAATCCTGCTTCTAGTGCCTGCCCTGCTTCTGGTGAGACCAAACGTGGCCAGGAAGCCACTACCATGGATCTGGTCATCTCTGCAGGAAGGAGAAAGAGAGGGGTAAAAACCCTTCCTCTGCAGCTCTAATTGCAGGAAAAAAAAGTTCCCCAGCCCTGACTGCCCTCCTGGGAGAGGACACAAAGTCCACGTGGCTGAGACATCCACTCTGCCCAGTTCAGCCCCTTCCCACAGGTAGCTGCAGAGGGTGGACACCTCTGTATCTTTCCAAACTGCCTGCTGCTCACCAGGTCCTTAGTCTGTGCAAGTGCTGGACTCAAACACTGCATTTTTTCATCAGTTCAGGGCTGCAGCTTGAGGTAAGTGCTTCTTCCTTGTGCCTTTCCATCCCCAAATCGTGGTTAAGCACAGGTCCCACCAGCCTCAGTTGCTGGTACAGAGAAGGGCAACCTTTCAAAATTAGCATCTCTGTTGGTGAAGAAAACCTCCTTGTCTCAGGGCTCAAGATGCCAAACCAATAGCTGAGGTGCCACAAAACCCCAAGATCTGCTTCTTCTTGCCTGATTCAATGTTTGGATCACCTGGTTCTTCACAAGACACCTGACTGAGCAGTCCCAACGCTTCAACCATGCCCAGTCAGGTTCACCTTGCTAAGGTCTATCACTTGTCCCACCTTTTTACTGCTCCCCTGTGGTGCTGTTCTGGAGCTCTGGCTATTAGGAAACCATTCACACATTGGTCAGGGTGCTGCCTCTGCAACATCTCCCTGGCACGGCACGGCTGAACCACACAGGGCTGTTTCCAACCCCAAAGAGCCTGTGTCACACAGACCATGGCGAAAATTAATGTGATCACCTTCTAGATCTGCTAACAGCCTGATATCCTGCCCCACAAGCTACCTGTGCTGCTGTCAGGCAGGCTTTAGAGGGGAAAAGCAGAGCCCTGGTCACGTATTTTCACAGTTTGAGTGGAGACCTACCTTTGAGGGGGGGAAGGAATAATTTTGATGTGTTGCCAAATGGCTCTTTGGGTGGGCACCGGAGCATATGGAGCCTCTCGCACAATTGCCCGGGAGCTGCAGTTCTGTGATGTTTTTTTCTCTCCTCAGCTGCTCACCTGATGCCAAAGTTTCCAGGTGCATTAAGGCAGGATGCTCCTGCCGCGCATCTTGGACCTTCCGCCTGCCCATCACGGCGCTGGGGTGAATATTAAACAGACAGCAGATGCAAAGTGCAAGCACACTTGCTGGCCCAAGGGGTTACTCAATATCTGGAGTTCGAATGGAAAAAGAAATGGAGAACCCATGGTATTAAGTAATTAAGCTTTTCTGAGAGTTTTAAAAAGGAGGGAGGTAGATGCTGAGGAGAGGTGATGCAGCAGGCAGCCACTCTCTGCTTCCCGCAGCTTTGCAGCACAAGCCTCAGCCTTACAGGGGATTTCAGAGCACGTTAGTCTGACTAAAGCCCTCGGGCTACTTTATAAGCTGTTAATAGTTGCCAACCAAAATGAGTGTCAGGGCTGTTTCTTATTAAAATGAGCATTTAGGGCACCTGGAGAACACTGTAAGTAGCATAAACGCTATAAATTCTTTCTGAAACCATCAAATTGGCCAGTGCTTGCATGCAGAACATAGCAAAAAACTTTTAAATTAAATTTATTTGACAGCAAATCTGCTGCTGCTCATCAGATCAGCTTCTCCACCACTGTTACTCACACATCTCCAAAACACCACATACCCATCCACTGTGTGTGCACTGCAGCACCTTCCCTTGGTGATTCCATAGGTGACAATCTTGCAGGGATTCTGTCCTGGATTCCCCAGCATGAGGTGCAAGGCAGCACCTCCTGCCCCTCCTTGGTCATCTGGCCTTCAGGGTACACTGGATGTGGACATGGTATGTCTGGGTGTGGAGCAGCTGGGCTGTTTTTCAGACCCCTGTTCCTCATCCTTCTGTCTGGCAGCCCTGGCTGAGCAGCAGCTCCCACTGCACACCGCTTCTCCTGGCTCCCTTCTTGCTCTTGGAGATGCCCCGAGGAGTTCTTCCATGGTTTGGTGGAGCCTATTTCCCTCCGGAGAGCCGTCCCAGGGTCAGGGCTGCTCCTCGAGGGCTCATGGAGAAGGTAATCATCTGATAAACGGAATGAAGCCCCAGATCAAATGGGGTGATAAAACGCTGGCGGGCTGCACTGGAATCCCTCTGAAATTGCGGTGGGCTTGGGCACTTCAAAACCATAAAGTAGGCGTGATCCTCACTGAGGGGGATGCTGAGGGAAAAGGGGAATTATCCCAGCCCCGGTCTCCATCGCTGTTAAGGGGACAGGCGTTAATTCCTTCCAGGACCCCCGTTCTTAGGGAGGGGCTCGCACACACCCGCGCAGCGCGGCGGGACCCATCGCCCCCCCCGGCCTCGGGGACACCGAGGAGATGGAGAGCGCTGAGCTTCCACCCCAGCTCGTTCCTGCCCCTGCACAAGCCCAGAGCCCGCCGGAGAGACGAGAGGTGGCTCTGGGGGCACAGCTGAAGGGTGAGGAGAGCGCCGGTGGCTCTGTCCCGCACGACGGGAGCCGGGGGCGCCGGGGCAGGCGGAGCTGCGGGCGACAGACAGACAGAGCGCTCTGCCCGCCCCACCGCCAGCCTCGGCAGCAGGACAGAGAGGTGACTGCTCCTCACAGCACGGAGGGCACGTAAAAAGCACCATCTGGCCCGCTCACCTTCCCGCTCCTCCGTGGCACGATCAGTCTATTCGGCAAGACGTGAGCTGAGTGTGCTCGGATCTGCTCCAGGGTGGCAGCACAGGGCAGGCAGAAACTGGTTGTTGTTGCTCACTTCCTTCTGCCAGCTGCCATGCAGGGGGGAAACGGAGCAACAGCCCTTTTATTGTTCCCAGATGTAGCCTGAGAGATGACAGGATGCTTAGAGACTTTTTTAAAAATTATTATTTGAATGGTAATGAAGCACCTAAATAACCTGGGTAGAGCAAACCTTAGTGCTGACAGGGGAAGGAAAGGAAAAATGCACTCTGTCACTGAGCAGGTCCCCTCCAGCTTTGTGAGATGTCTCAATACTGTGCAAAATGAGCAGCGTGTTCATGTTGCTCAGCATTTGGATGCTCAGCCTCATACAGCCCCTTGTAAGAGGAAAACATCTTGCTTACCATGTAGAGCTGCTATAACAGCCCTGTAAACCAGACCAGTGGTCACAAGCCTGACAGAGTTCAAGAAGTGTTTGGACAATACTCCCAGGCATGTGGTGTGGCTCTTGGGGTTGGTTCTTTGTGAGGCCAGAGCTGGACTCAATGATCCCTTCCAACTCTGCATATTCTGTGATTCTGTGAAATCCACTGGCCTCCTTCCTCTGCCTCTTCTCATTGCCCTGAATTCTGAGATGCTTCAGAGTAGAATTAGCACTGCACATTTCCAGACCCCTTACTTTATCCAGCTTTGCACCCTCTAACACTCCTACTCCTGTCAAATACACAGCTACCCAGCCTGGCTCTGGCTGCTGGAGTCCCAAGTGGGCTGTGTCTTCAGCAAAAAGATATGAAAATCAGAATTACCCACATTGTAGGGTGATGTTTTTTCTGAAGAATGACTGGTTTATTTTATGGGGCCAGGATGCAACCTTTTCATGCACAAATGTCCTTAGGAGACTTTAGAGACACAGGTGAGTATGGGAGCCTTTTTCTGTCCTTTGCCCTTCAAGCAGAGCAGCACAGGAGACATGTGGGAGCATACACACAGCAATTTCCCAGATTAATTGCTCTGAGTTTTCCCACCAAGCATACAGCACTGCATACCTAAATATACCAGGAAAACATGTTCTCTTTGGGCACAACAATCAGCTCCCACACACTGGAAAATATCAACACAAACAAACACTTTTTCCCACAAAACAAACACACACAAAATCACTCATGTATTTCCTTTTAGAATCAGAGAATCGTAGGATGGCTTGGGTTGGAAGAGACCTTAAGGATCATCTAGTTCCAAGACCCCTGCCACTGGCAGGGACACCTTCCACTGTGCCCCATCCAGCCTGGCTTTGAAAACCTCCAGGGATGGGGAAGTGGTCACATTGCAGCCACAAATTTAGCTTGTTTTTGGTTATTTTGCTCTTGACTAGAAATACTGAATGAATGTGTGAAGGACTAAAAACTTGTCTCAGCAAAATGTTAATTACTAAAGCCTCTCTCTGATCAAGGATAAAAGGAAAGGTGAATCAAAAGCAAACTGATTTTCAGCAAGGAAAATTTTGATAGCTTGTTATATTTTTCTATTGCATCAATTATATGTGATTTGAGGAGATAAAACATTTCCTGAGCTCTTCCTGGAGGAGATTAGCAGAATGTTTTGGTAATCCTTCTGATCCCTCAGAAATGAGTGCTATTTTATTAATCATTATGCATGAAGGGTTGATGTTCTAGACAGAGACTGCTACAGACAAAGTTAAGAAATGGGACCAACAGTTCACAGAGTGTCTGAGGTTGGGTAGAAGTCACCAGGTTCACCCCCCTGCTCAAGCAGGGCCACATAGAGCTGATTGCCCAGGACCATGTCCAGATGGCTTTTGGTTATCTCCAAGGATGGAGACTCCACACCTGCCCTGGGCAACCTGTGCAAGTGCTCAGGCACCCTCAACAAAAACACATTTCCTGATGTTCAGAGGGAACTACCTGTGTTTTCATTTGCCCCCATTGCCTCTGACCCTGTCACTGGGCACCACTGGACCTTTTTAAATGGTCTTCAGCTTTGGACTAACAGGACAGAAAAGCTTGCAGGGGCTTAATTCATTTGGACTGCAATATGACAGATAGCTTTATCTCTTCACATTCATACCCTCTCCTGCAATTAAATGAAGTGTATTGTTCGTATGTCTGATTGCATGTGGGAGGCAGGGATGTAGTCTCTACTCTGACTTACAGTGTTCTAGGAATTAATGAAAAATTTTTCTATATTTCTTTTCAAATAGAGAAAAAATATTATGGTCTCCTTTTTCTTACTGCCTTGAGGGATCATCAGGAGAATTCTTGTAGCTGCATGTTTCACAAGTATTTAAAGTAGTAAAACATGTAATATCTTCTTTTTTCCTTCTTTTCTTCCTTTAGAAGAAAACCCTGTGAGTTGCGTGGAAGTTGTTGGGTGATGTGTGGGTGTATTATGTGTGTGTGTAACTTGCCAGGGGGAAGCTAACGAAGAATGAGGAGTTTTGCCTACAATTTAACATCTCTCCACCAATCACTCATTTGACTGGCATTTCGGGGGAAAGACAGTGGTTTGAGGATTAAAGAGCAGTCAGGAGTGTGGAGGTGACAGACAGTGACGTTCAGCTGTGGCTGATGTGGCGGCACATCTCTGCAGTTCCACCCTAAGGCTCATCTGTCTGGGGAGGTGACAAGCTGCCAGTTTGCTGCTCTGTACTCAGACTCCTCTTCCTCCACATGCCTTGTGGGGATCAAAAATGCCCAACCACCCCCATGCACTGCCAAGGAGGCAGCCCCATGTGCCTGGCAGCTGTGGGGCACCTTTGCTCACTGTTCTGTGGGTCTCATGCTGGTTCCTGGAAGTGAAGGAAGGTCTGACAGGAAGAGTTTTTGGCAGCCCTTTGCTGTTCTTGTTGCTTGGTGCTTCTGCTTGAGACAGTTAAGGTGGGCTTTGCAAAGAGGTAGAGCCCAGGTGTGTGAACAGGGCTTATCACTTGAGAATAATCCAGCACATCACGGGTGTGAAAAAGCACTCCACAAACCTGTTAGTGAGAGGGTCTGGGAAATACAAGCATCTCTTCTTTTAAGATGAGACTTAGATGATATAAACCACAGTTCTGAGAAAAGCTCAGGAATTAATTATGTGGGTGTCATTTTTTGGTGAAATGAGAGATCACAGTGGGACTTTCTTCTTTAGCCGAATATCTTGTTACCCAAATACCTCCTTGGAGCGGATTCATAAAATCCATGCACAATAGCAGATCTACTACAGCTACATTGCCAGAAAATGGGGAAATGTGTGGTTTTTTAACAGGTTGAAAAACTGTTTCTTTGACTACTGGCCATTCTTTGTAAATAAGAACATGAATGTCCAAAGGAAAAATATTGATGCTGTTTCAAGTTCTGTGGTCTCCACAGGAAATCACTCTCTTGCAGCTGGGTGTTACACACCAAAAGCTTTACCACTGGCAACTGCAAGCATTACACTTATTTTCAATCCTGGAGGCAAAGCATCAGGCTGAAATTCTAACCCCCAGTTTCATGTCAAAACACTCACCATAAATATGCCAGAGCCACTGCTTTTTAGCCCTTCATTGTTCAGTGGAAATGGATGTTGGATTTGCCAGCTGGATTTTTGAGAATGTGCTCAAGAAATGAAACATGGATGCACCTGGCTCACAGGTAGGACCAGCACTTCAAAACATGCCTGTTATTGATGAGTTTAAAACAGGTCCCACGTGGTTCTTGTTTGGTTTTTCAAAATCCCCCAGGCAAACAGCAAGAAGTCACCACCCAGATAAGCGTTGTTCTATTGGTAACACTTTGCATTTCTTAATTATTGTCAGGTTATTCCCAAGCAATTCAGCACTGCAAGAAGGTAGAAGATGCCTGGCTTGAGCAAGGACAATCTTGTTGTCCATACTGTGGTCTGAAGGCACAGCAATGCCCTTTTCTTGTGCTGTTGCCCTGCCTTGTCTGTCCGTGGGCTCCGTTTGGGTCCCCACCGAACCCTGACCCACCTGGCCTTGGCTCATCCCTGTCCCCATTCCCACAGAGGTGCCCAACATCACTGAGCTGCTGCTGAAGGCAGCTTGGGAATGCTGTTGAAAGAGGGGAGAGGTTGTTTCTCACTTTCCATGAGGTTAATACATTAAATATTTATATGTATCTTCAAGTGCCAGGTTTCTGGCCATGACTTGCTCTTCAGAAGGTTCCTGGAGGCTCTGCTGTTCCCCTCTGGCCTTGACATGGGCTCCCCTGAGCTCCCTTCCACTGCTCCTGAACCAGACATGGATACCCCAACAATTCCTGGGCACCAGCCCATGTCTAAGCACTGCAGATAGGTGCCCAAGGCAGGCAGAAAGGCAGTGTGGATCTTGCCTTTGATCTGTGCACACACACCCCATCCCCTTTATCTTTTACTACCTGTTGTAAAACCCTTCCTTTCAAAGGGCTGTGATCCCAGCTCGGGTTTTTTTGCTGCTCCCCTGCTGCAGAATCCAAATGGATTTATGGGACGTGCAAGATGAAAAAAAGGCTGAGAGGAAGAGCTCTCAGTGCAGACAGGTTCTGGTGAGAGGGGTGGGACTGCCAGAGCTGGAGAGCAAAACACTCCTGATGTTTACAGCTCAGGTTTCCACTAAGGGAGAGCGGGAATTCCTGTGCCAGCGCTCAGTGACCTCCCCTCGGTGCTGCCTCAGAGCTGTCCCTGAGTCACACCAGCAGGGAAGGGGCACAGCAACACCTCATAGTAATGGAAGTGGTGATCTCCTGCTGCCCAAAGGTCACGGCTGGCACTCTGTGCCTCTCTGGAGCACACACTGACATTAAGCAGTGACATCTCGGTACAGGGCAGGGTCACTTGTGCAGGATGTTTTCCACCTTGCGCTTTGGAAGTTGGAAGTGATGCTCCAGCAAGCTCTGCAGTCTCACAGAATATGAACTGTCCTCTTTTGACCCACTTGGCAGATGACCTTTTGTATTTCTGAAGACAATTTTTGCACATTAGCTGTGTTGTTCATCTGCATGGGCAGCACTGTTTGGCTGAAACAAAGCATCAAAAGAAGGTCTCTGAGCGTGGCTGGTCCCACACTCCTACTCCGTGGGCTGCTCTGGAGTCATCATTCCACATTTTATTATACATATTCTTTTGGAACTGTCTAGGTTTAGAAGACAGGTATCCAACAAGGAAAGCTGGAGTTTCATTGGAATGGTGAATGTAAACCCCCCTCTTAGCAAATTATTATAATTTTGCAATTATGGGCTTTCAGGCAAAGATTTGGGAATAGGGATAACAGTTCTTTTAAGAATATTAAAAATACAAATGTAGTAGTACAAAAAGACAAGTAAACAACAAACAAACAAAAAGCCCAGAAAACCCTGACAGAGTCAGGGACACGACCTGATATCCTGTTGGTCAGGGTGTTTGGAAGCAGTCCTCCTGGAGAAACAGATGTGGTTCTGTTGGAGTTGAGATGATCCCGTTGAAGAAACGTCCAGTGGTGGTGAGATGGGTCCAATCCTCCTCTGGAATCCAGTGGAAAAACAGGATGCCTGGTGTTCTGAATCTCAGTTAGAGATGTAGGGGCTCCTCATCCAAGCTTGGAAACATTTGTTTTAGACTCATTTTTTTGTGAGGGGCCACAGCCCTGTAGGTAGCCCTGCAATGTGGTCATGGTGAATGGTGGAGGAGAGGTGAGAATTTTGTTCAGATGCTGTGCCAGACTCCCTTGAAATCAGCATTTGGCTGCACACCATGAAATGCTCTGCAGTCAAAAGTCAGAGAAATGTAGTCAGAGCTCCTGGAATGGTCTTCTGGTTTCTGAGGCTAAATCAGCAGAAAATAAATATTGGCAGCAGTGACAGGAGCACTAGAGATTTGTTCTGAGGTCAATATTTACATTTTCAAAAAGCAGCAAAAGACAGAATTTGGAGGGACCTGAACACTTGGGCTCAATAGATAGATTAATAATTGGTTTTCAAAGCATCTTAGAATGGAAATGTCAAATTGAATTTCTCTAATTTCTCTGGGATCGCAAAACATTCTCCAGATATCAGAGATATGGGTGCAAAAAAAATCTCCTGCCATTTTATAAGCCCAAGTGGAAAACTGCTGGGACAAGAAAACAGCCCTGTGTGAGCAGTCAGAGCAGAGCAGCTCTGCAGCAGGTAAGATAACTGTGGACATTGTTTGTGCAAGAACCTTCAGGACATCACCTTTGGGCTGAATGGAAAAGAAAGTCACCGTAACTGAGCAGGCTCACGAAAAGAGATTTTCTTAGGAAAAAGTTTTGAGAGGTTGAGTGAGTTTGCAGCAGTTTAGTTGAGGTTCTGTGTTCAGAGTTCAGTGCTGAGTTTGTCTTCGTTGCTGCTCTGGGCTGGTGCTGGGTTTCAGTAGGAAACAAGCTGAATTCTTGGTATGGAGACAAACCACAGCACGTGTGCTGTTGTGGTGGTGTTGAACTGTTTAGATATCCTCAAATGATACAAAGTGGCACCACTAAACTCACAATTTCATCCCAGCAAGTGATGCTCAAGCNTTAGATATCCTCAAATGATACAAACAACTTCATCCCAGCAAGTAATGCTCAAGTGTAGCACTGTGGAGCAGCACATTCCCTGCCTCCTGAGTACCTGTATTGCCCTCCCAGGTGTGTCTCCCACGAGTGTTTGCAAGCCACAAGGTCTGGGTTTGAATGGATGATTCACTGCTGTGCTGTGATTTGGAAATCATGTTCACATGTCAAGAGATGAGCTGGGTAGAGGAAAAAAATCACCTCCCTGAGGAGCACTGTGGAGCTTCATGAGGCTCTTGCCATCACTTTCTTGTAGGAAACCATGGATCAGAGCTTCTCCCACTGCTTACTTTCCGTCCTCTTGTTTCCTCTCTCACATGGACACTGACAATAGGGACCCTCCTCAGCAGGGACCAAAGTGAAATTCAGCCACATACAAAGAAGCTAATTTTTTCCAAAGCTGTTAACTGTGGGAAGAGCTAACCAAGCAGGTTACCATTACTTGGAAGAAAACATCTGTTTGCTTTTTTTTTTTTTCCCTAAGAGATTCTGACCAGAAGAAGGAGAAGGCCTGAGGCTGATGAACAAAACAAGTGTGGAAACCTACAGAAATGATAATGAGAGGGCACCTTGTGGTATGATGCCGATAGTCACTCAGAGATCTGGGATTATTTCTTCAGCTTCTGCCTGAGTTCTGAATTTAGCTGCCTCAAATACTTCGATCCTCCCTCTTCCTCATGTTTAAAAATTACTGCCCTGAAGCCAAAATCTGAGATGCTGACATTAACATTAATGCAGCCTCAGACTCCCAGCCTGCTAATCCAAAAAAACCCACAGTAAACCACTCTCTTGATCCAAATGGTCGATGATAGGCACTGAAAAAACTGCAGTGAGTGCAAAAAGTGCCCATGTTAATGGCAGGAGGAAAAAAACCCACATTACACCAATATTTGGATTTGGGCAGTGCTTGAGTCTGGTATTGAAGACCTGAAGACTTCCAGGATCTCACCCACCCTTTGAACATCACTTCAAGGCCCAGAGCAAACCCTCCTTGGTCCACAGACTGTTCCTCATCCTGGTAGGAAAGTTACAGAAATGACACTAATCTAAATTCAGATGTCAGAATGCAGATTGCTGCCAAAATTTAGCTGTGGTTAAGAAAATTACCAGAAAAAAATCCAATTCAAAGATTTGGGGATACTCATTGTGGAGCAGGATCCAAGGAAACTTGTTTACAGCTTGCTTGTCATTTAGAAAAATTAATCACTGAGCCTTGGCTGAACTTCCCACAAATTACCCAAAGGATGCCTGTCTGGTTGGATTAAGCCAAAGTGCCTTGATAGAGTCAGTAACTACCTGGGATATGCGTGAAAACTGGCAGGTCAGCTCACTGATTTACCAAAATAAATAAATAAAAGAAAGAGAGTGTCCTGGGTTGACGGTGCCTCCTATCCCAAAATCGTGAAGTTTTGTCCTTGTGTTGTACATTGTTGTGTCTGGACGGCTGCGGCCGCCCCGCCCCCCGGGGGGCTGTTTTAGCCGTTCTTCCCTTTTTTCTTAGCTAGCTCTGGCTGCTGCTGGCTTCTTGGCTTTTTAGCTGCTGCTTTTGCTCTGGCTAGCTGTTTTTGCTTTTAGCTAGCTAGTTTTTTTCGCTTTTGCTGCTGCTTTTAGCTGCTTTATTTTCCTACTGCTAGTTCTTTTGTTATTTTTTTTCTTTTTTTCCTTTTTCTTCCTCTCCCTCTTTCGTCCCTGCT
>VYXD01012315.1:121509-161408 GCA_013397195.1 Hylia prasina | reverse complement strand
AAGGAAAGAAGGAAAGAAGGAAAGAAGGAAAGAAGGAAAGAAGGAAAGAAGGAAAGAAGGAAAGAAAGAAGGAAAGAAAGAAGGAAAGAAAGAAGGAAAGAAAGAAGGAAAGAAAGAAGGAAAGAAAGAAAGAAAGAAAGAAGGAAAGAAAGAAAGAAAGAAAGAAAGAAAGAAAGAAAGAAAGAAAGAAAGAAAGAAAGAAAGAAAGAAAGAAAGAAAGAAAGAAAGAAAGAAAGAAAGAAAGAAAGAAAGAAAGAAAGAAAAGAAAGAAAGAAAGAAAGAGAAAGAAAGAAGGAAAGAAACTGTCTATTGAGGTAACAGGGACCACTTCTTTACTCCCTTAACTGCTTCCTGATACCAGGACTGAATTCATAACCAAGGAGGTATATCTGAGATGCTTCTGGACCTCCTCAGTTGTGGGGTCTTTCTGGCCATGGAGTCATAAAATGCACTAAGAAATGTGCTAAGATGAAACTAATGAGAGAGGAAAAGTGAAGTTTTGGAAAAAGTAACAATTCCTTTCCCTGTTCTTTGGAAGAGCTACTCTCCTGAGGAAGCAACAGCAGGTGTGATCTTTAACAATGACACAGATTTGGACAACACCAGGAAATATGAGTTTTTGTTAGAGGCACATCCCCGAGGTGCATTTGGAAACCCTCAGCTTTTCCCTGGCCAGACCTCAGTGAGGGACACAGGATCTGCAGCTTCCTCTCCAGCCATGGCTGTTATCCCAGGCTGACTCTCACCTTACCATGGCTTGGTCATGGACCTGCCTGGACACTGGGAATGTGCCTGGAGATCTTCCTGGTGGCCATAATTTTATCTGCATGCAGGGTGCTGGTGGCTGGTTCAGACTGTGGTGAGTTGTCACCAGTTAGAAAAGAGACAAAAACTGTAAATATCTCATTCATCAAATATTAGGTTAGACACACAATAAAGAAACCAGAAGCTGAATTTCATGTGAAAGCAGGAAAGTATCTTGATCTGAAATAAGTTTTTTTTGTTTAAATAGGGAAAAAGTCAAAATGGATGTGTGCTATGTTCCCAGATTGTCCCTGAAGGAGCGTGAACCTTACAGATTTATAGGCCTATCTGGAAATATTCTGGAGCATTCACTTAGGTCATTATCAGACCTAAATCAGACCAAGCATAGATTTCTAATTACTTTTACAAATAATAAAATGTCTAGAACATAATTTCCTGGCATTTTCATTGCATTTTTCCTCTATACTGCAGATAATAAAGTGATCACTGATGCCTAAGAAGCACCAATGAAAATAGAGACATCAGATGTCTAATTTATACACTATATCTACAAAAAGAATGCTTTTCTTCAGTTAAGCTGTGAGTTGCTGTTTTAGTCTGGGTCTCCAGCTCTCCTTTCCTGTTCCAATATAAAATCTTCATCAAGAAGAGTTTTCCATTTAGGAGATCCTGTCTATACCATCTTTCTCAATACACTTGCAATTATTTTGTCTCCAAGTGAACTCATTTGCATTTTGTAATGCATCCTAAATCCACAACATATTTCAGAAAAATTAAGCACCAAAGATATTCCAGAGTACATTTCAGCTGACTTTTCCTTTAACTAGCAGTTATTAATGATAAAAGTTTCTTCTTTCTTGTATTATCATACTCTAAAATTTACTGCAACAAGCAACCATTTGAGGTGTAGAATGCTGCTAATCAGCTTGAAAATAAAGCACCAAATTATTTAGTTGAATAGTCAGGGAAATCTGGTCCACCCACAGACAGCTGGGTTGATGCTGGTTACAGACCTGCTCCTCAGCACTCTGAGCCAGTAGTGGAGCAGTACTGGAGCTAAGGAACATTTCAGAATATCCATTTCTTCTTTTTTCTTTTTTAATCTGAACTTTCAGAGCACGGCTGTCATGTTTTAGACAAAAGGCAAGGCTGTCTCCAGGTCCCTGTGAGGAGACCAGCAACCTCGGAGTTATGCAAGTGCATTAATTCTGCAGAGTCTGCAGAGGATGAAGAGGATGAGGAGGAATGAGGGGCAGAGTACCTCTGGTGCAGAACAGAGGACACTGGTTCATAACTTACTCCCCAATGAGAGGTGTGATCTTTAGCTGTGGATTCTGAGAACTGCAATAGACAATGTTAGGAAGCATTTCTGCACTGAGAGGGTTGGTTGACAGGCTGCTAAAGAGATGGTCAGTTCTCCCAGACTGTCAGTGTTTAAGAGGCATTTGGACAATGCCTTTAACGATTTCCTTCAAACTGGTGAGCCCTGAAAGGGTCAGGCAATGATGCCTTAAATTTCAGCTTTCATATTTTCCAGATTCTGTACTGCATTAGTATATAACTCTGAACTTCATATAAAGTGTTAGCAAGTTCTCTTCACAGTTTAGTTCCTCTTCCAGCCAAGAAAACCTGAGAACCAAGGATATCGTTGCAGCTTTGGGCCCAAGAAGTATAAACAACAGCAAACTGAGGAGAGCAATCTGGGAGGATGGGACTTCATAACCTGTAGCTGTAATTGGACAATTAACCCCAATATGCAAATAGAGCAAAACTTATAAATGTGTGAAAACCATGTGATCCATCGTCCACCTTGGGTGTAGCCTTGGCCAGGCTCTTGTACTGCCCAAGTACAAGAAGGCTTTGAAGGCTTTTTTAATAAACACCTACTTTATTCCTTTAACACTGTGTAGCCTCTGTTCCGAGTAGCCTCCCAAGGCATCAGCAGTTGGAGTGGATGATCTGTAGGTCCCAAGTCCCTGGTGCTGCCCTTAGGACCAACACAGTGGCAGAACGTGGCCCATGTTTTGTTCTCACCCAGCCTGTTCCTTACAGGACTGCCTGGGAATGGGACCCTCCTGCTTGTAAAGTGTCCTGAGATCCACACTCTGCTGCTTTGCCTTTTCACAGCAGCAATTCCCAACACACACCAGCAATTCTGGGGCCATAACATTTACTGTGATTTTATCCGATTCATGTGAAAAATATTGTTTCCTAAAAAAGGAAAATGGGCTAACAAATCAGTTTTAACACAAACATGAACAAGCAGTGCAAACTGGAGCAGAGTAGCTTGTCAGTGCTGGGGTTTTCAGTCCAAATCCCAGCGCTGGAAGAGGTAGGAAAGGCCCTTCAGAGACACCTCTTGCCTTTCAAGTTGTTGGTGTTTCTCAGCTGCACTCTGCTTTGGCAAAGCAGCTTCCTCACAGCAACAATCAAATCTGTTGCCTGAGGAGGGACAGAAGCAATTCCCACTACTCATTCTCCTAAAGAGTAATCTTTTTTTTTTTTTTTTTAAACACGTTTGTGGCGTCTCTTTCCACGGTGAGAAATGTGCAGAGTAAAAACAGCACAAAGCTGTTTATGGTGCCTTGGCTGAGCTCTCAGAGGAAGGCAGCAGCGTGTTCTGTCTCCATCCCACAAGGAAAACCAGCTCCTGTGTCCCCTCTGGGAAAAGACTGACCACAGAGGTGCACAACACGTGTTTGTGTGTCACAAACAAAACTGGGGCCAGGGGGGCTGTTCCCATGTCTACAGATGTGCCAGGCAGCTTTTCCTCCTGCTCTGCATTCTCCAGGGAAACCCTGGGATACAGCAGCTCCTGCTGCAGCAGCAGGAAGGCAGAAACAAGGCTGATTCAGCTGGAAAGAGCCTTGTGGACTGAGGTTGTGGCCCTGTGTGTGTATTGCCTGCCTCCAAGGGCAAGGAAACCTGCACAGACCTGCAAGTTGAGTTTTCATACTGGCTTGCTTGTGTATTTTCAGTCCACATACACAAGCTCTAGGCAAATGAAACATTTTTTTTTCCTTTTTTTCCCTTGCATCTGAGTAGTATTCCTGTTTGCAAATGGCACATTGCACAGCAAGGGTCCATATTGCTCACACTCCTCTAGCCCCCCTGAGAGTTATCACTGCAGGAGGGGACATGAAATAACCCCTGTACACCACAGCAGCCCCTTTAACAGGTTCAGCCGGTCCCCACAAAGCATTTTGGAGAGGTTGGATTGGTGTCACAGAGTGAGATCACTACACACATTACACTCAACTTGTCCTGGTATCCCACTGCTGCTTCAGGGCTGTGATTTCTTGTCCAGAACTGCTCATAGTAGTAGTTATCTTCTGACAGAAAAGGCAGGAAATCCTCTGTAGTAAGGAATGTGTGGGTTTTCACATGCTGTCTCCACTTTGTTCACAGTTTGCAGGCAATTTAAAAGCAGCTATTGAAGATACCAAGGCAGGCTCTGCCTGATATGTGAAAAACTTTTATGAAAAAATCTTGGATAAGATTAGCTGGGGGGTATTTCATAGTGCTGAATATCTGTAATTTTAACCAACTATACTTTAAATAATACCTTTTTAACTTGTCATATGAAGCAGTGCCTGAGAATATTCCCTGCACTTCAGAAACCTGGTGCAGCATTTAACCTCTCTCTTCTGAATGGCTCTTTCAGCACAGATTGATTCCCCAAATCTGTGTTTTGGCAGGAGGGAGGGCTGCCTTGAAAGCAGTGCAAAGCACATAAACCTCAGAACAAGATACATGGAAATGCCCATTACTGCTTCCATGCAGCACTGCCCAGCTGCTGTGGGGGCTCTTCACTTGGTGGTTTAGAAAACACTTCCATGCTATTGACACTTGTAAGTAATAGAAACCAGCCCTATGTTTGCAGCCTGGTGATGTGCAGACGGGTTTTGTCTGGACCTCAGGTTTCCAAATTCGACTGTTCTCAAAGAAGTGCAGGAGCCATTAAAAAGCAGCAAAGTTTAATTTGGGAAAACAAGCCAAATTTCAAGCTTACAGCCTGTGAAGGGATGGAGGATGGTTCTGGCTGTGAATGTTTGCATCTGTCCTAGTGCACGAATCAAACCCGCCCAAGAGAGCATGGGCACGTGGCCATTCAAGAACTGGGAACACAATATATGGCTTGAGAAGGATAAAAAAATGCTAATTACAGATGAAAATGTGGAATCACAGAATGGCTTAGGTTGGAAGGAATTTTAGACCATCTATTTCCAGCACCTCTGCTCTAAGCAGGGACACCTTCCATCAGACCAGGGTGCTCAAAGCTCCATCCAACCTGGTCTTGAACACTGCCAGGGATGGGGCATCCACAGCTTCTCTGGGAAACCTGTGCCAGGGCCTCACCACTCTCTGACTGAAGAATTTCTTCCAAACATCTAATCTAAATCTCTTCTCTTTTGTTTTAAAACCATCCCCCCTTGTCCTATCACTCTCTGCCCATGTAGAATCAATGAAGGGAATAAAAGTCTCATTTGTTAAACCAAGCAGACAGTGATCATTTAGAAAATATCCACCATTTAAAACCTCAAATCTCCACTTTGGGGAATACTTTTGGATTATACCCATTGCATCTGTGACTGTCTTAGTGTCACTGTTATCTTTCTATTGAAATTTCTATTTGCATTGCCTGACTGGTTGATCTTGTGCTGGTTTTGCATGTTGAGGCACTTATTCAATCCCCTCCAAAGCACTCAAATCCTGCACATCAAAGCATCCAACAGGCAAATCCAGTTACTTCCAACCAGTGTTTCTATAACTAGGTTTTGTAGAGGGTTCAATATGCAGAAAAGGTAGAAGATATTTTCAATCAATAAATTGAGAAGGATTTAGGTGCTTTATATTTATTTGAAATTCAATAGGCATGCTTTGTTATGCTTTCTCCAAGAACTTCCCAAATGTGCCTGGAACAATGCACAGGCTCACAGCCATCATTTCAAGGCTTTTTTCTGCTCCAAAGGCAGTTTCCCCTCATCCTCTGGATTTACTTCTACTTGCAATGTTTAAAATTTAATGCAGAAAAGCCAAAACCCAACTTTTTACAGTCTCCAGGGAGTTAGATGTCTGTGCTAATGGATAAGAATCTTAAAAGTGACTTAATTTTGTTTGCTATCATCTGCTTCCCCCAGTATCGGGGTTTTTTTGGCGGAACCAGCTCAGTACAACTTGTATTGAGCAAAGCTCTATCCACATCAAAGAGCATCTCCCAAATTCTGATCAAAATATGTCATGGACCAGAGGATCCTTAACAGGAGCCGGACAACATTTTAAGTGTTTAACTGTGGGAACTCAGCTTCATCCTTACCCGGTTTCTCCTCCCACCAACCTGATTTCACCTACAATCAACACTGAGCTCATGATCTCTGCCCTGCCTCACATACAGACAGACCCACACACCTCATCCCAAAATGCAGCCTCAGGCTGTTGCATCTTCTTCTGCAAAAATCTTCCCTGCAAACCAGCCAGGTCACATCTCAAAATGCAAATGTCACAGACAAACCTTCAGGGCACCTCTCAAATGTCCCATATTGGCCTGAATGAAATCCCATGAAGAATGAAGAAGACTTGCCCAAACTTTTTGCAGAGTCAGGGTCCTTGCTGAATCCCCACATCTTTTGGGGTGGCAGACCTGTCCCTCATATCACCTGTGGACAGCACAGAGGTGGCTGCCCATTGGATCTGTTCACTGACCTCCACAGCTCATCTCATCTCAGAGATGGCTCATCTGAGATCCACCACACATCTGATTATGAAAGGAGCCAAATTGCTGTTGCTGTTAACCCACAGAGAAGGAAATGAGATGTGGAGAGGTGATATTCCTGCCACCACAGCCAGCCCCTTCAGTTCAGCGTCCATCTTTCAGAGAGCAGAGGAGTAATTTCAGTTTTTAATTAAATTTTTAATTTATCCTGGGTAGTCTTACATTTGTGGTATTCCTTTTTCTTGCCAGTTTTTCCATTGTTCTTGCAGTTAACTGCCTCCCTATTTTTTTTCCCTAATCACTTATTTCCCTCATCTTGCAGGCTAGATTTATGACTTTTACTCAGAATCCCATAATGTCATGAGGCAGCTGAGGATCAATTTTTTCCTCATGCATATTAAACCCAGCAGCACAGGGAGCTCACGTTCTATCAGCCTCTTGCTTTCTGGCAAAGGTCAGAGTAAGAAAATGGAAACACCTCCTGCTGTGCTTCCTCCAAACACTTGGAGATCCTGTGTTATATAAATGGAAGTTGAAGGAAACCTGACCTGACTTCCAATTGCTGGAGCTCCTTTCCAACCCAAAGTTTTCTCCAGCCCCACAGAACTGCTGTGAATGTCACACCTCTGCCAATTACACCAACTGGCCCAACTGCATTGCCCAGCCCCTGGCCCACACAGAGTCTTTTTCTGATGATGGATTTTTGCCTTCTGTGCTGCCCTGCACATCTGCCAGTAAGCCCCAGGTTAGCCAATATTTCCATGTTTTCCTCTGTTTCATGGGAAAATCTCTGTAGCAGGTTCTGTGTCTTTTTTCTTGAGCTGGTTTGCTGTTTCAAAAGGTGAGATTTGCTGGAGGGCTCTCAACATGTGCAGATGTTCAGCATTTGCTGTTCGTGGAAAGATGCTGCCCAGATTTTTTGTGTTTCAAGGAAAACTGACTCATCTAAACAGAGACCTGGTTTTATCTCCTTTGGTGATGTCTCTGGGCTTTAAATATTTTTAGCCACGTCCAAGTTTGTGACCTTTTCTATTTCATGCTCTGCCTTGGCCAGCTCAGGATTCTCCTTAAAAAGCTGGCTACTTCTGCTGTCTCACCCATGACCTCTCTTTATTTAAGTGATATACATCTGAGGGGTCCTGCATGAGGTGCAAGGCAGAAGCAGAGGCACGATCCTGATGTCACCATGGTTGTGCACAGAGACACCCAGCTTTGCTGAGTGTAGGAGTGAAGCAGCAACCACAAAGAGCTTCATTGCTTCCTGTTCAGCCAGCACTTGGTCCCAAATCCCAGTCCCAGAGGCACACA
The DNA here is from genome assembly GCA_013397195.1 of Hylia prasina. Lineage (NCBI taxonomy): Eukaryota > Metazoa > Chordata > Aves > Passeriformes > Sylviidae > Hylia > Hylia prasina. The sequence goes on along the minus strand of VYXD01012315.1, from coordinate 153,622 downwards.
GGATGGCAGGGCACATTAAAGCTTTCTTTACTACCTGGATTGCTTCCCATCACCCACTCATGCTCCCTCCCATACCCAGCTCTGCAAATCTCCTCCCAAACTGCTGGCACTCCTGAGTAATTTCACATTTGCTTTTATGAATACAAGCTCCTGCTTAATCACCTGTGCTATTGCCTCCCATTAAAGGTGCTGATTAAACATCTCTCTTCCAAAGAGGTTTAATCCACCTCAGAGAACATCACCCCCAAGCCTGTGCTGTACCACTGGTACTGTCAGTGCACAGCGCTGGCAGCCTTGGCTTTCCTACCCAGAGAATTCCATCATATCTGTAACAACCTGCCTGGATTTATTCCTTTATTGAGCAGCCTTCTTCCTCCAAATCCCTTCTCTGACACCAGGAGAAAAATGCCAATGATGTGAGCAAAAATCAGCAAGGGACAGAATTGGGGTAAAGTTCCAGTATTTTGTGATGTAACATATGTAGCAGCTGTAGCAACTCAAAGTTCTCCTGGTGATTATTTTGATATTAAGAGTCTTTCAAAGGAATATCTAGCAAAAATTTAAATACTTGGGCAAAATCTGATTGCTTTTTTCCTCACAAAAGTCATGGACACAGCAGTGATGTTCCCAACCCCCTCTACAGTGATTCTTCCCAACACATCTCCACAGCACAGGAGATCTGTTTGCCATCTTACACTGCTCCTGGGATGAGAGAAAATGGTCTCAAGTTGCATCAGGGGAGGTTTAGGTTGGATGTTAGGGAAAATTTCTTCACCAAGAAAGTTGTCAAGCATTGGAACAGGCTGCTCAGGGCAGTGGTGGAGTCACAACCCTGGAAGTGTTCCAAAAGCACGAACATGTCCCAGGGACATGGTTTGGTGGTGGACTTGGCTGTGCTGAGTTAGAGGTTGGACTCGATGATCTTAAACCCAACCTAAACAATTCTATGACTGTAAGTTTGGCTTCACTTTCACCTACAATCCTATTCACAATACCCAGATCACTTCTGCATGGAGTTTTCTGTCCTGCCCTGGCTGAGGCTGAAAGCACTATTGCCACACTAAATACAGAGTTTGGGAGTCTCAAGGACACTTTTCTGTCGTGGTTTCTCCCTTGCATCTCACTGCACTGACAGAAATCTACAAAACAGAGGGTCAAAGGATAAAATATTTAATTTCCTGCCCTTCACAAAACAACCTTCCCACTTACAGTTGTGAAAAAATTGACCAATAGAACTGGCAAATCCTGTTTTTCCCTCTGTCTGATCTTCCTGGTACCATCAACTCTTGTTGAAGTGTTTGGCCAGCTGACCTCCCACACGGCTGTGATGAAGAGCCCTTCCCTTCCTGGCAACCTCTGATCACACAAGCCCAGGACACCGTTTTTATGCCTGGGTTGCTTTTAAATTGTTTCCTTCTCTCTCTTTTATGTCGGAAGAGCAGCTCCACCCACCTGTTGTGCTGAGAAGGGAAACAAGGTCTGGACAGTGAACCAGGAAAAGAAATTTCTGGAGGAAAGAGTTGGAGGATAAATCCCCAAATAAATCCTAACCCATCAATATTTCTTGTGAAGGCCTATGTGCTTCAGAGAAGGCTGAGGGTGGCTCCTCAGAAAGGGCAGTGCCACTGCTGTTGACACCTGAACCTGTCACCTCCTGCCCACTCACAGGGGAGGGGATTTGCACACAATGGGGTGAAGCGGAGCCCAGACAATTGTGAGGTTTCTGCTTCATGTGGCCACACTGAGGATCCTCACCTCTGTGTGCAGGACTATAAGTCACCACCACATCCCACAACAGCAGGACTGCCTGCAGTGTCTGGGTTAGAGGGGTTGGCAATGCTTTGTGATCAGTTGATGAGGCTGGAGAATGAATTGGCAGAGAAAATCTCTATTTTGTAAAGCAGAGGCACAAATTTCTTTGCTTTGCAGTGTTCAAAATGTCACTTCTGTATTTTGCATTTCTAAATGGCATTTCTAAATTTTACTTCAGCTTCATTACAAAAGCCCCAAGAAATTAATGGAGCTGTTATTTCTCTTCTCTCTATGGACATTTTTCAGTGTTACTCAACTTTAAATGATTTTTCCTTTAAACCCTTGGTGCATCTAATGAACTAGAACACTAAATGGAGGTTTGAAGCTGTTCACCACCTGGTCTCTGGGCTTTTGTCATGGCAGATCTTACCAGGAGATCTCAGGATATCAAGCTCAGGACTTTCATGTGTCAGCAACAGCCCAGTTTCCCTCTGGGTACAAGAATCACCCTTCATAACTATCTCAAGAAGCCAAAAACTATAGCACCAACTTGAAATAAGTTTTAAAATAAAAACCAGTATAAAATGTTTTGAGCCAAGGACCATGTTTATTCTGCAGGTGGTTCATGATAAGAGACTTAAGTCCAGTGTAACCCTACACAAAGGCACTGCACTTTACAGAACTGTAACAGATGTTCACTGGCTTTTATCAGTTTTGGCTGTAGGTGGTTTCTCCTTTTGGAATTTTAGGCTGTATTTGGACCTATGAAGCTTTCCTGTATGTCTATTAAGGTGAGATTTTTCCAGCTGGGAGAGAGTACACTGCCACTACTCCAAAATCTGGCACTTAAGAAACACTAAATCTTATGGGACTTGCAGAAAAAATGCCATCTCTCAACGCTGGCTGGGATCTCCTCCCACAGATTGCTAACACTGCATCTTTTCCAACCTTAATGATTCTCTGATGTCTGACTGAGAGCCAAGCACTCCGTAGCTCTGTCAGAAAGCACACAGTGTGTTCAATTGTGCAGGAAACTCATTCAGCTGAAATATATCCAGCCACTAGCACAAATCTCATCAGGATGGATTTTCTTAACCTCTTTAGTCCCTTATGATATGATTTAGGAAACTAAAAAAGATATTGTGACAATGAGCTGTCTGTATGGAGATGATGTCCATGTGCCTGTGTGGAGACCACCTTGCAGATAAAAGGACCCACCCATCTCCAGTATCCAGACAAGCTGTGGAAGAGCAAATAAAAATGTCCATTGAAACTCATCAGGAGCTGTCATCCTTGCACTCACAGGTGGAGATCCAGCTCCTTACAATCTCAGTGGGGAAATTGAGAATAATAAGCCAGGCCAGCCTTCCCCTCTATAAACCATGGAAACCAATCCATGTTTGTGACCACGTCCTACGGATGCTCCATAACTGCACACATCCCATAGACTTGGTAATAGGAGCTGCAACCCTGCAAAGCCCTGATTCAGCACAGACAATACTGCAGAGAATCAGCCACTCTAAAAGCTCTCAGAGCTGAAGAAGTTGCCTGGGTTACAGCTCAGAATCACACAAGTGCAAAAAAAGCTAAAGTAGAAAAGAACCCATCGAGTCGAGAAGTTTACAGAGTTGGGAAGAAATGGGGATCAAATGCTAAAAGTACAGGGTAAAAAAGCAGTGTTTCAGTTTCCTGCTGCAGAAACCAAGGAATGAGTGATGACTCAGGCAAAGCAGGCAGAACACAGCCTGTGGCAAAGGGAGGGACACCCAGATTCTGGTGGTCACAGATTCATGGCTAGGGAGGACAGTCCAGCAACATAGTAGCTCATTCAAATACTCCTTCTTTTTTCCCAGCAACATGGACAGTAAGTGCAAGGCTCGCCCATCCTGCATCCCCAGCTGTGGGGCTCACTCAGCTGAGAGTGCTGCATTCCCCACTGACTCCTGCTGCTGCTGCTCCCTCCACCCAGCCAGGAAAACACCTCCCTGTGGGAGCTCCAGGGAGCTAAGGCTAGTCCACCCCAGCTCCCCTGGCAGCCATCAAGAGGAATCATGGATCAAGTGACCTGGAGCTTTCCTGCAGAGATTGCTGCAGGGGGCTGAGCTGCGTAGGGAAGGTGGAAAAGCTGCACAAGCCTGGAAGACATCAAAATGGAATTCTCCTGTTAATCAACACCTGCTCTTCCACCAACACATAAAATGCAACTGAAAATAGTGTGAGAGCTGCTCCTCACAAAAACACCCCAACCTGTCCACTGAGCCATGGCTCTGGGCCATGCTGGCATGTGCTAAATGCCTAGGGCGTGGGAAAAAAAGACAATAATCTAAGCAAACCATTAAGAAACCTCCAATTTCTAAAGTAAATTCTCAAGGCAAAGACTATAATTTGTATGTGCATCTCTGTTTCCCACATCTCTGAGTTTCCAAACTATGAATTCCTTCTTTCTTAATTCATAAAAAAACAAACAAGAGACCTGAATGTTTTGTATGAGTGTGAACTCCAGGCCATAACATGTGATAACATGAACAAAACCCCCTTGTTTTTTTGGAGTTTACACTATCCCAAACACACAGCAGCGCTCCTTCCAGCTCCCATCACTGTCTTGAGTTCAGGAATTCAGCTATGGACAGTGACAATCATGTTGGAAAGACCTCTTCTGAGAGCTGCTTGTCACTCTAAGGAACACTCTTCTTCCTCCTACCAGCCCCATCTGGAAGAGCTGCAGGTCTGGAGGGTGAAGCTCCAAAATGTCAGATAAAATCACATGCCATTGGAAGCCATGCAGACCCAAGCATGTCTTTACTAACTCTGCACAAGGAAAAGGCTGTGAATAGCTCTAAAATGGAAAAAATGAGGAATCTGACCACAGAGGAAATGTTTTGGTTCTCTTCTGCATTCAGCAGATCATACTAGAAATCTTCCAATGACAACAGTCCTAAAGAAAAGGAAAAAGTCCAGTCGTCTCTCATCACATTATTCCGTGAATCCTCATCCACATTCTGCTGCAAACATGAAGGGGTACAAGGCCTGTGCTCAGAAATCTAGCTCCTGTTGCTGCATTTGTGCTGGTACCCAACGAGTGCCATAAATAATCGTGTCTGATAGCGCCCAGCCGAGTTCAGATGCAGGGCTGGGATTTGCATTACTGTTTTTACCAGTTGTTCCAAAGACTGGTTCACTCATTAGCTGATGTTTTTGCCTGATAGTCAGTGCACAGCTCTACCTGTCTGACAGGGATCCTGTTTGGTGGATGACAATGCAGAAACCTCCCTGCTCAAAGAGCACAGGAGAGGTGTCATGTTTATTAATGCCTGGTGGCTGCCACAGCCAGTGCTTCTGCAGACAATAACCACATTTGCTCTGCAAGAATGTATAACTAATGCATTTCTGGAAGGGATCTCATGAAGCAGAAACTGTGAAGCCAAGAACAGATGGGAACCAAATTTTCACTCACGCCTGTGTTTTGAAATTAAGAATAATTTCTAAAAAAGAACTCAAATGAACAAAGAGATTGCAGAAGTAGAAATGCACAGTTTGTGGTTCTCCTGGTCATTAGTTTGGAACATTTGAGAGTTTCCAGAATTGCATTTATTTCAGTGATTACCTGCCTTTTTTTTTTTTAATGAAAAGTAATTGTGAGAAAATAATTACAGATAATGTGAAGTGATCACTGAATCTTCTGTGTATCATTAAATATGCTGAAGCAAAGTCTGGATTTTTATCAGTCATGAATGGGAGGAGTTTAGCCACAGTGCATCAGCTCAAGGAGCAAGAGGAAGAGTTTGCTCCTGGGAAGAAAGGTACACCTTTTCCACATCCTGTTAGGTTCAACTGAAGAAAAAAATGTTGAAAGGAAATTCATCATACACAGGAGGGAAGGTAAAGGTGGGTGGAAGGGTTGACAAGAAAACAGGGAAATTATTCTGGAGAAATGATGAACAAGAAATAAGCACAATGGGAGGACAACAGGAACGAGCTGTGAACGTAGAAAGCAGGCAGGCATGGTTTTGTTTGTATTTGTTAATATCTGAGAAATAACTTTTGTGGTTAGATTAGTTCCTCTCCCTCCTTGTGAACTTTTCCTGCTTGAAGAACAAGTAAAATTTTAGAAATAAGGCTCAAGCCTTAAATTTCACCTACAGATGTACCATGAGCATGATCAATGAGCAGTGGCTCACACAGCTGATGTCTAAGCATGGATTTCAGGGAAGAGATTTCCTTTGCTCCAGTCTCTCCCATGTGTGCTGCTTGGGGAGCATGAAAACACCGTGGAAGACAAATAAAGAGCATGCCTAGGGCTGGAACAAGTTGGAAGAATCATCCTGCTGATAAGAATTACATCTTAAATGGCCATTTCTGATGGCTTAAGCAAAGAGATGTTGAAAAGTGCTGGTTCTGCCCTCCATGAAAAGAACCCTTTGGGCAGTTCTGTGCCACCTGCTCCAGGGCTAACCCTGACCTCAGGATGGACCATGTGGTCACTCTGGCTTCTGCACTGGCAGTGCTGAGCTGCTGCTAAAACCACAAGCAGAGGAGAGGTAACTGGGAGTGGGAATGCTGGAGAATGTCACAGTGATGGAAAATCACTGCCTGAGCAAACAGGAGTCTGCTCCTTGTGCAAACCTGGAGAGGAAAAGGCCATTTCAGTACATCTCATATGCACTACAGAGCAAAAAAGCTGCCTGGGCTCTAAGAGGAGATAAGAGATTGTCTTCTGGCTTGTTATTGAATGATTGTGGGCTAATAGAGGGAAAATAATGGTAAAGGAATCAAAGAGAGTGTGGGTTAAGTAGCCAGGTAACACATCTAATGGAGATGACAGTGATGGAGACTAAAAGGGTTCACTGGCTGGGTTTTTTATTTGCTCTTTATTAAAAATACAAAGATAAAAGACAGGCAATACCTTTAAAAAATATGTGGCTGAAGTGCAAGGAACACAAGGTACATACCACCTTCTCTAGAGAGAAGGGGCTTCTGTGCAGAGGAACAGCCAGGTTTCATCTTCCTGGCTCCTCTGAGGTCCTGCCTGCACCTCCAGACATCTCTCTTAGAGGCAACAGTGGCAGACTCCTGCCTGCTGTTAATCCTTTTGAACAGATTATGACCAGGTGCTTGTCCTTAGGTCTGTCTGTACCTGTAATTCTTCAGAGAGGGTGTGCAGAAGCCTGCATTATCCTTTATCTCTGGTCTTTAATTCTTCTTCTATCTTTAGGATCTTTTGAAGCTCCTTGGAGCAGATCTCTGGAGCAGCTCTGATCTTTCACAGACTGTGACAAACACACCTCTTCCCTGACATGGTCTGGAGGTGAATTGGCAGTGCTGGGTTAATGGTTGAACCCAAAGATCTTGAAGGACTTTTCCAACCTAAACAATTCTATGATTCAGAAAGGAGATCCTGATTGTCCAAAGCTCAGCTCCAGCCTACTTCAGATCCACACACTTGTGCAAATATTTATCTAATGATCTCACACTGGTACAAACTTCCCTCAGCATCCAAATCTTTCATCCTGCACCATCAGGGATAGGTTAAAGAGAGCACAGGGCCACAATATGTTACAGGATGAACTGTTTTCTGTCCCTTCTCTTTCTTGTCAGAAGGGGAAATTGCAAATTCTGGTTTAAAAAAATACATAGGACAAAATACACTGGAGAGGGATGCCATGAGCCCACCCACACTGCTCCATCAGCCCCCTCCTCAAATGGACAGGGAGGGAGAAAAATACAGCAAAAGAATGGAGATAAGTACAGGGAGCCATGGCTGTCATGGACAAAACAGACTCTGCTTGGGGAAATCAGTTTAATTTGTGACAATTAATCAGAGTATGATAACACAAAGTAAGGAAAAATCCAAAAGCATCTTCCATCCACCAGTCCTGTCTTCCTGGACTCAACTTCACTCTCCAGTCTTCAAACTCCTCCCCCAAACAGCACAGGGGAACAGGGGCTGGGGTTTTTATTCTGCTCACATCACTTCATCTCCACTGCTCCTTCCTCCTCTCACCATCCACCTGCTGGAGCACAGGGTCCCCCATGGCAGACAGTCCTTCAGGAGCTCCAGTTGAGCCCTTCCCATGGGCTGCAGCTCTCCATGACCTCCCGTGGGGCAGGTGTGAGAGAGGAGGGATGGAAAAGCAAAGGAAGATGAGAGGCTCTGTCTCAGTGCAAATGAGGAGGGGAAAATACCCTTGATATGGAATAGCAATCACAGGATGAGCAGAGACAAAATATTACCTGCTACTGTAACGTGGATTTGTTTGCTTTCTGCTTTGCATTGATTTTGGATTGTGTGAATCCAGTGACTTTAATACAGTACCTATTGATTTGTTGTGGTGAAAGAGAGTGGAGAACCTGACTACATCAGTCAGAAACAAACAAGGATCCTTTGGGGTTTACAGAAAAGATTTTGCTTCAGCTTAATTATAAACAAAACTGTGAGTTCCAATCCAGGTTTGGAATACAGAATTTCCTTTCAGGGGTGACAAAGGTTGTTCAGCTACTGCACACTAGCATCAAGGAAACTGGAAAGTCACTTCCAAGATGCAGAGGAGTTGTTTCATTGAATCATGGAATAGTTGGAGTTGGAAGGCACCTTTAGAGCTCCTCTGGTCCAACTCCCCTGCAAGAAGCAGGGACATCTCCAATGAGATGAGGTTGCTCAGCATGTTTGTTTGCAGCATGGCTGCACTTCTGTTCCTTGTGGTTGTGGCAGTGATGAGAAAATGATCTCCAAACAGAGCCCTTGAGCTGTGTTTCGTCCCTCAAATCCACAAACTCACCTGCAGCACTCACACCCCAGTAGCTGCAGTGGCCCAGCCTCCACTGCCCTGTCCCTGCCCCTCTGATCCCTTCTGGACCTATTTCTGCCTCCTCAGTGCCCTCCCTATCTCCAGTGCCTCATCTGGGAAGCACCACAGTCATTCCTGCAGGTGAGGGAAGGCAGGTGTGCCCCCAGCCAGGAGCCAGCTGCACTCTGCTCTGGCCAGACAACACCAGCATCTAATTCAGACACTTCATTAACCTTCTCCATCTAATCCCAGCTAAGCGGATTTACCCTGATTTGCTGCCAATCAATCAGTAATTGGGTTTGTTGACAGCCATAAAGGCAGAAATGCCCAGCTCTGTGCTTCAGACAACGTGTCTGATCATTCCTTCCTCCTGGGTGTTTTTCTTTTTGGTTTGTCCTGGTGCAATTTGGAGCTAGGTAATAAGACCCAGGACTGTCACCATCAAACCCAAGCTGATAAATGCCCCTCAGTCTGCAGGGGAATGTGAGTCATTTGGAGGTTTGAGGATGTGAACCTGTCCTCAGTTGACATCATTTATTAAACTTCTCAGTGAAGCCCACAGCAGCTCTTAGGAAGCCCTGTTGTTACCTTTCCATGATCCTCGATTCACTGGAGAACGAGCGAGGCTTGTGGAGCCTGGGACCATTGCAAGCATCAGTGACGTTCTCCAGCTGGAGCTGAGTTATCCTAAACAGCTGAAATACCCAAACGAATGCCCAGGAAAAGAGCAAGATCAGAGTGTGACTCTCGATTTTGGAGAGAACTCCAAGCAACCAGCAGCTGCCTGGGGACTTCAGGCATCCCTCATTTAGGGATTTTTCCTGGGGCAAGATGATTCTCCTGTAACTGAGCAGTGTGCACGAGCTGACCTGAACTGTGGAACTGCACTGAACTTTTCAGGTGAGAGACCAAAAATAAAACCTGGCTGTGCCTCTATGCCAATCCCTGCTGGCAGCTGTGTCAGCCCATGATTGAACCTCTGTGGCCCCATGAGCAGCACTGGGCCAGGGAAGGTGGTGGTGGTGGATGCATCATCCTGGCAAAACTCCTGGGATGTGACTTCTCTCCCTGCTGAATGAAGCTTTTCCTGTGCCTGCATGAAACATAGCCCTGTGAATGGTTATGTGCCCTTTGCAGGTACAAAGCTGCACAAACCAGGTGAGGGAGAGTGTTTGGAGCAGCCAGTGTCAAGCAGCAGGAGGGAGATTTTCCATGGTATGCTTAGCTGAGGTAATTTATCACATTGAAAGTGGAGCAAATGAGATGGCTTGTTCAGTCTCTCGTGAAAAGGAGAAGCCACTTCCAAACAAAGCAGCTGTGAAGCTTTTTGGTCTCCAGAAAGCTCATGGTGGGATGTAAATATCACTGTCAGTGTTTCTGTGGTGCACGGGAACTGCTGTGGGGGAGAATACAGAGTTCCTATAAAATAAGTTCTCAGGGAAAGCCTGAACACAGAAGCCAAGCATGAGGGAGGATTTGGGCCCTCAAGCAAAGAGGAAATAATGGGATTTGTCCCTCAGCTGCCTTCTCAGGTGGGGGGTGCAAAACAGTGCCACTGCCTGCACACCCTGGGAGCTCAGGCTGGTGTCGCAGAACAGACCTTTGCATGGCTGCCCACATGGGCTGCTGTGTCACAGGGACATTCCAGGGGAGGTAAGTGATTAAGGAAGAACAAAATGGATTTAATCTCAATTTAGAGTAGCTGAAATGTGCTTTAGTAAGACATTGACTCAGCTACATCCAGGAACACATCTGTCAGCCCAAACCACTGAGCACTTGTGCTGCTGACCAGGAATTACCTTCTGTACTGATGCTTGGAAAAACAGTAGTCCCTTTATGTCCCATGGTCCTTGAGGACTTCTGACTGATTGAGTAAATTAAATCTGGGTGATTAATTCCTTAAATAAATCATTTATTTGAAGAATTTCTCTCCTGTTTCGTTTGCAGATCGGATTGTGGCACAAACGGCATCACACTGATTTGACATTATTTCTCAGCTACTTCCTGGCCATAATTGGAGCTCAGTCAGCAGTGCTGACAGCTCATTTCTCATGCTCAGTAGCTGCAGTGCTGTCAGCAAGGAGCATTTCTGGCTGGTTCCTGACAGTCTCGGCCCCAGTGGAAGAGGAATTGAGGTTTCTCCCAGGCCAAGGTCAATATGGTGCCATAAGGAGCAGAGGAGAGGGGTGAGTACAACAGCACCAGGTTCCCCACTGTCTGTAGGGTAAAGAAACCCTGTGACAGCTCAGTTCTTTGAAGCAAGGTTTTTTCAGGGTCTTGATTGCACCATGGAAATCCACCCTGGGCTTCTGAACCCAAAGAAGCTGTCCACAGGGATGACAGCCTGCCAAGCACTCATAGACCCCTCCTCCTGTGTCTGCACAGAGCAGATTTATGGGTCACTGCCTGGAGAGCTGGGGGATAAAGCCAGTCCCTGTCCACTTCCCCTCCAGCCCTGACTCATTTGCAGGTGGAAAACCATCCTCCTTGCCATAATCCTTGAGGAGCAGTGAGCCACTCTTGTCATGGCCAAGGAGAAATTGGGTTTCCCATGGAAATCATTGCATGTATTCACTTAAACGAACTATTTCCAAATATTTATTCTGTTTATTTTTAAGTATTCCTAGCTCATGAGCATTCCTGTGAGCTGTCACTGCCTGAAACAGCCATGCAAAAGGTAACAACACAACCTGCCTTATAACAATGCAGTTTGTTCAAATCTTTGACTCTGCAGCATTTTTCTAGGTTTTTCCCCATCTAGAATTAAGATGGGAAGGGACAAAGCAGGGGGAAATGGAAAAAGAAAACCGATCCTCAAATTCAGGATGTCTCCTGACTGTTGGTCCCTCCTGTTACTTTGCTCCTTTGTAAAAAGACTAAAAAAGAAAATTAGGCGTCCACTTAATTAACATTTCTTTGGCCTTTCTATGTGAAAAAGACCATGATTTTTATGATATGGGATACATGTTGAGTAAATCTGCCATCATTTTTGTACCATCTTGTGGAGGTTTTATATCCTGGAACATCCAAACTGCACTAAAATAAAGGTCAGGATCCTTTTTCACTTCCATGCTCCCAATGGCAAAATCTTCAGCTCATCAGTGTTTTTAACTTCCTTTGTGTACTTACTGTTATATCTTGTTGTTTTAAAAGAAGAAAAATCTGCCTATAAAAGAACATTTCAATATTGATAGAACCTCAGGCACAGCTTTGTTGAGCTGGTTTCTGCCTAAGAATATTCAGTGAATTTTCTCAAGAATTAGCTTGATGGATTTTTTTTCCCCCCTTGGCTTAGCAGTCCTGAGATCAATGGGATCACAGAAGTGGAATGCAAAACTTCAAGATAATGAAGAATATTTGGCACCTTGATTATGAAAACAGACTTGCCAACCACAAAAGACTCACTCTGAAATTCAAAGCATGTGGTTTTGTTGGCTAGTGGAGGAAGGAATATTGGAATATTGAATCTGTTTACTTATACATGAAGATCATCTGCACTGCAGGATGAAAGCACAGAAGGTAGAATGGGAGCTAGTCTCCAGAATTACTCAGATTATCTTGAAAAGCTACTTACACTCTCCCAGTATGGAGTTTCTATGGGTGGGACTGAATTTTGACTTGTGAGAGCACAAGAAAGGTAAAATAGAATCCTATGTTCTGGGGATGATGGATTTAGATTGAGTGTAGATCTGAAGGAGTTGAAAGCCCATCCTAACAAAAGCTTCTTGGAATCCACATATTTTCTATCATCTCACTATAAACTCATTTACTTTTTTTTTAGGATCTGGGACATGCTACTGATACTTAACTTTCCTCTCAACACAGCAAGTGAACATTCCCAGAAATCTACCTAAGCATTAATCAATCACTCAGTGGGACAGATGTGTTTTCTAGTAATAATAGTAATTAATTCTAAAAGTCCTTGAAAGTTGGACTGCTGCTTAGCAGGAATAAACAGAAATAGGAGGTTTTTTTCAAGTTATAAAGCCAGGTTGCTGCTGTGCTCATAGAAGCAGAAAAGTTTTGCAAAGGTCTTTTATTGGTCAGAGCTCCCAAAAAGATTACTTAACTGAGGGTATTTCTTCAAGACACAGGAAGGAAGAAGGACGGCAGGTGTAGAAATATAAGCCAGCCTTTGAAAAGTGGATCAAGCGATAAAGAATCAGTGCTAAATAGCTCATGGCTCTTTAGATTTTGTTACTTGGGTAGGGAAATAACTTAGACTCTGTCATCCCTGATAGCCTTGGGAAATAAATTACCAGTGTATCCATAAATTAAGCCCAGAATGAGTTATGCAGCAACACCATAACCTCCCTCTCAGGCACAAACACACAATTGTGGTCTGACACCTCCATCCTCTCACCCACTAACCTGGTATATATAAAATACAGAAAATGGGTGTTCCAAAGCAGGATCCAAAGCCAATCTAAACCTCAATCATTACCAGAAACATGTACTAAGCTTTCCTTAATTCAAATGAAGCAAAAGAGTGTTTTCAGGGGAGCTGCAGTTACACCATGCAAATCCTCAGTGTGGCTGAAATCCCAGCACAGCTCAGATTTATAGCCAAAAAGGGTTGCTTACGCTCCAGGCTCAGGCAAACTGTGTTGGAGAAAGCCAGTCTCTGAGACAGGTGAGCCATTTAGTTCCTCAGTCTTTAGGATTCCAAGGGCAAAACAGAGATAAACTTCCTCAACCATCCTCAAACCCAGACCTGCTTGTCTACAGGGTACACAGCGATGATTCCTAAACCTTAAATCCCAAACCCACCCTTCCATTTCTTCCTTATGGTGGAACCATAGCTGGTTTCAGTCACCCTGGTCCCACCAAGCAGCACCATCATCCATCCCAGACACCATCCTGCCAAGTGCTTTATACACACAAACAGGAATGGGATAAAGAAATGTCATCTTGGGCAAAAAAGACTCACAACCCAAACCCAGTAACAAAAGCAATTATTAGAAACTACACAAAAAAAATTGACATGTGAATAGACAGTGTTAAGACCCACAATATAAAAATGTACAGTCCGGTGCAGGTCACTTGAAACCAGGGGAATTTTTTTCATTGGTGTGCTTTAGTCTCTGTTTCTGACATGGTTCTACTGCCCTGAAGACAGTGATAAAATTTTCATTAAAACCTTTTGGTGGGCTCTCAGTTGGGCTGTAGTCATTGCTGTAAATATTTTTTCATATAGATGTTAAAAAACAAAAACAAAAAATAAAGAGAATTTTTTCGTGTGTTTAAGTCTTTTGGACATCTGAAAGCTCTAATCAATGTTTTTAATCTCTGGCAATGGGTGGCAGAGGTTAATTGAACACAAGTCTGAATTACAGCAGAGCATCTGCCTTGGCTGCTCCACCACCAGAGTAGGTCCACTCCCAGAAAGAAGGGCAGGAGAGAGAAGTGCAAATGAGGGCTCTAGACAGGGGCTGTGCTGCCCCTGGAGCTCAACTCTGCTGGAAACCAGTTGGTTGTGCAAAACCTCCTCCTACTCCCCAGTTATTTTAAATTCCATTCCCAGAAACACTCAATTGTGATAATCCATTCTGTGGGGAGAAGAAGGAAAATACAAGAATTTTAAAAATACAGCCCTTGTGCCTTGTCTTTTTTCTGAAAACTCCTCTACCTGAGTGGCCCTTTGGCTTGCCAGTGCCACATTGGTGCATTTCCTGCCAAAGACAGCTCTGTTCAGGAAGCATCCTGATATCAGCTTGGGGGATATTAAGCAGAGATTTGCACGTCACTGTGAATTTGCACTTTTTTGGGCTCTCAGGCACTTTCAGGTGGCTGTGGGAGGAGGTTTTTTTCCAGTCAGAAGTAAACACAGAGGTGTTGGCCCCTCTGGGAGATGGCAGGCAGTTAACTTCGGAGCTAATTACGGGGAGGCTGACGGATGGTGACAGATGCATTGTCCTGGAGAAAGGACAGGGAGTAAAGCCTCTCTCCTCCTCTCAGCAGGCCCATGGCACCAGGGAGGAAGAAGACAAGGGTGTCAGGACTTCTAATTATACACCAGGAACCTGCGAAATTGGAGCATTAGAAGTGTTAGTTAAAAATGATGCCCCGAGGTGCTGAAGTGGAGCAGCAGGAGAAGGAAGAGCACAGTGCTGGGAATTAGGGGCTGGAGAGATCTCCTGCTCGTCCTCGTGTGAGGGGGTCTGGAAGGGCTTCTTTCCAGGGATGCACAAAACATGTGCAGATATATATCCACCAAAACCCTGCTTGCTTTGTAATTTGAGGTGTTTCTAAAAGCAGTTTTAAACCCAGTGTAAAGCCGCTTCTGTTGAAAACATTGCCAGTATGGTCTGTCAGTCAGTCGTCCTCTAGCCTGGAGAAAGCTGCTTTCCTGTAAAAATTGGAATGGACATTTTCAGTTTCCAGCTGTGCCACAGGCAGAACAAGGGAAGACACCTCTTGAATTAATTTTGTTGTAGATTCACTTGAAATCTTCTGCATGGAAAAGGAACTTGTGCATATTGAGCTTTAGTCTGAAAATCATCCGGCATGTTAATAAAAGTCCTTCACACCAGCTTGGAGGAGTTTACTGAAACTCTACCTCACCCTCACTAAGGGAGGTGCAGTTATGACAGGTAGTGAAATGCACCTGGAGCACAGCTGGGGGCAGTTCAATCCCAGAGGGAATGTGCACCAGGATCCAGCTGTGGCTGCAGCACAGCTGGGCTGTGCCAGTGCCCTGAAACAGGCCCGTGCAGGGATTCTCTGAGGAGCTGGGGGGCAGCAGATGTAGCTGCATCTTGTGGGTTCTCTCATTCATCTGCAGAGTCAAATGTTCATTGTTCTGGTGGCCTGTAAGGCACACTCTCTGTAAATTGTTGGATCTTAATTGGACAAGGAGAGTTGTTGTGCAGGGGGATGACCAAACCATCAGACTTGTTCCCACAATACTGAAAACATCTGACAGCAGTGGGAAGGACAGAGAAACTCCAAACATACCAACACAGTAGCCTGGGGTGGAACCCCCTTTCCAGGCCATCATCCACCTCTCAAGCAGGACTGGGTCCAACTGAGCATCTCTGTGCACACTGGACACCTTCCCTCACCATCACCACTGCCAGAGAGCTGATGATGAGGCAAAGTATCTGATGGAGTTCTGAACCCACTCCAGACCAGCCCAAACTGGGCAATTTTACAAACCTGTGGGGCCATTGCTTTCTGCCTGGCATGAGTGATCACCTTGCAAACCGGTGGCATCACAAAGGCTAAAATTTGCTGACCTGCCCATAGGAAAAGCACTTTTCTTAGAGCAGTAAACCCCAAAATTAAAAAGGGCTGCTATCATATATCTGACCCCTGATTTTTTGTGGGTCCCCAGCTCCTAACTGAAATTAAGTATTAAGAGGTAAAACACCTCTAAATATTTCTCACAGGCACTTAGGAAAAGAAAACAGTTTTAGGGAGGACCACAGGGAATTCCCCTCTCTCATTGGGGGAATTCTATTATCTCTTCTCATGCTCTAGCATTGCTTATCAATATTAAACCAAATAAATAAGAGACATGGGGATAAAAACCCATTCAGAAGCAGTCACTGGCCTCAGACAGCTCTGCCTTGACCCTGCAGCTCGTGGCACCTTTCACTTTGAAGCAGGGTGCCTGTTGTCCCCATGGAGACACAGCACAACTCACTTTTTCTGATGGATGTTGAATAGAGAATTTTGATTTGTTTTTCCTGGGGGATTTCACATATTTTAACCTCTTCCAAGGTGTGCAGACAAACCAACCTGCCACCCCCTGAAGAACTGATGCATCATCAGTTACTGAGGTCTCATTTTTGGTTCCACTTCATCACCCTATTCATAATCATCGCTTGAAGGATCACAGAATTTGCCCCATGCATTTCCAGAGGCACCTTTGAAAAGGCCAGCTGGCAAGGAAGAAGAGAGAGTGATTTTGTTTGAATATGAGCCTTTGGAGAGTGGGATCTCCTGGGGGAAAAAAAACCCAACCTGGAACAGTAAATGCTGCCTTCAGTAGTTCTGTGCTGTGAAGTCACTCCAGAGCCTTGATCATGGTGTGCATTGTGCCCATCACTTTACAGGGAGGCACTGAAAAGCATCAGCTGGACAACTGTACAGAGCTGAAAACCTGTGCAAAACCAGAAAAAAGTTTCCAAGTAAAACCTGACATGCCAAGAGAGGACAATAATGGGCTCTGTGTGTCTCTGGAAGAACTAGCAAATGGCAAGGGCATCTCTGAAGGGCAATGTGTGCCTGGAGACAGTGGAGCCTTCCCCTTTGGACAGATTTAGGGACAGCTGCCAGGATTTTCTATATAGTTGATCCATTTTCAGGGCAGTGGGATAAATTCTCTTGAAGAGCTCCAAGCCCTGTGATCCACACCTCAGTAACACACAGGGCCCTCACATGGGTTACACCTCCAGTGGCTCTGTTTCTGTGCTTTCCAGGGAGGGATCAGTGGGATTTTGTGCTGTGGGGATCTTCCCCATGGCAGAAGGACTTCGAGGATGCAAAATCAAGACCGTTTTCAATTGACTCAGTCACTACTTTGCTGGGAGTTACTGATACCATTGCTCAAGTGATGTGCATCTCCCACAGGACTTCTGCTACTTGCAGTCATTTCTTTCCCAGCTCTGCACACACACTGCATCCACACACAGGCAAGAGCAATCACCAGGATGTGCCCAGCTTCAGGAAAGTGAGATACACCACAGGCTCGTGCTCTGACCACACAGCAGAAGGAGTTGTTCCAGCAATCTCAGAGTTGCAGGGTAAAAATAAAATTGCCATTATGCATGAAAGGACAGAAGATGAGAAATCACAATAGAAATTGTCTATTCTAATGAGAAAAGGGTTGTATGGTCATGAGCAAGGAAGGGCATTTCAAAGGAAGGAAAACAATACCTTGTGCAAATTGCATGAGGCTGCTGTTTGCTTAGAGGGAGCAGAGGCCAAGGCCTGACAGTTTAATCAGAGAAATTGGTTAGGAAATGACCAGGGGAACATAATTTATTGTTCAAATGTCAAGCTGCTCATATCTAGAGAGAAAAGAATGTGCATTTAATAGCAGCAGTAGTACAGTCCTCAGAAGAATATAAGAGAAACCAAAAAATTCATCACAGATCTGCCATGACTCAGATACCCCCTGTGCTCGGGCTGAAGATGCACAGGAGAGAAAGATTCATATTACATTTCCCAGGAAAGTGGTGTGGTGGGCAAATACTGAGTGTGATATAAGCCTGACAGAAGAGAAAACAAAGCTTTTCCCAGCCATGATCTCAGCGCAGCAACAAGCAAGAGATGCATCTGGAGTAACTGGAGATATTGAACTGGGACAGCCATGAGCAGACAGGAGGATTCAATCTAAGGGGTCAGGGGAATACTGCTAAAGTAGTTTATTTTGAAGGCAACAATAGATTAAGACAGATTTGCAGGGAAAAAAAAAATCTATTGAAAGCATCTTTTCTTTAAAAGAACAAGTACCAGCTTTTAGGTAGAAAACAAACACAGCTAAGGGAATAGTGGGAAAACATGTGCTGTGTCAAAAATAAATGTGTTGGTTGTGATGTGTCTAGAGGAAAGTAGAAGAGGAGGGGAATTGCTGCAGGAGAAGTGCATGCAAGGTTTGTTGGAGCATTTTTGGGTAAGAAAAGGCTTCTTGCATGGCATGCCTTTTGGTTCCAGCCTCTTGTTGTTTTATACTATTGTCTAAAAGCCACATGTTCATCACAGGAATTTTGTTCACATCAGGGGATGCTGAAGTCAAAGCACAAAACTAGAGTGTCAGAGGTGAGGTACAAATCTTAGATTTGGAGGCTTTTAATTTTTCCTTTGAATCTGTATAAGTGGTGAACAGACCCATCTTTTTTCTGCTTTGTCAGACCTGCCACACCCAGCCTAAACTGCTTTGAGTATTTATGAATTGAACATTAGGAAGTCAATCCAGGTCAACAACTAGGATGACAATTTCAGGCTAATAGACATGAGTTAACTGAAAAATTGCAAAAGCACTGTGTGCCACTAGGTGTCCAAGCAATGAAATGACACATGAAAGTCTCTGGAGATTAACATAAAGTGATATACATGGAAAATAATCCTAGTTTTGCTTGTATAATGATGGGCTGTGAGCTATTATTAACCAGGAGGAAAATCTCGGGTTTATAATGTGAGGTTATATGAGAATATCACCTTGGTACAAAGAGTACATTGATAAGAAAGGGTTAGAAAAGGAGCAAACACAAACAAGCTATGCTAGTACATCAAAAAGAGATCTGATCCTCTGGCATTACTGAAAATTAGTATCACATAAATTTAATACTGTAGAAATTGAAGAACTAACGGAAAGAGTGATGGGATGATCAAATATGTACTAAGGTTCCTATAGAAAAATTTTCTTAATAGAAAAGAACTCCTCAGTCAGGGAGAGAAACGACTGAGAGGATCTATGACCATCATCTCAAACATAATGAGCAATACTCATTAAGGTCACTATCTCTGGTGCAGCAGTTCCATGAGGCACAAGTAACTGGAGTCTAGGACAGCATCCACTTCCCAGTGCAGTTCCTGAGGTGTTCACAACTGGCCTCTGTTGGAGGTAAATTTCTGGGCTGGGTGGGCTAACCTGACTTAGCTTCCCTTACATTTTTAGGATCCTTAGGCCATGAAAAGATATTTTTATTTCACACAACATCAAGCAGCATTAGCACTTATCTCCCCTAATATCTTCTGCAGAAACCTCACAGCTCCTCTCCCTCTTCTTTGTTATCATCAACAGTCTGAAGGACTCCCAGATATTCTGATTTTTGTATTGCTTCTAGGTGGAAGGTGGTGCCTTGGGTGTCCAAATATGACAAATTGTAACAGCAAATGCCTGTGGCACAGCGGATTCCAAGCCATTTGTCTCCTTGCTCCTTCTCACATGCCACCCCCCAACTTTCACTAGTTTTGTCCAAACTGGGAAACACTGACATTCCAAACCCACCTGGATGTGTCCCTGTGTCATCTGATCCAGGTGACACTGCCTTGGCAGGGGCGTTGGAGTGGATGATCTCCAGAGATCCCTTCCAAGCTCAAAAATTCCGTGATTCTGTGATTCTGTGAATCTGTGATTCTGTGACATGGCCCAGCCAGTTCTGTAATACAGATATGTACAAGGTACAGAATAACTGGCTGGACCCAAACAGTTCAGCACTGTGGTTTTGTTTGACCCAGAGGCTACAAAAATGAGAGCTGCTCTGTTTGCTGATGGTTATTTTGTTCGGATCCTGTAAACTAAGGCACATGGAGCTCACAGTTCAGCCTGCAGTGAAAAGGCAGCAACTCCCCTCCTGCTACCCTCAGAATGTACTTGCCTATTCTACACTCTGCTCTGATCATCCTTTTATTCATGCATGCAATATTCAATCATCTTTTGGCCCTTCAAGCTTTCAGGTCAATGTGGGGAAAAAGTCAGTAAGTCAACATGAATGAATTTAATTTATAAACCCTGAAGATGAGGAATAGAGGAGCGCAGCGGGTTCTGAGCAGGAATGAAGACTCAGAGGAAAATGACAGCAAAGCATTTGAGATGGACACAGTTTTGTATTTATGGCCACCCAAGATGCAGATGTAGGTAAGTTCTGAATAGGAACTGGGGGAAGCTGCTCAATGCAGCTGCTGGGGGCTGATAACATGGTCATGTGTCATGTGTCATGAGTCGCATCAGAAAACATTTCATACATAAAACCCATAAAAACCCATAAAACTTTCACCTCCTTTGCCTCTCACAGGCAGTGTTTCAATACTCTCAGTGCCCTCAGCTCCCCTCTGGAAGGGCACAGGGCTCCTGTAGGACCATCTGCCATTCCTGGCCTTGAACACTTCCAGGGATGGGGATGCTCAATCAGGCTGGAAGGACTCTGCAAATCTGTGCCTTTGGGTTCAAAGCAAACTTAATTAGTGGCCTGTTTACTTGAAAGAGGACGATGTGTCCAAGAGTTCCTGTCTCCAACTGCAAACAAAGTATTATTAAAATGTTCTCAAGGATTTGAGATAGTAATTAAAAAGATGAGTGATTGTCACAAGCTGCAGCCCGCCTGCTTTCCAAATGTGTGTGGGGAAGCTCCTTGGCTGGGATGTGGCTGTGATTGCAAATTATCATCTCGGAGGCTAAAGATACAACAGGATTCCCACGCACCCCTCTCTGAGGCAGCTGCACATTTCCATGCACAAGGAATGGAACTGCCACGTGACAGACGCTGCCCTTGGAGCTGTGCAGAGGGGACAGCACCAAACTGTGAACAGTGCCTGGGTCCAGAGTGAAAAAGGGGTGCAGATGGACCTGTCAAACCAAACATGGTGGCAGTGGGGTGTAGTAAAGCACCCAACACTCAAGCAGTTGTTTCCATATAGGGAAGGTTTAAAACTCACCCCAAAACCTTTTAAGGGAAGAACACTAGAAGTTTCTTTGCTTGCCTGACAGTAATTGGCTCAGTGCCAAGAGAAAAACGCTGATAGGTCTCTTTAGGTGTTCCTCAGAGAAGTAGCTATTCTCCATTGGGCTGTTTGCCAAAAAGCCCACCCAAATCCTTCAATGCTTAAGGGAGAGCACAAGACTTCTCAACACATTCTCAAGCTGTTGTAGCAGGTGTGTGGGACCTGCCCCTACACTGTGAGCAGCTTTGTTCTTTGTTTTTGTATTATTTTCTTCTTTTATTAAAACCTTTTGGTTTTTCAAGACATACTTGACCATGTTGTCTCACAAAATTATTTAAGCCATTTTCTGTGAGGGGCTGGACACTCTCAGAGGTATTGGACTCTCGCAGAGCTTATTACACCAGGCTCTTCAAAAAAATTAATTAATGCCTTTCCCATGTCCTTTCTGCAGATCCCCTTGGTTGAATGCAGAATTCCCCACTGAGAGGATGGATATAAAGTTTTCCTAGAGAGGAAAGAGTTGTGGGGAGCAGCCAAGTATGTGGAGTTCCAGAAGCTGTTCATTGACAACAGCCAGGTTAAGAAGGAAGTCCATTTTTAAAACGCTGGAAAACTCCTCTGCTCTTTCTTAAACAGAATTTGTTGTGTCTTTAGTCTGCTTAGGGCAAGCTAATCCCTCAGCTCATTTGTAAGGAAAATAGTGGTATAAATGGATAAAGCTCTCAAGGCAGCTGCTAATAATCATGTTCCAAGCCAGTTTTCTGCTTCACTAATGCTCTGAAGCTAATCAGCATTTTTCTAAATGATCTCTGCATACTATTTGATTTTTCTGCCCCCAAAATACTTACTCAGAAACATTTATGCTGGTCACACATCTTGTCACGTACTTGTACTTACCAATTAAAATAGCATTTTGTAGAAATAACTTCACAAGCTGCAGCTCCCAAAGATGAGTGACCTTCTCCCAGACATGGGGTTTCCCTGACATCCAAAGCTGAAGGTGCCTGTGTGTGAGGTTGTCTTGGGTTACTATATGGAACCAAATATGTGTATTCTATTTTTCACCTGTTGAAACCAGTTGGGGAGGTGTTTTCTTTGTCTCTTGTGTAACCCATTCCTCATAACTCCAGGGGGGAGTGGGCAGTTGCCTTCTGCTAATGGGCCAGCTGTTAAAACCAGGTGGGGCAGTGCTCTTATCTCTTCCAGGACCCATCCTCCTTCCAGGGGATATCTGCTTTTAATGGGCCATCGAGGCTCACTGCATGGCTGATACAATTCCATCATCCCATTGGGAGATGCTCCACCCATGGAAGAGCCAAGCTTTTCTACCTAGATAAAAACTGAAGACTCAGAAACACCAGGGGAGCTTGTTTTCCACTGGATTCCCAGAGGAAGACCGGACCTATCTCGCCACCACTGGACCCTTCTAAAGGATCATCTCTAATCCAACAGAACCACGTCTGTTTCTCCAGGAGGACTTATTTGGATTGCTTCCAACACCCTGCTACAGGGTGTCAGGTGATATTCTGACTGCCAGGGTTTCTAGGACTTTTTGTTTGTTTCTTTGCTTGTTTGGGTTTTTTTACGACTACATTTGTAATTTTTACTATTCCAAGTACTATTCCCATATCTTTGCCTGAAAGCCCCTAATTACAAAATTATAATAATTTGGAGGGAGCGGGTTTACATTCTCCATTCCAAGGGAAGCTCCAGCTTTCCCTGTCGGACACCTGTCTTTCCAAAACCAAGACAGAGGTGAAGGATGGAAGCAGGGTGGAAAATGGGTGCCAGGTCGATGCTGCTGCAGCAGGTGGAAGAGGGCAGCAGATGGCCAAGAGATGAGCAGATAGAGCTACACCAAGACCCTGGTACTGCAGATAAACTGAGGGGCTTGAGCTTGTTTTTCCTGGAATCCAGAGTACGATCTGCAGGTGGCTCTGAAAAGATACACAGGTGATGTTCCTGCCCTTCAGGGCACCTCAGGCATGAGCTGCCACAAACTGTGAGCTTCTATTAAATTTCACCAAGATTTAAACTTCCTATTGTGTTGCCCTGCCCACCCATTTTTATAGAAGTTGCTATTAAATTCAGCACTTCTCTGTTTTCTGATAATGAGCCATATTTAAGGAGGAAAACACACCCCTGGTAATGGTTCAGCTGATTCTTCCTTGCCTTCACAATGATAAATAGCAGCCAGTCCTGAGTGTAAGTCTTCATTTGCTAGACTTTTTCCGTAAGCTGTTCTACCAGCACTTCATTTTGGCCTGAAGCTTCTTTTGAGTCTCAAATCAAAGGCTCCCCAGGATACATTAATGTGAACATTGACCAAAAAAACAACTATTCCAGTTTTTTTCCTATGGCCTCATCCCAGTTCTTGTATATCTCAGTCTTCTTACCACTTTTGGGCAAACCTCCTGTCCTGAAGTATTTTTTTTAATGTTATCCTATATTGTTATTTTGATGCATTTTGCAAGCTGTTCACGAAACACTTTTTAGCCTTCTCTCAGTTTTTAAACAAGCAGAGTTTCAACTGACCACCACATGGAGAGAGCTGAGGCTTCCAGGTCCTTGTAGGATGCCCAGCATAAATCACCTCTAAACATGCATCTACTGTTGCTTCCAAAATGGTCTGTGATCTCAGGAGAGCAAGACTGAGCCATGAAGACTGCGGAAATAGTGGGTGGTTTCTGAAAAACAAAACCCCAAATCAGAGACAGTTAAAGCAATGGGCCCTCTGCTTTTTCTGAGATGTTGATAATTTTTAGTTGAATTTTAATTTGAACAATGTAATTTTTTTTTCATACTGCCATGTGAAAAGAAATATATTTAACCTATTTCTGCATTCAGCACAGGAATATAGCTTATCTGGAGTCTGAAGGCAATGACTCCATTACACAGCACCTTTTGCTACTAAATGTTATTGAAATACTGAAAAGGGTCAAGGAAATGAATGCTGACTATTTCCCAAGAAACTTGCAATGAGGAAAACCATGGGTCTGTGATAACACCATAGGAATCAAACAGGAATGGGTTCAAGAAGCTCTATAATAGGCAACATACGGAAATAATATTGAAATTTGAAGTTAGCTCAATTTAAGAAAAGTATTTGTGAATATAACAAGCATTTGCTATTTAAATCTTCCCATTGACAGTAGAATTCGTAATTTTCACAGTTTGTTCAACCCCATTATTTCCCCTTTTCTCAGCTTCAATTATATTCTCATCTGAATGAGAAGCACTCCCACAAACTGAAATCAGTGAAAGCCTGTACAACCCCCTGCAAATGACATCCATCAAAAGGTACTTCCCACTGTGTTCCCTTCAAGCAAATCCATCCCAAGTATTTCTGTGACACCACAGAAGACTCACGAGTTCTATGAGCCACAAAAATAACTAGTTTAATTTATGCATTCAACTTATGTTCATTAAACTTTTTATGTTTTACTCACTGGAGCAGAGAAGTATTAAGTAGATGTATAAAAACAAGTGAAACAATTGGTCATGTATTCATGTTTACAGCCTGAGAGAGTTAAATATTGGACATTACTCTGTATAAAAAAGTTGTAACTTCTGATTGTTTTTTTTTCATTCATAAAGCAGATGAATTTTCAAATTTTTTATCTAGATAAAAAATACTAAAATATTAAGTTCAAACAAATAGAAAAGAAAAATCACAAAAAACCAAAACACCCCCTCCCCCCAAAAAATAAAAAAGGAATGCCTGATGATTTTTACCATCATGAAGCAAACAACTTTGACTGTGGACTCTCCAGGCTGCCCTGTAGAACATAGATCTCACAAGTCCTGTGTGTCCCACTTTGCAAAGGCATTTAAGAGCCTTCCTACATCGTGAAGCTTTTTCACGCAGAGTCATGGCAACCTTGTTTTGAGATCAGTTTAGAAAACTAATCTATCTCAAAAGCATTTGGTACTGTTCTGCTGGGAATGCTGTGGGAGCATTACAATCCTGATAATTAGAAACTTCCAATTAATTTGCAGGTTAAAATGTACTTGTGATCATTTGATACCCATTTGTTCTCCTGCCAGCATTGCTGTAACTGAGAGCTGGGCAGCCTGAGAGCCCCAGGATGCCGGGCAGCAGCTCTGCTGCTGTTTGTCTCAGCTGCTGTTTTTCAGCCAAAGTGCACCAAAATCAACATGTGCCATAGAAACCGCCTCACTATCTCCAGCTGCAAACATCTGCTGCTCTGCCACTGATGCAAACCAAAGGGCTTCACATCTGGGAGATTTTGGGGGAGATTCAGCTGAGCAAACATGCAGAGGGAAGTCAGTTGTCCAGGTGTTGAGCATCTGCTGCCATTTCAGGCTCCTGTGAGGACTGGATGGTGCAGGCAGAGTGGAACAGGACCTGAAAGGCCCTTACTGCTCTCTGCAGGCCAGGCAGGGCGTGTTAGGGCACCCCAAAACCTTTAGACAATGCTGTGAGAAACCTGAATCCCAGCTGGGTGTTCAGCACAGTGAGAGCTGGAGAGGTCTCTAGGATCTGTTGATTTCAGTTCCTACCACAAGATCTCAGCCATGGTGCTCACAAAGGAACACAGACATGTAGATGCCTGAGTATAGGTGCCTTAGCTTTTGACCTGCATCCCATTTGATCTTAAAATATTATCTGGTAAAATACTGTTTTTCTGTGCATAAATGTTATTGCTGATTTTCTGGACTCCACATATTTGAGGCAGCATTAGAAAAGTCAACATATTAATAGAAGTTATTATTCATAAGCAAGGGGGCTAAACAAAAAAATAAAGGATAGATGCATTTTCCTCTTCATTCTCCATTCCAAGTCACAGTGGTACAAGAGAACTCCTAAATTTATTGTGGATGTAGCAGAGCCTAGATTTTCAAAGTCAGACTCAGAGAATTCAACTTTTTATAGCTGGATTTTATGCTCTCCTAAGGTGAAAGAATAAAAATCACAAGGAGTCTATTAGAAAACCTGGCCTGACCTAATTTGAATTATCCTTAGAAGGCGTTCGTTAGAAAAGATGACACTGTAAGAAACACTTTGTACTAGAACTGAGATTTCTTAATACTGTTACCTGATGTTCTTGTCCTGGAGTCCGAAAAGGGGAAGTAGAGGAGAGCACTGCAATCGTTTATGCTGATTTTGGTTGAGGTAGAGTTACTTTTCTTCCCAGTGGCTGGTGTTGGGCTGGGTTTTGGGGTTGTGCTGAGAACAGGGTTGATAATATTAAGATTTTTTTTTTATTCCTGAGCAGGGCTTACACAGCAGGACATCTCTAAAAAGTTAGGATGGGTTGANCTGAGCAGGGCTTACACAGAGACATAAGGCAGAAGAAGATTGAAGCTGAATTTCATTATTTCCAGAGGACATCTCTAAGAAGTTAGGATGGGTTGCTCAGAGAAGTGAAAGCAGCATCTCAGACAACTTTAAGATGGTGAAGAGGATGAACATGGAAACAAGAGGAATCAGACTGACCCTAAGCTCCAGGAGTTTCACATCCATCAGACTGAAGGGTCCTCCTCCCCTCCTGAATCCCATGTGACACCTCTGGGCAGCAACAAGCCTTTTAAGCTCATCTATCTAGCCAAAAATGGCATCACATGGCTGAAAACAGCACGTTTAAAGGGAGGAGAAGAAAGGAAAAGAGTAAAATCAGTCTCAAGTCTGACCTCAAAGACATGTAAGATTTAAGATGAAATTTTTAAGAAAAACATAATGGAGATAAATGGTATAACAAGCAGTATGGAGTTATCAAAGCTAACTCAGGAACATAATTTTTTCATAAGGGTTTCTAGTTGTAGAGAGTGCAGTAGAGCTCATCCAGAGTGTCTGGGAGAAAGCACTTGATTAAACAGCATCTGAGACATTAGCTCAGATGGGAAGGGTGGAAACTAAATGAACTCCAAATGTGCTGCAGCATGGAGATAGAAACATGCACTGCTGTAAAGGTAGGGATCAGGAGGGAGGGAGTGAAATTATTACTAAAGTTCTTTAAGAAACAGTGTTGACACCAATGTTTTTGTTAATTCCTTGGGCACAAAAAATGCCTGACAAAATCTGCTAATGGCAAAATTTAGAGGCAATATGTAAGCAGAGAGCGAATAAACCAGAAGCTCCTGATCCTGAGGACTGAGGTAAGCAGTGAGACATAAAATTCACTGGTGTGAAATGCACCATATTTTAATGGTAAAAATGCAGCTTTCTGATACCTGTGCCCCTCACCTCCTAGAAATGACTGAGGAGTACCAGCTGACTGGAAAGTGGTCAGCATGATGAAGTTATGAAATGAGAACTGTGGTCACAGCCTCAGGAGGGACGGGGTTGAACAGCCCCTGGCTGGGCTGGGGAGGGTGTCTGAGCAGAGACAGGATACCAAGCATTGGTACCCCCTCACCTGGGTGCTGTTGACACCTGTAACACCCAGGGTCAAGTGACAGGCAGGTGCAGCCATGAGTGGGGGTGGACAAGGCTCATTAGGACAAGGAGAGCAACTGGGAGGCAATCACGTAAAGAGATGATGTCCTGCTGGTGTTGGGGGTCCCAGAGAGGGGCAACACATTGTGGTCCCAGGCTCCCAAGCCTTGGCCCTTCTGTCAGCCCCTCCCCTGGCCAGCCCTGTACTGCCTCTCCTCCTCCTGGGGTTCTTGGCAAGCAGCCCCATCTGCTGCTGGTGAGCCAAGAGGGGATCAGGAGAGTCCAAGTCAGCACAACATCATCCCCAGTTTTTGCTTTGGACTGGGAAGGACAAGTTTCCCTCCTCTGGACAATGAGCTCTGACTAGGACAGTGTCTTCCGGGGGCACAATTTCTGTTTGAGGGATTTACCCTCCGGAACCATCTGATGCTTTAAGTTTTAGCTTTCATGTTTTTCAGATTCTGTGCTGCCTAGGGGTGTAGTTCTGAGCCTCATATTAAGTGCTGGTAAGTTCTCTTCAGAGAGTAGGGAGACAAAACAAATCCTTTTCCTGCCAAAGACCAAGGACAACTTTCAGGCCCAAAAGCACAAACAACAGTGGAATGAAGGGAGGAACAAGAAGGATGGGACCTCACAACCTGAAGCTGTAATTAGACAATTAAACCCCAATATGCAAATGGACCAAAACTTATAAAAGTGTAAGATCTTGTGACTGGTTAGCCATTTTGTGACCATTTTTGGGTCCACCTGGGGTGTAGCCCTGGTCAGGCTCTGTCCTGCCCAAGATGTATCCTAGAGGCTTCTCAATAAATATCTACTTTATTCTCTAGCTCTGTCCAGTCTCTGTTCCAGGTCAGCCTTCCCAAGGCATCACAGCCATGGGTCTCTTTTTCTCACTTCAGAGGGAAGAAGGAACCAAAGTTACATGAAGTCTGTGGGGAAACAAGGAGCCAACCCAAGCTCTCAAGGGAAGTACATAAATTCGTCTCCTCTGCATGACTTTCCTTCCTTTGGGGGGGGGAAAAAACCCAAACAAGCAAAAACACAACCAAAAATCACACTCACAAGCATTTGTAACAGCCATTATCC
Organism: Hylia prasina; assembly: GCA_013397195.1. Taxonomy (NCBI): domain Eukaryota; kingdom Metazoa; phylum Chordata; class Aves; order Passeriformes; family Sylviidae; genus Hylia; species Hylia prasina. Next base: position 125,203 of record VYXD01012315.1, on the reverse strand, counting down.
AGACTTTCTCAAAGTCACTGAAACTTATCAAAATTCTGGATCTCATACCAAAAACTGGGCAGGGGTGTATTAAGAAATGGGGAAAACATACACCCTCTGCTTGGATGTACTGCCACATACCTCTGTCAGGTGTAATTTAAGCTCCCATTCTTCTTCTCTCCTACCACTATTTCTATATATTAAGCTCCATTCTAATTTAATTATCCTTATTGCAGCATTTCTTAATTTAAAACAAACAGCTCCTAGGAATGGTGCTTTCGGGAACACAGTGTGATGGGGATTTTTTTTTTTTTTTGGCACTGGCAATTGGCATTTGCAATTAGCATGGGGAAATCTCAATTCCCAATGCTTTGGGCAAGATAATGAAGTTTGCACAGTTCTGAGACATTAGAAGGGAAGTGGAGGTGTAAAACAACTTTTACAAAAGAAAAACAGGAAACATGTTAGTTTATCTTACAGGCAGCAAATGGGAGGCTTGCAGACAAACCACACCCTTATAAAGTAATTAATTGCCTGTGTTAATGTTACTTATGGACCACACAACTGCAGCAGAAAACTCCTTCCAAGCCTGGGACCCTCTTGCTCTACTACTGTCCAGCAGCTTACAGTAAATCATTCACACCACCTATAATCTGTCAGAAGAGCTCCATGGAAATTGCCCCTAGGACCATATTTTTCTGACAGAAATTGAAATGTCCATAAATCACCTGGTTTAACCCAGCTCTGATTATTCCAGATGAGGGATGAGCCCAGACTGTTTTGTGCCCTGTGCACACCTGCCTTCCAGCAGCTGGGGAATGCCCTCTGGTTTGGGTTTAAGGGCTCTGTGGATTTCTCTGGAGATTCTGAATGTGTTTGCTGTGCAAGGACAGTGTTTGATGCCTCTGTTGGACCTGCTGCAGCCTTCAAAGAATCTGTCCACATGCATCCAAGAACTCCTGTGTGCAGAGCTCCTGGGAAGTACATGGACAAAGACATTTAATTTCTGCTAGGAAAAGCCAGGGTGGCACATCTTGGATAACAACCCCTTCTCAAGCCTTTTGCCAAAGTATGTTGAAATACAGAGCAAGTGATGCAGGAGTTTCCAAAAGGAGACGCAGAATAAATGTGCCTGAAGAACACCAGAAGTGATTAAGTCAAGATTACAGAGATGGTAGCAAGACCAAGAAACATCTAACTGAAAGCTCAGCCTTGGGGTTTTTCTTCTAAAAGAATTAAAATTTTTGCAGATTCTGTGTGTACCATTAATTTTTCATCTAAAGAGGTACTGGATAACATAAACAGGCTGGGATAAAAACACTAAAGAACAGTGTTCTTGGGGAACTCAAGCCCAAGCATATTTTGTTCTCAATCCTGAAATTTAAAGCCACTAATTACTTTGGTGTTTCCCTTTTAGACATCCATATAGATTTGGGTTGGAAATTGAGATTTGTCACTTCTTGTCAAAACACTTCTAACAGATTTTAGTTCAGCAGCCAAAAACCAAGGTACACAGATCTCCAGCTGCTTTTGGAAACTGAGTATTTTGCATAAAGACCAAAAAGTCCCCAACACTCTCTCCACATCTTTTTTTTTTTCCAAAGCAGGTGTGATGAATTCTCTCTTAACACAACTTTTTCAGTGTCTTTAATGCTTTATATTACCCAAGGAAGTTTGGCAAAGGAGCTCATGCCACAGTGCTTTGTGCATGCACCTTCTGGGCTACTTGGATTTGAGACTGTGTTACACCAACACCTTCCAGAGAGATGGCTGGGGTTCAGGCCCCCAGTTCAGCTGTTTTTACTGCTGAAATAACTGCAAAGAGCAGTAGCTACATTTTGTTATCCACACAAGGAACAGCAAAAAGTGGTTCCTCAGGCTCTGTCCCTGAATGTTGCTGGCATCCCCCAGGCTGGCATCGCCCAGCCGTGAACTCCATCAGCACCCTGCTAAGCCACATTCCTGGTGTGTGGAATACAGGAATACATCCAGTTACTATTTTCTCCAGTATTATCCAGCCTCTTGACAATGTAATCCATCAGGAGAGTGGAAGCAGATAATTTTTTGGGAGCACACTGCATTCCTGTGTTTGGTTTCCTTTCTGGTTAAACCCACTTGCTGGTCCCATTGTATTGCTGCCTGTAATTTGAATTTCCATCTTTAATCTCATTGTGCACAACTAACTCTTCCATAAAAGGCTTCAACAATAGCAATATACAGTCAAATGCACTTAATTGCTTCCACAGAAGGAAAAGAAATCACACCAAGCAACATAAACCTCAGCCACTGCATACTGCAGTTTGAAATGGATTGTGCCCTATGGCTGATAATGTATTTCAGTTATAATCATTATGAGTGTACTAAATAAGAGACCAATTACTGTTCTAACAAGGCATTCATTAGTAATCTGGACAGAGATGATATAGATGATGTAGCAGCTGGAAGTGGCAGAGGAAAGCAGGAGAGGGAAGGGATGAAGGCACAGGTATAATAAAGACAGTTGCAGCCCTTTTCCACGGCCTGGCTTTAATTAGGAAGAGCAGCAACCTGCCATCAGCAATACATGCTCCATCCTGCTGGCTTTCTGATGAGTGCTGTGCTTTCCCAAGCCTTTAATGTGGGAGGAAAACAAATATCACAGCTCCAGAAAATCCACTGCTGTGGCCAGCGTGACCTGGGCTCTGCCCTGCAGTCCAGGCACGCCTCAGCTGATGGCACTTGGGCAAGTGTAGGCTGTGCTAGGAAATGAGCTCCGTGTGTATGTAGGATCTGAGAATCATTCCAGCATGGACGCATCCAGGGAGCTTGATGGAGGGAACTCCCTCATCAGGGCCTGCTTTTATTGCTTCTACTCAGGCCAGGAGCATAAAGTTTGGCATAAGGTAGCAGAGGAGTCCTCTCTCTGGGGTAGCTGTGTTAGGGCAGTGACAAAGCTCCCCAGCAAGCAGGTGCTGCTCTTGAGGTGGCCTCAAGGAAAGAGAAATCTCTGTGCCGCTGGCATGTGGGTGACAGTGGCAATGACACCTGAGATTGCATGGAAGTCACCACTGGTCACCTGGGTAAGGCTGGGAATGGACAGAAAGGCAAATCCAGTGAGGCTTTGGGACAGGGATGGATGGAAAGCCCTCACCTCAGCCAGGCAAGAGAAATGGTCTGCCTCAACTGCAGGTCCCAGGAACCCACTGAGGCCCACGCCTGGCACACCCTGTGCTCACAGTGACCACCTCCAGGGGCAGGGGGAGGTGGCAGGGATACAACCAGCCTTGTCACCATCTCCACCAGGTGCAGGGTGTACATGTCAGGCCATCTCAAAGGGTGTCCCAACGCTTGATCCTGCTTGTGCCACAGGCTCGGGTGAGACCCAGCTCCGCAGGCCTGGTGAGCATGTGATTGTGGCTTGGGTGAATGAAAGCTCCGTGGTGGAAACTGAGGATAGCAGAGGATCAACCACGTGTGTTTCCTGACCTCAGTAATGCCTCTCAACTTGATGGTCCTGCCTCTCTCCCATTCCCAGGGCAGGGGCTCCTGTGCCAGTAGTGAAACCCATGTCCTGAAGGAAGCCTTCCAGCTGGATTAAAGGGGGAAGGTCTCCTGTTCTCTGTGTAACAGCTGGAACACCAACATATCCATGCAAATGTCAAACACTTCCCCTCGGTGTTTATTTCACATGGAGGGAAAGGGAAAGGGAAAGGGAAAGGGAAAGGGAAAGGGAAAG
>VYXD01012315.1:94543-120699 GCA_013397195.1 Hylia prasina | reverse complement strand
AAGGGGAAGGGGAAAGGGAAAGGGAAAGGGAAGCCCAAAGATGCAGTGCAGACGATACTCTGCAGACCTTTGTTAAGCCCTTAAGCCCTCCTGTGTCTCACTTTCCCCACAGAGTGACCCAGAGCTCAGCATTCCCCTTGCCAGTGATCTTAGTCCAGATTTGCTATTTGTAGAGTTGCTGGAGAGGAGATGAAGGGTTCCACATCAGTGCAGAGTAAATCATTATTAAATGAGAGATAATGAATGATCACATGATCCCAAACTGGAGCAATTAGCCACTCTGCTGCTGCCAGCGGGTATTATCCCTGTTGCCACAGTTGCTTCTAGGTGGGTGATTTTTAAATTACTCTTTCCTCATCACTTCAAGACACTGTCTTGGGATTCAGTCAAGCTTCTTTCTTTCCAAGTGTACCTAAGTGCTCATGTATAGCCAAGAGTTGCTCTCCTGCTTCAGCTCAGATGGGGCTGACCTCTCACTTTGGATGCAGTTTATTCCTGCTGGAAAATCTTATTTTCTTGAAGGGAGAATAATTGCTGAGTGGTAACAAAGCACCTTTGCCCACACACAGCTGCATGAGGAACTACCAGAGCAGGGTCTACAGCACTCACCAAGTCTGCGGTGCATGGGCAACCACTGACTTTGTCTGTGCAGGAAAATCTGCTTCATTTCATGCAACAGAGCCCACACCAAAGCAAAACAGTGACCACCATGATTTCCACAGGTACCCTGGCCACATGCTATGACAGGACTCTGTATCTCTGACCTGGTTGTTATTGTTATCTCTTGGTGTGAGGAAGAAGGAAACAGGCAGGACAGGCAAAGAAGTCTCCAAAGTCCCTCAGGAGGCAGCAAGAGGCTCCCTGGAGTTGTGCAATGAGTTGGGGTCACACAGCTACCAGCCGTGGCTGCTTCAAAATACCAACAACAACCAGGCAAGGGACCCAACTTTGCCGGGAGATAGGCTTGAAGAAGTCCAGGCTTAAAAAAATTTCTTGTGAGTCCTGAATTCTCCCATTTTCATCAGCTCCTTTTTCATGTGTGGGTGTGGGGATTTCTATACCCAGACAAGCCCCAAAGTCTGAGGTGGGGCAAACACCCAGAGGCACAAATCACAGCCACTGATGCTGGTAACTCTGGGCCTTTTGCCCGAATATTTGTTTTTCACCCACTCAGGGTGTACAAAATCTCATGGCCCAGCTGGCGAGTGTGACATAAAAGGTGTAGACAACTGGATTTTTTCATCACAAACCCTGTAAGTGGCAGCTGCAGGGAAGAAAACATCTTCACTCCTGCATCCCTCCCAAAGGCATGTCTCATAAACATCTTGATGACTCCTGTAATTGTTTTACTGGCCTATAATTAATGCCCTTTAGCTCCCTGCAAGCTGGGTGAGATGGCTCTTACCACCCATGGCACTGTGGCTGTGGATCCTGTCTAAGGCTCTGCAGAGCCACTGCCCTGGCTGGGGTTTGGTCTTTCAGCCAGCAAACCCAGGAGGGCTGGTGGGATCTCAGCCATGAGCAAATGGTAGCAAGCTCCCTTCAGCCCATTATTTCTTGATTGACTGCACCTTTTTAAGCATTTGCCTCAGTCTGTCATCACTGGTGTGAGTGCTGGGACCTGGCCACGCTCAGAGACCTCTTTATGGTTGGCTGGAGAGGGAGATGAGGGCAGAATTTGGCTGAGCACTGCTGGAGCTGTAGCCAGCCCTGCAATGTTTTTCCTTCCATTACAGAGAGTTCAGCTGGTCACATCCAGCTGTTTGTATTTCATCCACACGAGAAAGTGACTTTGTCACCATGGAGACAGTGATGATTTACATCTTAATTAGGCAATGACAGATGCCCTACTGATAAAGGTAATCTTTAGCTTTGGGTACCCACTGACTCCCAGTTCCAGCATTCCCATTTATTAGCAGGTGCTTCTGAAATCAAAGTTTTACCAGGTGATTAATACATTTGCGTGTTCATGTTCTGATGGGAACAAATATTTCTCACTGGTGGGATGGTCAAATACTTAGGGATAAAGAAGACTGGGACTGGCAAGACAGGGACCTGTTCTGCACATCATAAACCCCACTGGCCAAAGAAGGGTGATTCAGGGAGGAACAAAGTGATCTGCAAAAGAATGGCCATGGAAATAGATATGACAGTGCACCACCAAGCTTCAAGGGCTTCAAAGGCTGGAGAGTTGGGCACTCACAGGGCAGACAATGCCCATAATGGATTTCCAACCCTGGCAGCTTTTCTCCTATTGTTGGATGCTGAAATGTCATTTTTACCTCGTCTGTGCTGAAGGGAAGTTGCTGTTGGCCTGAACTCCTGCTGGCCTGTGCACATGGTATAAAACAGGGTGCCAGGGTGTAAGGAGATGATCAGGATCAGGGCAGGGAGGAGCAGTGCAACCCCAGTGGGGTGGAGCTAACTCTGGAACAGAGGTGTCCCAGGGATTTGGCACAGCCCATGCCACTGCACCAACCCTGCTCTGACTGAAAACTGCTCTTGGGCTCAGGGCTGTGTCCACAACCCTCTCAGAACTTCACTGCCATCATTGGAATCAACAACCCAGCACTTATCACCTTCAGCAGCTTTATCATCCTCTTCTTGTGCATGAGGCACTGGGGCAGAGAGAGTTCTATAATGACCAGCAGTACCCACTAATTTAGAGTGCCTGAACTGAGGAGTGAGGCTGGAAAATCCAGTCAAGCTGGAAAAAACATGATCCCAACTGTTGCTGTTTTACACCGCAATGACACAGACTCCAAGATTCAGAAGGCTAAAAAATGACTCTTTATTTTGGGATGCGTCTCCCTTATATACTATTTCACACAGACCAATTTGATTGGTGAAACAAAGGCAAACCTCTTCAATCACACTGATCAAACCAGAGGAACATCAAGAAGAAGTCCCTCCTGTGGGAAGGAAGGAATAACATAGGTACAGTTACAAAAACTGTAATTCCTCCTGTGTACAAAACTTCCCTGGGAAAGGAATTTCAGAAAAACCAAAAATCTCAGGCATGGAACCAGGGCTACACCCAACCTGTTCTTGTCCAATCACCACAGACTAGTTTCAGAGAGCACAAAGTTCATGACCCAAGCCAGGCAGAGCAGATCCTTAGAAATGAGGCTGGTGGACCATCTCCTCCTGGTGCAGAGCATCAACTAAACACTTAGGGACACCCAAACCCTCACAACAGGAGGTGATTTAGTCACAGGGAGGGCAGAGGTGGGTTCCTGTCCTTTAGGTGAGAATTGACTTTTCCTTGAGAGGTATAAACGTGAGCACCAGAGCTTCCAGAGCCTTTTGGGGGTTATCCCATTGCTGGTTTGCTGGCTCTAGACAAGGGGTGAGCTTAAGTCCAATGTCATCACACTTTAGTGTGCTTCATTCACAACCACAAGGGCTTTTTGCTGTGTGAATTTGCTGACACTTGGTATGGTCTCAGCACACGTTGCCACTCTGTCAAAGGTCTGCAGTGCATCTTTCTTCTCTCTCTGGCCACCCATTTTCATTTAGCCCAATTCAGACAAAATATCTTTTCTTTGCGACTTCTTTACAACTACAACTTCACCTGCAGAAGCCTGACCAAAGCCTCAGGAGGAACGGTGAAAGGGAGGATGGGCAAGTAGAGACTGACAACTGTGCAGGTTATAGGAAACCCATACAGGTCAGAAATTGCTTATGGAATTTCAATCCAAATGGTTATTCCTTTGCAGGCATATTTTGGGAATACTGAATGCAGTGTTCTCTCCTACAAAAAGATGGTACTCCTACATTAAAGGCATGGATTAGGCCAAGCAGGTAACAGAGCTGGGAAGGGATGAAAATGCAGCTGATGACAGAAAGTGGAGCTGCTTCACTGTAGTGATATCTCTGCTTTTCTGACAGAAAGTAGTGAGGGCATTTCTCCTTCTGCCATGTAAAACCAGAGTTAACAGTCAGGTCAGGTTCCTCCCAGGAGGATTGTTCAGCTTCCTGGGCTCCTTTGAGCTCTATGGCATGCTGAGCATCTCCCACGCTTGAAGGGCAAGAGACCCCTGCCTGAGAACACCAAAAAGTTAATTGGAAAGCACAGCCATGAAAAAGGCCTGACCTTTTCCTGACTCACAGCCCAGTGCTGGGTAGCAGAGGTCATCCAATTAATGGGGAAAAGGATGCTGGAAGAGAACTTTCAGCCTTGAGGGAGTGCTGTTGTTAGCAGGGCCCCATCACAGCGTGCTCGGTGTCCGGGCGAGATGCCTTCGCAACGAGAAATCAGAGTTCCAGCCCTCAGATGTGGAGGGTTGTCACCAACAAGGACACAGTTCTGTGAGCTCCAGCAGCCTTGCCAGAGGTTGGCCATGGTCCAAAAGCCTGCTAAAGTCGTGCTCCTGGCTCCAGAGGCTTTTGCTGTTGGTAAAGTTGTATTTTGAAGGTGAGAGGAAGATTTCAGACTTGGCTATTCTCCATGCTAACAGGAAAGAGGGAAGATTGCTTCTGTATCTCATGCTCTTAGCATGCCTAAACCCTAGCAGGTTTCCTGCTCTCCAGGAACTCCATTAAGTTTAAAAAGAAACTCCTCCGCTGACAGTTTTACAACATTCCCAAGGTTATTCTCCAGACTCCAGCAGGCTGAATCCACAGGACTCCTTCAGGCTGGTCCAATGGACAATGCTGCCAACTCACATCCATTGGGATGTCTCTCATTTCACTCATTAACAGAGATGTTCCTCCTCTGCTTTCTGATGAAGGAAAGCAATCACTGCTCAGTGCCACAAGATATCACCCAACAGAGTCTTATGCAGATAAACTCCCCTCCTTTGGGCTTCAAAACACTGAGAAATCAGGTCAGTTTGGAACAAGATGAGTTTTCAGGTAAGTAACTTTTTCAGGTGCGTATTAAAAGGAGGTGAATTGGGATACCTATCTTTCTTCCACACTGACTTTCTGTATAGAACATAAAACACTTAGAACCAGCCTGAAGTCCAGGCCTGGGCTTGTCTGTCTGTGGATGTGATGAAATATCTGGTACTCAGGTCATTCTCCACACTGTACTCACCAGACAGTCTTAAAAAGTCATGAGAAGTGCAAGGGAGAGAAACAGTTCAACTTTTTCACCTTCTACAACCCATAAAAGTGTCAAAGACAAGGCTGATACAAGGAAATCAGTCAGGATGGATATAATTGCAATTCTCTGGATAGAACAGATTTTTGCTTAGTCAGAGGTTCAAAAGAAAGCAGCCATACACTCAAAAAAATGAAAAGACCAGTTAACTTGTCAGTGATTTCCCCACCAGCCATTACCAACCACTCCAGAAAATATGAAACCTGGTGTAAAAACCCTCTAAAACTCATTGGTGCTGACAGCACTCAAGAGAAGTACCAGGAAAAGTGTATAAAAAATGAAGTATTAGATGAACTAAGAGGTGGAAGCAAATGAGGACAGGTAAAGGACAAATGTTCAGGGGACTGTGGAAAAACCAAACTAAGCTGGAATTTCAGATCACCAGAACATAATTGAAACAATACTTCTTGGAGTGCTTTCTCCAAAGAGGTCTGCTATTCTCTCACCAATTTTATTTACTGTGGCCATAAAGAGTAAAACTAGTGCATGTAAAAATAAAAATCAAGCAGGGATTACCATAACAGTACATCAGAGACATGTCAGATTTACTACAGCACCTGCTTAGCAAGCTTAAAATCAATTTTAAAAATCTACTTGTCATATATTTTAAATAAGTCATTGATTACAGCTATTTGCTTTGAGAATAAATACAAGCAGGATTTACCAAGAGATTTACTCCCTTTGGCAAGGCTTTTACCTGTTTCTCTAACAGCAGCATATGAGCCCGGTGTGAGGAAGGCACGAGGAGTCCTCTCTTCCCATTTAAAGCAGGAGATATATGTGTAAATAAATACTGTAATTAAAACTGACATCTTTTTGCTTGCCTGCTAACAGTGACCACAGGATGAAAAATTACTTTAGTTCCACCAGGGGCAGGGACAGCTCTCATGGTAAGAGATTGGGGAGAGCATTAAGGAGATGATGAAGAGCCTTGTAAGGTCTTTCCCAGGGATGCTGGATGGTTCCAGTGATCCACAGTGCCATTCCCAGCATGATGACTGGCACTGGTGGAGAGGAGAGATGCCAGCTTTCAGGAGAGCTGTTGTTTGCAAATATTCTCCATGCCTGAGGTGCAGAGAGAAAAACTGTTCTCAGTGAAGGCAGAGAGGGGTGATGTGACAGTGAGAGGGTGGTGAGGACGCTTAGTGGTTTAAGGGACAAACAAATCAGCAATTCAAATATTGTTGGCATAGAAAATCCTCTGCATCCTCTGTGCTCACTGTAGGCCCAGGGACAGAAAAGTCAGAGGCCTCTGTTGGGTGACACACAGAGATTTTTCAGGAGCACCTCACCTCCCATCACAACTTCCCAAGGCCAGGTTCCTGGGGCCAAGGGGGTGGCAGAGCACAGGAGAGGAGTCCTGTGGACTCCTGAGGGCTCTGGAGATGTGGGAACCTCAAGGAAGGTGACACCCAGATGTGATGGCTGCTTGGGATGCCTGGGACATTCAGTTTTCTACCCACCAGTGCACAGTCACCTCTGGGAGGAGTTCTGCCAGGAGAGGCAAGGTGGGGCTCTCAGCTGCCCTTGTTAGTGGCCATGGTGTGCAGGGGCATCCCCAGCATGCTGCTCAGAGCTCCTGTCCTTCTCCAAACAGGGAGCCTGAGACACTGTCCTTGGCAGCCACATTACCCCTCATTTGTGGAGGAATTTAAAAAAATAAAGTTGTGGCAATTTCACAACACCATGACATCAATCAGAATCCATAAGCAGCTTCCTGAAACATCACACTTGGTAACTACACTGTGTCTTGCCAGTAAATAGATGCCAATGATTAATAAAGTGTGGCTGATTCAGCATCTCTGGCTTTGTGCTTTGTTTTTCCTTCTGTTCTTGTTGCCTCTTGGCATGGAAGTTTAGTTAATTTATTTTGGCCAACCGGGCAGCATAAGTGCTTGGGTGTAACAGTTGCATTTTTTTCTGAAAGGAGGCTCGGGTGGCTGAAATCCAGCACCACCTATCAAACAACCTTTGCTTCAACTTCTGCAAGTACTTTGTGAGTGCCACCTCTCACTGGATATAAAGCTGTGTGCTCTTCCTTTCCTCTGAGGTGAAACACAGAGTTTAAATCATATTTGCATACGGTGAGCTCTATGAATGGCACCCAGAAACTGGTGTGGGCCACTCCACAAGGAGCAATACGAAATCAATGCAGTCAGCACCAGCCCACAGCTTGTAAAAATAACATTTTATTATCTCTAAAAAATTAGCCAGAAGTGCCTTAAAATACGTGCTCAGGAGAGGATTGTTCAAAACAACTTAATTAGAGACATGAGGTTATTTACACTGGCTTTTGCTTTTTTAATTTGGCCTTAATTTTGATGCTTGAGAGTAACTAAGGAAAACAACTCACGTGGCTTCTCATACTGGCATGGAAGCTCATGTCATTAATGACAGCCGCTCCCACCCTGTGCAGGAAAATAGCAAAGGAGATGAGTAGCAAACAGCAGTTCAGGGGCTGATCCAGGTTCTGAAATTCCACGGGTGTGTGGACACAACCAGGAGTCCCTTGCTCTCTGGAGCAGTGCCTGATCCTTGCCCCAGCATGGGGATCTCCTGTCCATGCCCTTCCTGGAGATGCTCAGAGCAGGTCCCAGACCCCAGAGACATCCCACGTAAAGCCATAAATTACTTTACACCATAGAAGAACATTCTCATCCCTCTAAACCAAACTTTCCCTCTTCTACCAGCAGGAAGGGATGTAAAATACAGAAATATACATGGGAATATATCATCTGGAAAAGGGGAAAGCATAGAATGAAGTGTCCAGAATGATTTAAAAGTTCCAGACAGATGCAAAACTTCCAAAAAGATTTTAAAACTTCACTGATCAGTTTGACACGGCCAGAGGCTCAGTCCACAGTGGAAGCTCCACTCAGCAGCAGCACACACCTGTGGGGTATCCCACTGCTTTCATTGCCAGTGCAGCAGCAGGCTGGCACCTCTGGGGTTTACAGCAGTTTTCAGAGATTTTCGTCAATTTGTTGGGGATTTTTAATGGCTTTTCTTTTCTGGCAGAGATATTTCACATTACAGCACTGGACTGTCTGGGTAACAAGGCTGGCATCAGAGTCCAAGGGAAATGAAAGGAGCAGAATCTCCTAAGAACCTGGTTGAACGTGAAGGTTCAATCAAGCCTCACCATAAAGCTCTGGGATAACATGGGATGCCAGAAGAAAACTGAAAACCCCAGAGGTTTCCTTTTGCCTGCATTAAAAAAAAGAAAGAAAATTTTTAAAAAAAAGGCAGAGGAAAAGACGTGTCAGGGGCCATTCCTCTCAGTGACCAATTCTTTCCAGATAAATTCAGTATGAACTAAACATGTTGCTGGTTTGGAAAGAAGAAAGAGAAGGAAATGAGCTGGCCAGGATCCATCTAGCAGGGCACAGATGGCTGGGTGTTCAAAAGTCCTAGACATCCAAACAGGATGGACAGTCTGGTCCCGTTTGAATACTACAGTTTTAAACTACTTGACCTTTTTCAAAGAATGGCCAAAATACTAAAAGTGAAACTGGGTAAGGGCCAAACTCCCATTTCCTGGGGTAGTTAGTGGTTTTTCCTAGAAGGACCAGCAGCTTGGCTCCCCTGTTTTGTCTTCCTTCCTTCCTTCCTTCCTGCCTTCCTTCCTTCCTTCCTTCCCTCCCTCCCTCTCTCCCTCCCTCCCTCCCTGGAGGGCAGACTGGAAAACCTGCATTTATGGTACACAATAAATATGACTGATCAGAATTTCAGGCTGATCTAAAGAACAAAAGGAAGGCAGGAATGCAGTGCTACATCAGCATGAACATGGCACAAGTGAGCACTGAGGGACTAACAAAGTGGAGACTAGAAACAAAATCCTATTAGATGGGCAACTTGGAGCTAGAAAATTATTTGCCAATGAAATAGAGAGGTCTCACTTCTTGTTTCAAGCATTACCTATAAAAGGTTGAACCTATACTGCCTCTGGTTCTGTTATCAAGTCCATGTGCTCTTTCATTTTTATTCCTGCCTCCCCAGTTCCATAATTTTCTTACTTCTAAGGATGAAAAAGTTATCTAATCAATTTCTGAATTTCTCTTGCCTTTTACTGACAACAGACTTCATCAGAAATATGAAAGAAAGTAGCAAAAAGGAGGTTTTGAAGCAAATCTTTTAAGAATTCCTTCTGTTCAGGGTCTGATTAACACTTGGCAATCAAACCCTGTAGGTTTGCAAAGACCTGAATGACAGATTATTAAATGACCTGCCCCAGAAGGAAAATGCAAACATCATAAAAGTGTATTGGAAACACTTCCAGCTTTCCCAGGGTGGGCAGCCACCTCTCCCTGCCCCTTCCACCCCACATCCCATTCTCAGGGAGGATGAGAAGGAGCTGACCAGGCTGTGGAGATGATCAGAGCCTGCTCTTGTGGGGTCTCTGAAGTCACCCCATCTGGCCCTGTGAGGACATGGGCAGCTCAGCTCCAGGCACCTGAGTCAAAAGGCTCTTCCTGTCTCCTGGTTCTCCTTCAGCAGCTGCATCCTTTCCTGTGGATTCCCCCTCCTGTGGAATAACTGCTATCCATGCTGTGTGACCCTGCATGTGGCCCTTTGAGCTTTAGCCACACCCTGAGCTGCTGTGCTCCCGTGAGCTTTTTGGGGCTGTGCTGTAACACCTCATTGACCATCCAGGCCCAGAGATCCCCCAACTTCTTTTGCAAATGCCTCCTACACACTTCTTTATCACTTTAATGGTGTCACAGTTATTTAATTTAGCTCCTTGGAGTTTCATTTTCATTTTAATTTCCCCAAGGTTCTCTTACTTATTTCTTCTTTTTTACTGTCTCTATTTCAATGTCTGCACTCAGCTCTAACTGAGGTTCTTTCTGGGCTAGGCTGAGATGTGTAGCTGGAGAACATTGGTCTAAATCTGCTTTTTAAATTCTGCAGTTAAAGATATTCCATTATTTGAAGCAATTTTCTGGAAATTTCTTGATGGCAGAGGTTAAGGCATGAACAGCAACACGAGCGCTGTGTGGCCACTGACCCCAGGTTCATGAGTGGTCACAGGCACGTCTGTGCAGCCATTTGTGTTAAGTTTTACAAGAACCCAGCTGCTTGCTCACCCTTGGCTGATTTTGTTGTGGCAAAGCCTGGAGGAAAATGAACAAGGGGCCATGACCCAAAATATGTAGTCGATGACTCTGACCAGAAGTTTCTCCTGGGTGTCACAGGGCAAACTCCAGAAAGCCTGGTGGATCTGAGACATTTTCTCTCTGGAAATTATTAAGCCCCAGAGAACCAAGATAATGCTAAAGCAAAATATGATCTGTTATCTTTGAAACGTTGTTTCTAATTTAATTTTAATGATGCTTATGAGAAATGTGACGCCTGTGTGTCTGCTTTATAATTGCTGCATATTCTATCTCCAAGGCTCTAATGTCATTTTACAGGGGGCCTGTTGATTTCCTGTTGTGTATATTGCAATGCAGCTTCAGACTATTTGGTAGATATTCTGGAAATTACAAATTATAACTTCCCTCCTCAGACATGGCTTATGTGGCAAACCTGAGTTTATTAGCTCTGTCATAAAAGGCAACAGGTTTTTTCTGCTGTAGCTGAGGCTGAATTATGGATCTGAACGTATTAGGTCTGTTATGAAAGTGTATAAAGAAATGTTATACTAATAAGATCTCCAAAATTAATGAAAAAAATGGAGCTCTTGAGAGTTTCTGACTTTTTCACATTCGTTGTCTCAGCAGTTACATTATCTGTACTCAATTTGAGATTGCTGGATTAATTCACCCTTTTTTTTCCTGTGGGTTGCCAGGCAATCAGATCTCTCTTTTGCCATTTCATCCTGTCTTGCTCTCTGAATGAACCAGGATATAGCAGCACATTTTAAGAGATTATTTATTACTCCCTTCTGTTCCATTAGTGCCTCTTTCCAGACAAGAGGACGTGCTGATTTTAGTCTTCATCTCTCCATCTCCTTAGGACACACCAAGTATGTTACAACAGTTTTTTCAAGCACCACAAGTGTTCATTGAAAACATTTGTCAATGTTTTTGGAGGCACTTCCAACAACTACTGCATTTTCCTGCTGATCTCTCTCCTTGCCTGTGCAGGTAGTGAAGCTACAGAAGAACCAAAGCAACATGTTAGAACTTTGCATTCAAGTTCAAATCTGAGTTTTTGCAGCCAGATGTTCAACTTGAAATGAAAAGGGAGCAGGATCACAGAATCCCAGAATTGTCAGGGTTGGGAGGGATCTCTGGAGATCATCCAGTCCAACCCCCTGCCAGGGCAGGGTCACCTGGAGCAGCTGACACAGAAGCATGTCCAGGTGGAATGTCGCCAGAGAGGGAGACTCCATGACCTCCCTGGGCATCTTGTTCCAGATCTTCTATATCATCTGAAATGGAATGTGGGAAATCTTGAGCAGATGTAAGGGGAAAAAAGGGTTCTCAGTGAAGGTGCAAAGGGGAATCTTGATGGCACAAAGCAAGCCACCTGGTCCAGGTGTGTCCTGGAACTAGATGACCTCCAGAGATCCCTTCCAGCTGTGATCCTCCACCTTCTTTGTCTTCCCTGACCAAACAAACCAAAACAAACATGTGTGACTGACAAAACTGCAAACACAAGGCAGCTGTTTTTCATTCCACAGGTACACCAGTATAATAGACACCTAACACCTCTTTGTACTGGAATTGAGCTCACAAGCAGTTTTATACCCATCAGACACCAGACAAAAACCCTCATCAGCCCCATTTCTCACTTCTCTCTTCACACCAACATTTTCAGCTATTAGGACTGTAATACATAACTAATGCTTTCTTATTTGGCAGCCTTATTAAACCCTGGAGACTGACTTAAGCTCCTAGTTTGTTACATTATTAAGCTTGTCATTCATTATTAGATCAGTCCAAGTTTATTGCAGCTCTGAGCTACAGATTATTAAATGCCAAAATCAGAATTTATACAACATTAAGAGAGCACAGGCCCACAGAAAATTGGGGAAGGCAGAATTTTAAGCTGGCACCTCATCATTCATGTTTATCAGAGAGGCAGAAGCATTCCAGCAAGAGTTCAAATGACAGAGCCTGGTTGTTCATGGCCTTCCTCCCATGAGGAGCATCCTGGGGTGATGGATGAGGTTGTGTTTGTTGGCTGGGGTACCCCAGGCCCTGAGGGAGGTGGTGGCCACAGAGCAGCTGGGCTGTCCAAGGGGAGCTGGAGCAGCTTCTGTCTTCTTGGCAGGAGCAGCTTCATTCTGTTTTTCTTAGGGAGATTCCTGTCTGGCTCCTGTCTGATGCTGTCTCAGATCTCAGCCTTGCAACAGGAAGAAAGTTATGTCAACCAATCCAAATTCCATTATTTAAGGTGAAGCTTAACCAGTCCTTCAGTCTCATCATGGTGTTGGTATCTCCTGACGGACAGACAGGAGGTGTCCACGCCAACACCCAGCTTTTGTTTTGTGCTTGGCAGGGTCTGGTGTGCAGATAATGCAAGCACAGAGCACTCATGTCTCTCTGCTGGTGGACTGTACCTCATTTTAAGAGGTTACTTGGTTTGTGGGCAAATAATTGGTCAGTTCTTGAATTTTGGTTACGTAGCTTCAAGTTTTATAAAAGGAAAAGCAGTTTCTGTCTCTCTTGAAATACAGTTCTTCAGGGGTACACCTTCCACTTTTCATTTTGGATCTCACAGGTTTTCTTTTCTCATCCCCTATAATTCTAAATTCTCTGATGCATTTCTCAAAAGGGTCCTGCAAAGACTGAAATCCCCACTTTTAAGGGAGCAGATATTTATGTAATATTGGTGGGGTTTTTTCTGCAGAACACACCTTTGATCTGTCATCCATATTTCATTTCCTTGCCATGACAGGGATTTTCTATTTGATGTTAATAAGGACTATTTTTCCATTCTTTTCATAAACTGTTTTTCTGTACAGTTTATCAGGATCAAAGAGCAAACCTTATAGCTTCTGACCAAACATGCACTCGTTTTGTGGCTCTCATCTTCTCCTTTCATTATCTGGCCATTGAGTGAACATGTCTGATGTGCCTCTGGTGGGGTTTTCAGTTGCTTCATCCCCCTGTTCAGTCCCCCTGGTCATGTCATCATCCTATTCTTTAATTCCTCTAATGATCTGAGGAAGAGAAAAGGTGCGTGAATAAATCCACATGTGAGGGAAAGTTCCACATACCCTTTAGGAAGTCAAGGAGGGTCAGCAGCCTGGTAAACCTATGCAGCAGTGATTCAGGCTCTGAGTGAGCACATGAACACCAAAACCACCTTTTGTTCAGCCTCTCAGGGCTCATTCACAGCCGTATCAGCTTTTCCTGGCAGGAGGTGCCAACTGGATCATGTTGGCCTCTAAAGGTCAAGTCCCTGTTTGCGAGCAGTGCTTTCCCAGGGGATGGGACCTGGGACTTCAGTCACCCTTTTCCCCCTACTCTGGAACAGACTATTACGAAGTATTGGGTTGGCCACGTTTTTTTCTGTTATTTTATCAACAGGTGACATTGAAGCCTCCAGCATTTGTATTCAGAAGTTCTCCCATCAATGCTCATGCTCAGGTTGGAACTGAACTGACCCCCCAGGGTTTTGTTTGGTGTCTTCCCAATCTTTATTCCCAAATTGCTCTGAAATTGACAAGGCTTTTCCAGATGAAGGAATGACCCACGTTCACATTTGCCTTTCACAAGGTACCAGGAGATTTGAACAGAGAATCAATGACATAAAGCTGAGATACTTCTGAGACAAGTGACTCTAAATAAAAAATCAAAGCTGGGCCCGTGTGGAGCTTCTGAAAACCAAAGCTGTGTGTGGAAAAACACCCTGTGTTTCAACAGGACAGTTGCTAGAGGGGTTTATCAGATTTGATATCACATCCCAAGGACACTAGACATTTTGCTAACACCCAGATGACCTATGTTCAAATCCATCATGCATCTCAATGTATACGACAGCAGCATTGCCATAGCTGTCAGCTGTGGAGGTTGCTGCTTTATTTCTTATTTGACATACAGTCTGCACCTGAGAGCTTTTTGGTTTTCAACACCTTTTTCACTTGATCTGAACTTAATGTGCCTTGTCATGAAGGGATTTGAAAGGCCTTGGGTTCACCCTGACAGAGAACAGCTCAACCCTGTAGTGAAACGTCACATTCTCCTTTCAGCTTTCTCTGTCAAAAACAAGAGTTTTCTTAAAAACACCCAAGAGCAGTTTATTGGCATAACTGCAGCTAAAGCAGCTTGTTTGGTGTTGAAGACACCATCCTCTATGTAATTCTCTGAAACACACTTTCCCTGTTAATATTTCAGCCTAAGGGGGAAACCATCTCAACAAATAATTCTGGGTATTGAGCACCCCTTTGCACACCTTCTCTTCAGTATAAAGGAACCTTTCTTGAAAACATGCACTACATCACTAGGCAAAGAGAAATGTTTAATAAATGTGAGCCACTTAAATATATCTTGAGTGTTGTCCTGGCTTGGAGTAACAAATTTTGTTAATGAGGAGTTTAAACCTGACTGTTTATGAATTGCTGTCAGTGCCTTTAGCAATTCCTGTCAACTGCACTTGTTTAAAAAATTTAGCACTTGAAGTCTATTTAGAACTATGCTTAGAGTTTGAATTCGAAATCTCAATACATAAAAACCAAAGAGAATTACAGAATTGTTAACTTTCACATACTCTCTCATTTGGCAGTCTGACTGCAGAAAAGACAACAATAAAAAAATCAGTGTTGTTGTGATGATAATTCAGCTGTGGGGCAGGAGAACAGCAGGTCCAGCCCACAAAAACATCATTCTTTATTTTCTGCATTTTCCCAATAATATACTCTCCTAATTTTATGCCACTCTTCATGTTCCTGGCTTGAAAATGTTTATATGGATGATCATATGCACTTCATTTCAAGGTGGGCATCCAATTATTTTTACCAACCTTAGTGATACTTTCCTACTAGGAAAATCTTTAGGCAAAAGCATTAAAAATTGAAAGGTATATATGTGGGAAGACAGAGATAGTGCTAAAGGCAATCTTGCCCCCAATGTATTGCAGCCGTGTTAATTACCAAAGAGTGGGAACAGCCTTGCCCTCACAGCGGTGGGTGTGATAAGGAGTGAGGCAGGTGATAGAGAGTCACTTGGAATCTGCTGGCTGTGCTGTGAGGAGGGACGGAGGGACGGACAGACGGACAGACAGACAGACAGGAGGTTGTGTGTTGGAACCCTGGAAGCTGAGAGTTTTGGGCTTTCTGTGTTAACAGGCACTGACCCTTAAGAAAAACGCTGCATTTGACCTGAGGCTGTGGAAGAGGCATCCAAAATTGAGTGATAGCACTGGGATTATGGGTGTGTAGTTTGAATAGAAGTGTGTGATACCACATGGTGGAAAACTTAGAATTTAAGGTTTTAGTATATAGTAATATATATAAAGCAACACAGAGGATTTAGGGTGTAGGCTAAATTCTTATTTTTCACCTTCTTAATGGGTTTGGATGGTATCTTACAATTTTCTACAAATTTCTAATTTCACGAAAAATCCACATGGTGGACCACAGGTGTTTGGTTATTGGGTTAAAAGTAAGAATAATCTAGGTGTCATTTCTTAATTGGACAGTCTGTGTTTAAAAGACCTTGTGAAGAGATAGAGAGCCATTTTTCACTTTGTTAGCTAGAACTCACACCTCCTGAGGTTGTACTATAGATAAGAATTAATAAACATCTGAGTCTGAACATGAGCTGAGTCTCTCGAGCACTTAATCCTGGCTCTAACAGAAGAAAAGAAGATAAAAAATCCCCATAGTTGTGTGAGGGACAGGGAGGGTGAGGTGGCCGTGCTAGGGACAGGAAGGAGCCAGCTGGAACTACAGAAGAAAGAGAGAAGAGAAAGAGCCAGAACTGCATGGAGCTGCCCATGGGAGGCTAGATAGAAAAGGTATGAGGGACTTTTAGATAACAAGGTGCTGATGCTTGAAGCCGCCTTTGGTGTCAGTTGTACCTCCTCTGTCATATATGCAGAAAAGAAAAAATAAAGTCTGAAAATATGTCTCATATAATTAAACAACGTTATTCATTTATTTTCCCAACTGCCTCTCCAGATCATGTTGACACATTGCTCAGGGCATTTTCCCCTTGCTTGTTCCTCTCCAAGTGGATGACTTTCAGAAACTTTCTCATTTTAATCACATCCTGCAATGAAGCTCTGAATGGAAAATGAGCCCTACAGGAGACAATGTCACTGAAAAGTGACAGAACTGAGAGACCTTGCTGTGAAATTCAGGAGACAGAATGGTTGATGTCACCAGACCCACAGAGTCCTTGCTCATCTCGCCCACGGTTACCAACAAAACTGGCCCACAACACATGCATGACTCAGGGTGTTCATGTGCATCCTTATGGAGTTGCTTCATGACCCAACACCAGAGATTGTGGGTACTCTGAGCTTCCCAGGCTGCCCCATGTCACTTCCACAGGACACAGTGCCACTGTGCAAGTGGGCTCCTACCTCAGGTGACTTCAGAACAGCTGCTCTGAGACCTTCAGCTTCTCCTGCATTCCTCCTTGGAGGTGGATGCTTCTGGAGGGCACATACACTGGTGGGTGGACATGTCCCCAAGGGCCTCATGACTCTCATGTGTCACGCTTGCCTCTGCTTTCCTGAGGTGACAAGCACTGGGGGCTGCAGTGACAGGGGTCCTTCAGGAAATCCCTGCAGCAATGAAAGCCAGGAGCTCATGGCTGAACAATGCAATATTCTGGATATGAAATATTAGCATGGTTGTTGAGTAGAACACATTCAGTGATGAGGGTTGTCTCAAGAGCCAGGCACTGGGAATTCTGTACACAGTGTGGAGTGGAAAGATGCCAGGAAGTATTTTTTGTGAGGGGACCTTGGCTGGGTGAAGGGTTTGAGCAAGGGTAGAAGGAAGGATGGAAGTAGGAAGCTGGAGCTTGGTTTTCCATTGCTTTTGGTAGGTCCATCACTAGAGGGAGACCAAGATCTACCCTATGGCTGGTGGGCCTCCACCTCAGCTCAGACTGGAATATGGCAAGGATATTTTGACTTACCATTTTCTTCTTTTCCCAGAAATGTTTGGGGTCCAGCTCAGGAAATAGTTTGGTGTGATTGTTACCATCAAACAGCACAGTCTGCATGGATGGTGCATTGTATCCTCAGGATTTCCTCCTATTTTAATGCCATGAGCCTGGTTCAAACTCACCAACCACTAGCATTTGCCTGGTTTTATTATATTTAGAGAGGAGGATTTGATCTGGTGTCAGGGGAGAAATATCTACATCTGATGTACATCTGAAGTTGAGCTTCAAAGACTGTCTAGGGCTTTGCCGCTGGGAAAACTCTGTTGTTGCTCTGCCTTAAACAAAGTGCAATTGAAGATTTTATACAACAGGCTTGGAATTTCTCATGGTGGTCAAGAGGATATTTACTCTTGAACATTTATCTTTTGTTTTTGTGCCAGCAATGAGCTGGAGAAGAGACTGCTGAAACTTGCTGGAGGTGTGGGCCAGGGTGGGGGGCACAGCCAGTGCTCTGCCCCTCTGCACCCTCAGCCCCAGGGACACTGGAGAGGGGCTGTGCCAGGGTGGTCCTCCCCTCACAGCCCTCACCCAAAAAAGGTGTCCATGCAACAACTGCAGTCCATTTGAACCAGAGCAGGATGACCACACCTGTGCAACAGGTAACACAAGCCCTTTGCTTCCTAAGTAACAAGCCAGTGGGGAAGGATGTCAGACAAAATCTCATGCCGGCTGTTTGGTTCCCTTTCCTAAGTGAGGGGCTACTTTTGCAATAGAAGCAGTAGAAACACTACCTAGTTTGAAGCCTATATTATAATCACCAAGATATTCTGGTTGTAGAAGTTTCTTGCCGAAGTCTTCAAGCTTCTTCATCTATTTCCTGGCACAATTATGTTTTCTGGCTCCTTCCTGAATCACATGTGTAAACTGAAATTTGTTTGCAGCTTGTGTTTGCTGGGTGCTCATGGCCTCTCCACCACATCCCTCTTCTGGCAGCAGCTGATGCAGAAACATTTGCATTGCAACCTGATGAGGCTCATCAAACACTGCTAGTGTAAACACGATCAGATTTACAAAACAGTTTGTGTCCAACAGCAACTGGGGGCTGCTATCGATGGAGACAGTGACAGTCACCATCCACCATCTGGGAGAAGGGCACAGCTCATGTCTCAGCCCAGCCCTCATTCGTATGCAGCTGGTGGGATGTCTGTGCTGCTGGGATGCAGCCAAGGCTGCAAGGGAGAGGGCCTGCTGGGCAGATGCCAACCAGCTATGCTGCCCTGGTGTGGGCAGGGGAAGCAGCAGAGGATGGTGAGGGGCTGGGGGCAGGACAGCACTGCCTTGGCCCTGTCTTCACTCCAGTGTGCCAGGCACTGGGGGAGAAAAGGTATTGACTGATTAGCTTTTGCATCAGATTTCAGTGCTGCAGCTGCTCTCTGCTCCCGTGTTCCCTGAGCTCTGTCCTCCCATGCACTCAGAGCTGCTGAAGGTTTGTGTCCCTCACTTTTTCACACTTCGGCTGTTCTGCATTTTTTTTCCTGGTGCTGCAATATGTTACCTGTCTGATGGGATTCACGGGCACACAGCTCTGCCTGACAGGTGGGGTGTGCCCAAAGACTCTGCACTGCTGCTGGTGTCTCCTGCATAAAGTAACTGGGAACCCAACCCAGTGTTATCTTTTCTATCTTCACCTCATACAACTGAAGTGTTGGTCTATTAATCAATCCACTGTGCAGCTCTTAGGACATGTTTTCAAGGGAAGGAGTAGAGAGTTAAGGGTTTTAAACAGTATCAGGATCCTTGCACATTGTTCCTGGCACAGTGGTTTTAAACAGCACCCTACAAATCACACTCTTTCTGTCTCCCAACAAAATCTGATCAGTTCATTGTGTCACAAGGTAACTTCATCAGCCAAGGAAACTTGTGATGGATTCATTTTGTCACAGTGTTAGTTCATCAAAACACAGCCTCACTGCACACCAACCTGCTCCTGAGCCCCAAAAGGAGTTACAGAGGCAACACCCATCTCCTTCCAGCCTCAGTGGGGTTGTGGAAATACCTGCCTTTCCATGAAAGACTCAATATGACAGCAGCCAGTCCAGCCATCTATCTACCCCACCTGTATGCCCTGGGCTGAACAGCCCCGCTGGGAGAAGAGCAGCTAATGCTGGGAAGGTTTATTTCAAATAGCTCCTTCATTTAATTTGCCCCTTTGGTGTCCAGAGCAAACTCCTTTGTATTAGTTCATGGTTGGGTTCTGCTAAAGATGTTGGTCATCACTGCTGGCCTGGACTTCTCAAGCTAGAGGTGCTACTGGGGCATCACTTTGGCATCAGGCATGTCTCCCAGCTGTGCTCCTGGCTCTTTGGATGGTCCTTGAGGGATCTTATCTCCTTGGACCTCCTCACAAGCCATGTGAAGAGACAAGGTCCCCCTGACATGCCCTGCCATGGCAGTAAGTGCCTGGCTGCTTTTAGGGCTGTGGGGATCTTTTTGGTGTCTCTCACTTCAGACCAGTAACACCAGGACCATATCTGTGGATCTGGAGGAAGCACAGGGTCTTCCTTTGAGCCACCCTGAGACCCCTCTGCGAACCAGGGAGGGATTTCCTTGCTCTGAAGAGCAAAACCCCTCTAAACCAAAACATGAATCAGGGAGGTATGAAAGGGCAGATCTGAAAAATACTGTTCAACAAATACAAAGGCTTATAAAGGACCTGAATGAAAAAACAACACCTTGAGGAACCAGTCAGAGTGAGACAGGAGCCAGTCAGGCCAGCTCAGTTGCTGCAGCCCACAGTGTGGCAGCTCACCATGCAAAGATAATTTCTTGTCTACTTCTGTCAGGTCAGGTAACCCACACCACACCACACCACACCACACCACACCACACCACACCACACCACACCACACCACACCACACCACACCACACCACACCACACCACACCACTCCTGGCTTTTCTGGATGTTTAAAGACGCCTGAGGAAGTTCACACCACTCATTTCAGAGGGATACTTGCTAGCTCAGATCTACATCAGTCTAGATCAAGTAGTTGGCATGTAGGGACAAAACTCCCTTGGAATTTATCACTTAAATAACAGTTTGTTTTATTAATGCTTAAATTTAAGTTCAGAGGGTTGTCCACAGATTCAGCTTAGTGATAATTTCCCTGGAAGTCCATCTCCAAGCTTCAATTCCTTGGAATTTTATCTGCATGTTGCTGCTGCAGCAAAGTTGCAAGAGTTGCTAATGGAGCAGTGCTGTACTGCTGTCAACCAAAACAAGAGCTCTGGACATGCTTCTTGCTGCCCTGTTTGTAACAATCAAGTTTATGCAACAATCAAGTTTATGCATCAAAGCTACCTAAATACTGCTGCAGTCTGCCTGAAAGAAGCGACCAAAAGGATAAATTTTCTTGCCTGCCTTGAAATGAAAATACAGCCCAGCAGCACTATTTACTGTCATTTTAAATCTTCACAGACACTGCTGCTTTATCCAGTAGGCAGATATCAAGTGGGGGTGAAGAACAGCCAGAACTAATACAGTAGCAGAGCTGTTTGCTTGTTTCCCTGTGCATGCGTGAGAAGAAGCTGTTAACATCAGTCAATTGTGCTTGAAGGACATCCCAGAGATATGAAGTCCTTTAATGAAGTCTTGTTGCCAGAAAGGCATTCTGCAAGGTCTCCTTTAGAACATCTGCTCCTGCTCAGGGTCCACTTTAAGTTCATCCTTGGCCTGGTTAACCACAAATTCCATCTTTGCCCTTCTTTCACACCATGGTGCTCACAGCCAAATCACCCTTACTGCTGCTGAAGTTGCTGCCAGCACCATCCCAGTACCTTGCTGGCCTTGCTAAGTACAAACCCTCAAGGAATCACTTCTCTGTGGGCATCGTGGGGGTAGGTGCCATTCATGTGTAGTATTGCCTTCACTCTTTAATGACTCTCCTCAGCTCTGGAAGTGTTCAAGGCCAGGCTGGGTGGGGCTTTAAGCAGCCTGCTCTAGTGGAAGGTGTCCCTGCTCATGGCATGAGGATTAGGTCATGTCTAGGGTCCCTTCCAACCCAAACAATTCCATGATGTGATGAAGCCCAACACCAGGATTGTAGCAGACACCAGGCAAGAGAGAAGTACAGGTCTGTGAGCACACACAGAGCCAGAACAACTCCTCCCATGAAAGAGCCACGACCAGGTTGAACTAAAGCAGCAGACAGCAGGCTGTTTTTCAGGGAGGTTGTTATTTATGCAGCAAGTCATCAAGCTGTGGATAGCCACAGGATGTGGTAGTCACCAGAAGTTTCCAAGGGCAAGCAGACACAAGCATGGCAGAAAACCCTGTACAGATTTTTTGACACAAAGACACTCTTGGCTTGGAAAGGTCCCAAATCACAGATTAGAGTACTCTGGGGAAGTGTCACTGGAAGTATCTCTGCTGGAGATGGGGTACAGGCCTGGGGGGTGCTTTGCCTGGCACATTTGATCTTCTACTATCACATTAAACAGTTATTTTCTTTGAGACAAAAAGTAAAAAACTCCAGAAGTCACTGAACTGTTGCTCACCGAAATGCTGAGGGCAGTCAGAGCAGCAGTTTTGTACTCAGACCTAAATTCTTTCTGTGTCAAACCTGAAGCANTCTTCATGGGAACCTGTCTTCTCCAGGATTGTCCCTCATTTTGGTACTATGATATGCATTTCTTAATCCTAAATTTATAAGCTTACTTTCATTGCCTTAAAATATCTTCTTAATTATGGTCAAGCTATTGAGTGATTAAGATCATGCTGTATAAATATGTCTGCTCCATCCTCATGCCAGCAATCACTCCATCATCTGGATGTTTTTCACCACTCATTCATATTTCCCCCTCAATTTATGACAGACCTATGATCCTACAGTAAATACATAGCTATCTCTTGGGCATTCTGGAAAGAAAAAATGTCTATTAATTCCTAACTTTAAATATTCATTTAATGTTAATTTACTTCTTTTTGAGATCAGCCAGCTTTTAATCCATTTAATGCGTTGTACCATTTTTATGCAAAGTTTTAACAAAGTTAGATCACACCATAGGAAAACCCTTTAGAAAGCATAACTTCAGTGCATTAAATTGACCTGTATCAGCTAAACTTATTAGCTCACTGAAGAAGCCTGTAAAATAATTTAAGAAAGAACTGTTGTCTGTGTAAGACTCTTGACTGTTGACAGCATCTTTCAGCTCATAAATTCAAATGATCAGCTCTCACAGGAGAGACATGAAGAGTGGCTGCTGCTGGGAAATCAGGGAGGAATGCAACAGCAGCTGCAATTCTAATAGCATGTGGAGGTGTCAGGATTTCTTGGCAAGTGTATCTATTTATAAAAAAACCCACCTGATTTATATAAATACAAATAAAATAGAAATAAGCGCATAAAGATTGGAACACAGCTATCAGCAGTTCTAAAGATGAAGTGATTGTATCCTGTAAAATTGCAATTTGCCCTGAATAAATAGGTCAACATTATATTTTCTTAAGAAATGTGGGAAAAATACTCACAAAAGGATGGGAAAATGTTGTAATAAAACACCAGAGAGGTAATTTTTACCTGTATAGTATAACACTGGTGAGATTTGGTAGGGAAATTAAAATACTGAATGCAGTTCTAACTGGCAGCATTTTAGAACAGATTTTTAATGATGGAATAGGTTTTAGTAAGAAACCACAGAAAGATGTGAGAAATGAAAAAGATGCCTAAGAAACACAAAAACTGAGAAGTTCCATCTGCTTGACTTCATCAAAATGATCAAAAATTGGTTTAACCACAGAGCATAAATACCTTTAAAGGAAGGAATTCCTTAGAAGACAGGAAACCAGAACCAGTGGTTGACAGGTACAGCCAAGAAATTATCAGTGAACCATAGAACACTTTATATATATATATATGAAAGGTGATTAGACACCAAGGCAAACTAATTAAGGAAACCACCATACCTTGGTGGTTTTCTGAGGAGTGAGACCCATCACCCCATTTCCTGCAGTCAATGTGATAATCATGTGGATTCCAGTTCAGAAACTCATTTCTTCTACCCTTTAAGTATTCTGAATCAAAGACCCATCTGTGCCTCCTCTCTAAAAGCAATGGAAGAATGTTATCTTGACTTCCCAGGTATTTCTGGCCCTGCTAAAGCACTGCAGCCTCCTCTGGCACCTCCACACACAGGAGTTTGCAGCCAGCAGCAGCAGAGCAATGCCACCAGTGGTGCCGCAGGAGCCATGCAAGGGGGGTCAGCAGCAAGTGGGGCTCTGGGAGATGCTCACCAGGACTCTGCAGCCTGTGCTGGGATTCAGCAAAAACATCTCCACAGGGGAAAATGAAACTCCTCGTGCTCAAGGAAACAGGGCTGCATCTTGCAGCATTATTTGAGGTCTTGCCAAGCAGCCCTAGTGAGCAGCACAGGGGATGGGTTATTGGGCCCATGCACCATATGAGAAATGAGTGATGCACCTTCGTGGCTTATGGTTTTGGTATTAGTTCCACTGAGACATATTCCCCCACCACACTCTTCCACTTGTACCTAGGATTCACATTGCATCCTGCCTTTTTTCCATAACAAATCCTGTTTTCCTTTGTGTACAGAGCAAAAATGTATAGAGCTTTTGGAGTTGCCTACACTATATCTTCACAGCTGCCAAATCCACTGTCTGCAAAGCAGGTGTTATTTTTACCACATGCTCTCCATGAAACAGCTTCCCCGAGCTATGGCTTTCAAGAAAGCAGCCACAATATTTCAAATATGTGTACTAGCATCATGACAAGTCTGTCAGTCAGTCTGTCTTGGGAGCAGCTTTATTTTTCCTGCATTAGCTGTGCTGTGATCAGACCTGAGAGCCTCAATGTGGCAGACGCTGAGGAGAGAAAAAAAAAAAAGGCAGTGAAAACCCAATTCTTGCCAAGTTTCCTTGCATTCATCACAGCTCCTTTGGGAAGAGGGGCTCTCACCAAAAAAACCTGTTATTGTGAAGAGAGAGACTTCATTTCCATGGTATCCCCTGCATAAGATCTTCAATGGATAGGTAAGGGAAGAAAAGGCTTTTTGCATGGATGGGATGGGATGGATGTGCATGCAGGGGCACAAAACTAGTAAGGATAAAACATCAGTCTCCCTGGTGAAGTCATCTATGCAAAGAAAACACAGGCTGCTTTTGAATGCATTCAAAAAAAAAAAAAAAAAAGAATTTGTATTTCCCACCCTTTTGTTCATTTCACAATTCAAAGCCTGGCACAGGGGACAGCAAGTCCTGTTTCACATTGGAGTGAAACCTGAGATCCTGCAGCAGCCAGGACTTTCCTCCTCTCTGCAAAGCGATGGGGAGAAACATCCAGCCTACGAATTGATGGAAAACTGGCAAGAAAGTCTGCAGCCACCTTCCAGCCTGCCCCCCACTAGTCAGGAGCCCATATCACAGAGGAAGAGGGAAACCCTAGCAGAGATTAACAGATTCTTTTTCCATGCAGGCACTTTCAAAGAAAGATCCTTCCTGAAAATCCCTAAAAATCAGGTTATGAATTGTTTCAGATTTTGGGAGGTTGATACAGCCTCTGTTCAGAATTGAAAGGCACAATAAGCCTGTTGCTGTTCTCACATCTCCCCTGACATGTGCAGGATGTAGTAGTCCATTAATTCTCCTCATCTCCAGCACTTGTATCCAGAATTAGCACTCCTCTGTTCTCTGCTGGTATCACCTTGGAATAACCCCAGTAGTGTCATTCATCATGTAACCAGCCAGGCAAGGACACAACACTGGCTCATAACACAAATATATTCGTGTGGACAGGAGGAAAATCTACACCCACACTACTCAGTCTCCATGTGGGACTGGGGAATGCTGAGAGTGCTCAGCTCTGGCTGAATGGGGAAGGACACTGCCCATGGCTGATCTCACAGCTCTGACAGCACACAGATTAGGGCAAAGCAGGACTCAATTAAGGGCTGCAGTAGCTCGTCATTCTCAAGAGAACAAACCATAACTCTGATCCTCAGTGCACACACAGGGACCTGGACAGCTCACTGTGCTTGGCAATCACCTCAGGTTGTGATGGAGGCTGTCAGGTGTGTCAGACATCTCCCTCTGGCTGCCTGGAGGCACAGAGGAGCTGCGTTACCCCTACAGCAAACCACTTTTTATCCCATTAAACTCTTCCACAGAGGCATCGGCTCACCAGACACAGCAGCTGTGCCAGAGAGCTCTCAGGCAGCTGGAAGGAATGCAGAGTAACAAGCACTGCATCTCTGAGCTCAGCTCAGATGTTGTCCCTGCTTTGGCTGGGATAGAGCTAATTTTCTCCATAATACCTGGTACAAATCTATGTTTTGAATGTAATGTGAAAATAAAGTTGGTAACACTGATGTTTCAGCTGATGCTGAGTAGTGCTCACCCCAAGCCAAGGAATTTTCAGTTTCCCGTACTCTGAAATGAGCTGGGAGGGAACAAAGCTAGGACAGGTGATCCCACCTGCTCAGGGGGATATTCCATACCACAGATCTTCGTGCCCAGTATGTAACCTGGGGGTGTTGGCTAAGGGCCACCAATTGCTGCTCAGGGACAGGATGGGCATCAGTCAAGAGGTGAGGAACTGTGCTGTGCATCTCTTGTTTGTCTTAGGGCTTACTTCTCTCTCTCTCTCTCTTTTCCATTACAATTGCTATTATTATTGTTATTATTATTATAATATTATATTTTATTTGGTTTCAATTATTAACCTGTTTTCATCTCAACACAAGATTTTTACTTGGCTTTTCTTCCAAAAGTGGTGCAAGAAGAGGGGAAGAGTGTGAGCAAACCAAATTGCCAGCTGGGATTAAATCACAACAAATGTCTTACTGGAAAAAAAACACTTTTGGACCTTGTATGTGGAGCACATGTTACATTCCACCATGAGCAGCTGGAATGAAGATGTTTGTATCCACGTGTGTGGCTGATAAAATGGCCTCATCAAAGCCTGGTGCATCAAAAAGCAGAATGATGACCCAGCTCACCTTTTTATTTTTGGGACACAAAAC
>VYXD01012315.1:60467-94287 GCA_013397195.1 Hylia prasina | reverse complement strand
TAATTTTCTCCATAATACCTGGTACAAATCTATGTTTTGAATGTAATGTGAAAATAAAGTTGGTAACACTGATGTTTCAGCTGATGCTGAGTAATGCTCACCCCAATTCACCCCAGGGAATTTTCAGTTTCTTATACTCTGAAATGAGCTGGGAGGGAACAAAGCTAGGACAGGTAATCCCACCTGCTCAGGGGGATATTCCATACCACAGATCTTCGTGCCCAGTATGTAACCTGGGGGTGTTGGCTAAGGGCCACCAATTGCTGCTCAGGGACAGGATGGGCATCAGTCAAGAGGTGAGGAACTGTGCTGTGCATCTCTTGTTTGTCTTAGGGCTTACTTCTCTCTCTCTCTCTCTTTTCCATTACAATTGCTATTATTATTGTTGTTATTATTATAATATTATATTTTATTTGGTTTCAATTATTAACCTGTTTTCATCTCAACACAAGATTTTTACTTGGCTTTTCTTCCAAAAGTGGTGCAAGAAGAGGGGAAGAGTGTGAGCAAACCAAATTGCCAGCTGGGATTAAATCACAACAAATGTCTTACTGGAAAAAAAACACTTTTGGACCTTGTATGTGGAGCACATGTTACATTCCACCATGAGCAGCTGGAATGAAGATGTTTGTATCCACGTGTGTGGCTGATAAAATGGCCTCATCAAAGCCTGGTGCATCAAAAAGCAGAATGATGACCCAGCTCACCTTTTTATTTTTGGGACACAAAACGAAGGTACAGAGAGGGGGACAAATGCCAAGCCACTCAATTTGGCTTCCACTTGGATTTATTTTTCTTGGCTCCAAACATCTGAGCAGAAATTCCAGACATGAATGTTACCACGGTCACCTCAAACTAATAATTTTACCCATGCAGAAGCAAAATTCAGTTTTGTGATTCAGCTTTGTGAAAAGGATTGAGTGATGAGCAGCAGACCCAGGGAGCCCCTTCCAGTGCTTGCCGTGCTTTTATGGGAGCTGTGCAATGAGGGAAGGCTTCACCCACCTGCCCACAGGTGGACTGGGCTGTTACTTCCCCAACACTTCTTGGCTAACATCTCCACTGAACCTCCTCCCTTCTTCCTAATCGTGTTACACCTCCTTCCAGAATGAAAAAACAATCAACCACTGCAGCAGGACTGTGTTTCCATCTCACTACTCCACCAAAGCTACAGACTGCCTCCCCCCACCTGCCCAGCTCTCCCCAGACAGTGCCACCGTGGCATCAGTGGGTGTTTTGGCACCAAGCAGGGCCAGCCAAAAGGACCAAAAGGAGGCCAAATACCAAGCATGACCCATGACTGTAAGGGCGTGTACAGTCCCGGGCAAAGACCATCGAGCAGAGCACGACACGGAGATGTCAGAAGAACTGGGGACTGAGGTGCCCTTGCAAAGGAGGGAGGGTGGGGCAGAGGGAGGAGATCTCTGTGAATAATCACATGTTTTTATTCTCTCCCCGCAGATCCAGAGTGTCACATAATGACCCAAACAGTGGATAGCTCTATCTACCTTTTGCAGCTGGCAGGCAGAGTGTGTGTGTAGCAACATTACCCCCTACAGTTCAACACAAGGTTCCCACCTTCTCTAAGCTCCCAGCACAGCACCGGGTTTGGCTTATTTTAAGCCACTGAGGAAACTTCTTACCTTAGTTTACATCTATTAAACCTGTGCGTGTGTGGGAAGCTCCTGGAGGAGGTAAAAGGATCAGGCAAGCCAGCAGTCTGCAAAGATTAATTACTGCAAATAAATCCTGAAAAAACATACTACACTGATAACTGAAGTGACTTCCCATCTGCACTTTCTCCTTACTTACAGATTTTTATTCACACAGTTTCTAGAATAATGTTGATTTTTTTTTCCCACCTTACCTAATGTTTTCATCTGCTATTTGAGAAAGAGATGTCTTATATGATGGAAAAATTACTTGAATTTTCAGATTTGGGAACTTTATTGAGAAAAAGGTACATTCTTATACAGAAAGTTGTCTCAAACATTTTTTTTTCATTAAGCACAAACTTTAAAAGAGAAACTACAGTGTTACTGGCTGATGGGGATGATGTCCCACACTTTCTGCAAGTCTCAGGGCTTCCATTCCTGTGTCCCTTGCAGGGCTTGAGGAATTCCTGAGTGGCTCATCCTGTTTCATCCTGGCTCATCTCATCCTGTTTCCCTTTTTCTACATTTTCTTAAACATGAGGAAACAGAACAGAGGTGGGGTTTTTTTTCTTTTTTTCTTTTTTTTTTTTTAAATACCATAAACCTTGTGAAAACCAGAGCACCTTTAAGAGGGGATGGAAATACCTTTAAATGTTAATGGGTAATAAATTTAAGGCAACACTTCGTGCAGTGGTGCCTTTGAACAGGGACGATGCAGCACAGACACCTGACTCTGTAAAAGCTGAATGTGACTTTTTTGGGGGTCATTTGCACTTCTGGGTAGAATTATAGCAAACCAATGTCAGCCAGGGAACACACAGTTGCCTTTGCATTCCTCACAGCTTATCATTTACCGCTGTAAAATGCTTGAGCTTATTTATTATCCATAAAATTGCAAAAGATTTTGAAAAGTTCAGTGCCCAGGTACCAGTCCTGAGTGAAACAAAGGTGCAGAGGAGGAGGAGGATGCTGAGTCTTCAACCCCTGTTCCCAAAAGCCTGCCCTGATGCCCCAGTGATGTGCAGGGGGTGCATCCCTGCCCATCCCACATGGAAATCTGCACTGGTGGAGCCTCTTTCCTTCCCATCCTGAGCGGGTAAGTGACTCCATCATCTCACCTGTGATGATGGAGAAGGGAAGCAGCTCTGTATAAATACACCTAGAGGGCTGTGGCAGCACCAGAGAGGAGCCAGTGGTGCATTTTGCAGTGCATAACACACAAATTGCAGCTTGTATGAATAGCAGGCAAGACGTTTCCTCAGCCAAGTGTGACAACTTCAAACATACCTCCCACAAAAACAGAGGTTTGGAAAACTATTAAACAGAACCCATGAAATTGCGATCACGAATTAGTAAATAATTAGTGAATAATTACTAGTAAATGTAGTACTGATCACTCTGTGTTTTTCTTTTGCTGATATTAAAAGCATGTTTAAGAATCTCAAAGAATTCAGTTTCTGGAATAATTTCTTGTGTCCTGCCCCCATAACCATAACTTAGATTCAATCAGCAAAGACCAGATGACACATGTGAGCTTTTTCTTGCTGGGAGTGGAAAGTTACAGGCAAAGCCTCTGCACATACAGCTTTTAATGGATCTTCTCAGATCACTGCAGCCCTCTGCTCGGGGCTATCTGATTTTTGGTTTAAAAGCACCTTATCTTGACTTAACAGCAAGGAGTCAATTTTGGCTGCAGGTTGCTTTCAGCCATGGCATCAAACTCTGTGGCATTTCGTTTGGAAGGAAGGACATGTTCTTTGTCCAAATAGGAACATTTTTTCTGCAAGGTGCTGCATTTGGAGGTTCATGGGGCAGATAAAAGCACTTGCTGTGCAAACAGCACTGCTTAAAGCAAGTACACTGTTCCCAAAATAAATTAAGGTAATAGATCAGAATTCAAAAAGTTTAAACTCATCTGGTTTTCTCTTCCATTAAAGAATCCCTGGTAGCAATGCCCAGTTGCAATTAATCTGAACACACAGTTGCAAGGAATCCCACGTTTCTCCATCGTGCTTTTGACTTACTTGCAAAGCAGGGCTTGAAGGAGGAGCACAAAGTTAAGACCTGTAGAGGCACATCTGTGCATTCATAAATTAATCCTTTAAGAAAGACTCAGGACCAAGAGAGACAAACACTGTATCAGAAACCAGGATTCCAGTCCCAGCAGCAGTTCTTCACCTCAGGCTGCATCTGTCTCACTTCTTGGATGGGGTAAGCATCAAGATATTCAGATCCCAGGAAGAGCAAAAAGAAACCCTTGACCACTTTTAATTTGAGCTTGAGGGACTTTTTCTTGGGTTTGTTGTTGTTGCTGCTATTTATATTTCCTTTTCCACCTAAACTGCTGTAATTCTGATTATTACTGTGATGAAGTGAAGGTAGAAAGGCCATCATCCCCCAGGGCTGGCACAGAAGGTTTCACACAGCTGTTGCAAGGCTGGAAACCTGGACTAGGCTCTTCTGCCACAGCACTGAGGATCAGCACTCAAAAAAATTTGGATTGAACTCTGGGTGGGTCAACAGACAAATGAGGAGCAAGTTGTTCCTCACTGTCCAGCTGATCCTCAAATTACTGCCATTTCCAGCCCACTTGCTTCCCTGTGCAGAGGGTGTGAGCATGAGCAGTGGTTTCTGAGCAGTGCTGGAGAGCATCCCAGACACCTCAGATTCATGTTACATATCAGCACTATTAATGATAAAAATGAGCTCTCAGGGTAACAATTACAGTAAGAAATGAGTCTTGCTACGAACCCTTACCAAAGAAATCCAAAACTGTGATTTAAAGAAACCAAAGCTTCAAAGCTCTGAAATCCTGCTCAGCTTCACTAGACCTGCATAAAAAGAGCAGAGAATCATGGATTATGCCAAGATAAAAGAGACCCACAAGGATCACCATAGTCCAACTCCTGGCCCTGCACAGGACACCCCAAGAGTCACACCCTGTGCCTGAGAGCATTGTTCAAACATTTCTTCAGCTCTGCCAGGCTGGTGCTGTGACCACTGCCCTGGGGAGCCTGTTCCAGTGCCCAGCCACTCTCTGGGTGAAGAACCTTTTTCTAATATCTGACCTAAATCTCCCCTGACAGAGCTTCATATCATTCCCTTCAAAACAAATTTCATATGCTCAAGCGATGCCAAGTAATTATCGTAAGACACTGCGACACAGCTGCCTCAAGTTCCTGTGTGATCAGCATATTTTAAGGAGAGTTTTGCAGTGCTGTTTCTGGATGTTGCAATCACAGGAGAGCCCTGGGGACCCACAGCATGCCTCCTGCCACAGCTGGGCTCCCCAATGTCCTTCTCCATGTGGGAGCCCCTCACTTGCAGCAGCCTCTGGGATCCTTCAGGATCTGTTCCCTGCCTGTTCTCACTCCACCTCACATCAAGAACCCCACACTGGCAGTTCTCCTACAGAATATGGGAAAATAAGGTCATACTCTGCTTGTGCTGGTGCTGGGGTGGGCACTTCCACCAAGGAGTACCAAACCCAGTGCTGCAGTCATGTGGATCACTGGCTATAACCAGTTTCTGTGGAGCCTGAAGGTGTCTGCTCAGCTGTGCAGAACAGGAGGCAGCTGCCAAAGCATAGGGCTGTAGAGCCCTTTCAGACACCCTAGGGTATCCAAGACATCTTCTTAGAGCTTTTTAATGCAACCCTGTAGGAGACCTGTAATTTTCTGGGTCAACATCTGGAAGCTGGTACTTTAAGGCCTCTCAAATGCACGTCCAGGTTTAGGTGACCTAATCCTTCATGAGGGATGAGATTCATCTTGAAGATCAAGAGATCTGAGTCAAAAAATCTTCATGCAGGTGCTGAGGTGGACAGGGTGTCTCATTTCCACCACTGTCAGTGGACATCAGGGGTGTGATTCCACTGCCCAAATGCAGGAATCTGGTCTACTCTGAAGTGCTTTAATGTGTCCCTTCTGGACTTCAGCTGGCACCCAGAAGCTCATGGCTCTCACATGGGTTATATGTGGCTGTCTGAGATATCCTGGGATGTATTGGATGGTAATAGGTGCCTACATAAGGACAGTGATTTGAGTGATGGATCCTCCTCATGTAACAGCAGCTCAGCGTTTTCCTCTTCAACACCCACACACAGACCCCAAGGTGAGTGTGCCTTAATTCATAGCCAGATCCCATCCTGAGGGTTTTTGCTGTCCTGCTGATCACAAGTAGAGTTCCTTTGCTGCTCATGTAGCTGCCTGTGCCATGATTTCCCTGCACTGTACTTACAAGTGCACAATGGGCTGCACCTTAGCCTGGTGGAGATTTCATACATGTTAACGGGATCAGGAACGTGGCCCACGCAAACATCAAATATAAGCCCCTGACCTCTGCACCCAGAGGTAAAACAGCATTAATCACTCTAGAAATGCACATAAATTCTATACTGATGCAATGATGTC
The DNA here is from genome assembly GCA_013397195.1 of Hylia prasina. Taxonomy (NCBI): domain Eukaryota; kingdom Metazoa; phylum Chordata; class Aves; order Passeriformes; family Sylviidae; genus Hylia; species Hylia prasina. The sequence continues at coordinate 88,220 of VYXD01012315.1, read as the reverse complement.
AAGTGAACAATACAGAAAAAAAGATTGTTTTGTTGCCTATTGTTTTGAATTTATAGAAGCCATCACACAAATCACCATAAAACACTGACAATTAATTATGTCTAAAATATGTGCTTGGAATTTTTCAGAACCTACCTAAATATGAGAACAAAAGGCTTTTCTTCCTCAAAACAAACATAAAATGCTATCTAGTGTTGACTCTTTGCCACTGCAGTCTCTCTCGCATAACTATTTCTGAATTAAACAAAATGAGCTGTGAAGCGTTAAGGGGCTCAGCAGCACCTCATGCTCTGGATACAGGAGCTTTGTCTTGTTTCAATGTCCACTCTGAATTTCAAAGACCACATAAAGATGACATATTGCTGGATTTCCTCCTCACAGAGGAAAACTGGAGCAGGGAAGTAAGACTGGGAAGAGAGATGCAGAATGAAAGGTCCACCCAGCTGCTGAGCCAGGCACCAGTACTGGTTTAGCTGCCCTCACTCTTTTGACTTAGCATAGGATCATGTCCAGCTAGATAACATCTATCATTTTTAATATATTCTAGCTGCATGCATGGTAACATTGAATTGCATGAACTGTTTATATTAAAGTACTGAAATACATATTTAACAATAAATGTCTGCATGTAAAGCAGAAGGGATTAGACAGCAATGGACTGAAGAACTATGGGGTTCAGATCAATACTTAATATTTATCTTATGTGATAGGGTTGGTTTTTTTTAAATCCTCTTGCAAGTATTTGTGGTTTCCATTCTGATGTCTGAGTTAATTAAAGATCAGATCCTGCATCCCCAGCCTCTCTTGCCAGAGAACTCTTACATGAGGCTGCTTTTCTACCAGCAATTTTTCTGCCCATCAGCCCAGCATTATGACATCTCAGCACGTACAAAAACATCTTCTTTAAATTGCCATCAGCCTTGCCTAAGATGGATCAAAACACCTCAGCTTCCCCCCGTGTGATGTGTCTCAGAAATGTCACTTTTATCTTCAGCAGGTGACGCCCCAACTAACAGTTTCCATGTCCTTCCAGGGGGAGGGAAGGGGGAGAGGAGATGGCAGCAGCCATTAACATGACTGCTCACGTGCTGAATTTGCTTTCTGATGCCAGATTTTCCTTTGCTGACTCTGTGAGACACGCCCTGCTTGTGGCACAAAGAGCTGCCACTGTCCTGCCTGTGAGCTCAGCAGGGCTCACAGGATTTGGGGTTCTTGGACTAGAGAGCATCAGCTCAAGCTTTGGCCATAACACTTTTTTAATGGGTTTTTAAAATGCCTCCTGGAAGTGTATTTGTTTTCAGTCAGACAACTGCAAGTAAAGGCTCAGAAACACTTTTCTTCTGAAATCCAGTTTTCTTCCTGATGTAAAGGCAGAGTGGACTGTGCACAACAGATACTGGCCAGGTTTCTATTGTTACACCAAAGACATACATGTGTGGTGAGAAGTGTAAACACCTGTGGGTCCAAGACCCCTCTCCTACCCCAGAGATGGATCAGTGAGAGAGCCAGTGGATCCCAGCAGAGAAAATGTTCTGTTCTGCAGCGGCAGGGGGGAAATATTCGAAGTTCTTGGAGAAGACCAAAGGGTTTGGGAAAAGTTCCTGGCCAACAGGAGGGAATGCAGACAGGCAGCAGGAGCCTGCCAGGGCACACGCCGGCCAGCCCTGGCGCGCCAGCAGCACACAGTGTCCAGCATCTCTCACTTCAGAGAATTAATTCTTCACCAGAACTTGGTGTTCTGTAAGCTTTGGGCATGGATGCCACACCACAGACAGAGGGCAAGGATAACCCACAGACTGGGCACAGGGGCATAAGGGGAGATATGGTTTCACTTGTGTCTGACAGAGGGAAGATTAACTGGGACAACCAGGATGTATTTTGTTCCTGTGTCAGGGTGGCAAAGTGGCACCAGCCAGTCCTCACAATGTGATTTCACTGCTACTTGTTCCAGATCCTGGGCTCATGCAGTTCTGGACAAATGTCAGCTACTGCTAAAAAATGAGCTCTAAGATGTAGCCCCTGCAGAAAACAGTCTTGTAAAAATGTTAACTCCGAAAGGCTGGAAAACCAAAAGCAAATAAAAACTGTTGTGCAAGCCATAGTGCTCATCCTCTCTTTTTTGTCTTGGTCTCCAGAGGTGAGATCCATGACATTTTAACTCTGTAGATTTGCATTATGAGACAAAAAGCCACTGGGGCTGTGAAGGCTGGCTGGGGAAGAATGTTACAAACCCTTGCTCTGGGACCCCCATTTTGCAACTCTGGTTGAAGACATGCTCCAGCATTAGATAAAAAGTGAATGGTTCTCATCTAATAAAAATACATGTGACAGTCAACCCTGCATGAAAAGCCAGAGAGGTGCAGCAACACGTCAAAGGATCCTTTGGCATGTTCCAGGCTCCTGGAAGTTGATGCAAAGGCAACAAACTGTCTTGTCACAGGATGTGATCTCCCACTGAGATTCCCTGGGGTGAATATGGGAAAGGAAATATCCTGAGAAATAATAATAATAATACAGGCTTTGCACCCCAGACACAGGCACTGCTTCAATATGTGTGAACTGATCCCCTGACCTGTGATTCTGAGCCTTTACAGTACAGAAAGGCACCATGGAAAAAGTCTTTTTGAGCTGCAGACTGGCACATCTTCCAAGGGGAGGGAGGCAGTGAAAATGAAGGGCTGTGCCAAGGTCTCAGTCTTCCCCTCATCAGTGTGGTCCCAGTTTCTGGTGGGTCTGTGCAGCACACAGACACTCATTCTGGTTCCCAGGGATAGAATCAAAGGATCAGAGAATTGTTAAGGCTGGAAAAGAGCTTTAAGATCAGCCAGCCCAACCATTAACCCAGCACGGTCATGTTACCAATAAATCATGACCCTGAGTGCCACAATCACATAACTTTTGAATGTTTCAGGGCATGCTGCATCCACCACTTTCCTGAGGAGCTTATTCCAATGCCTGACCACCTTTTCAGTGGAGAAACGTTTCCTTATATCTAATCTAAACCACACCTGGTGCTATTTGAAGATATTTGAGACGCTTTGCAAAGCAATAGCACCTGGAGCATGAACTGACTGGGCAAGCACTGACTTTTTTAATTCCTGTGCTTCTACTGAGTCTGTACCACACACAGTGACTGCTGCTGGTGCAGATACAGGTCTCACCTGGTTGATGCAGTCCCATATTCCACCTACACCAGGAGTTTTCCAGCTGAGATAGGTCAATTAAATATATGATGTGGTTAATCAGTGAAGGTATGGTCGCAAACATGGGCCAAAGTAACCTTGGAAGGGGTTCTGAATTGCCACTGACAAAATAAACGCCCCCAGCAGACATCCTCCAGCACTTTCCCTACTTTTGTGCTTTTTCTCCATTCATTTACTGTTCTCCTCCTTCTCTTTCATTTCTGAGAAATCCCAAAGGTCTGGCAGCAAACCTGCTGCTCCTGAGAGCTTTGTTTTTCCTGCATTTCTGCCAGCAGGGAAGCTCATCCCATTTGGGTAAAAATTGAAATATTGACACACGAAATGCTCTAAAGGAACTACCTCAAATGCCTGTGGGAAGTACCTTGAGCTCAAGAGCTTATTCTGAAAGATGTTTTCCAACACTTTTAAACTCTCCCTTGCTAACCAAGAAGGTCAAAAAGCCAACCTGAAAATACCTTTCTGCAGGGGTAGCAACCTGCGGGTGCTTCATATCACCTTGGGACCAGAGCATATTTCCCAACTCCCTTCACTGGGAATTAATGTTTTTACCTGGGCCTTGGGTACCTCACTCACAGCATGTCAAAGAGAAGACACTGGGTCTGAAACAGCTCTTCCTCCTCCCAGGCTGACACTGCACAATGGTGCTGAGCATCCTGACTCCTCAGTTTCACAGGCCACTGGTTTTCTGCTAATTTTAGAGCATTTTAGCACCTTTCCCCCACCAGGAAGCCCTTTCTTCTGACTGCTTTTTTGCTATATAATGGGGCTTTTAAGCTTCTCAGTGATACACTACATTGGAGGTGAACCAAAAAATGAAGCTCATTGTGGAAAGTTTCAGAGGAGGGAAGGACAACAAAAGTATGATCCTGCCCAGGAATTTTCACTCCTTAATGCCTACCTAATCTGCAGTGGTCTGGAGGCAGAAACTGGCTGCTCCCAGCTCACATCCCGCTGCTTTTGGGTGCAGATTTTATAACGGCAAAATCCTGCAAATAACAAAACCTCGGGAAGGCAGCTACTCACTGAAAGAGAATGAGTCACTGTGTTTACCCCGCAGACTGTGATGTGAAAGACAAGAAGCCACAAAAGGTCACAGAGGAGTTGTCTCCTTGCCACTTATTTTGTCTGTTCCCCCAACAAAGGCAAAGCCATCTGCGGTACAAGCAAGGAAGCAGTGATGACCAAAAGATTTCAAAAGGACATATGAACAGTGCCAAGCACTCTGGATAAGAACCCGAGTGAACAAGGGGAGTCACACAGCTCTTTGTGTAACCTTTACTCCGCTGTTAAGTGTGCCAGTTTATAGCAATTATGGGAAAGCCACTGATTGTATTATAAATGTAATGACATTAGCAGGACTGTCACTGTGTTTGTAGCAACAGTTGCGAAATTAATTTTTTTCTTCATTAAGGAGATCCTTATTTGCATGATTAAAATGTCAGCCCAGATAAATGCATGTGCCTGAGAATGAATCACTGAGCAAAAATGCCACCTGCCAAGCCCAGAGAATAGGACAAATAAACAAGCAGCGAGGAGCAGCTCAAAACTTGATCCAGCTCCCAGTGGGAGCCGTTCCATCATCCTCGGGAGCGGCAACAGGCTCCAAGCGAGCGCCAAGGCGAGGGGGCTCAGCCAAGAAACAGCTCAGATGCTTGGGATTTTTGCTTTGGCCACACTCAGCTATTACAGAAGGGAAAACTAAAGCCTAATAAATCCAGACAGTCTCTGGTGTCGTTTAGACAGTACAAAAATCTACTCCCATGAAAGAGGGCAAAATATATGCTGCCCAAAGTCACTCCTTTCCTACTATTTGCTAAATTAAAACCCCAGCCATGACCCCTCTAATGTGGCTGAAACCCATCAATTCTGCCTGCTACTGGAAATCAACAATATTCTCTATTTTCCTTCAAGATTCACTCAAATACTTCCTAAATGAGATGAATCCTCACCAAAATATGTGCCCTTGTAAGAAGTTCCAGGCTCAGAAACTGACTTACAGCTGTCCCCAAAAGTACTGGATCCCAAAAGACAAAATTGAGAATAACTGTGTGAAGACCACTAAGTTGTTTTACTTTTTGCCTGAAGTGGAGAAGAGAAGCTGAAAAGATAACAGAGTGGCAAGGAGATAGAAGATTTTATCTGGTTTAAATATCTCCTGATCCTGCAAAAGTATTTTCATTTATAATTAATGCAAACAAAAAAAAAACAAGGGTAAGAAAATAAAAACCCTTTTAAACTGATTTACTCCTTTTAAAGTTCATAGACACTCTTTATATTTGTTTTTAGCTGTTCCTCATGGCAAATTGCATGATTTGGACTTTTTCCATTTTAGAAATTATAACAAAGAAAGTAAATGTGGTATTTCCTTAAAATTCCAAGGAAATGAGTTTGTTGTTGAAAATGCTGGACTTTGATACAGTGCAAAAATCCAAACTGACCTTATATTTTGTTTTATATCACTTGAAAACATTAAACGCTGAAATGTAAATTCATCTAGAAAAACAGAACACTTCACTCTGGAAAGGTAAGAACAAAATCTTTGGAGTCAATGCAAGGCTGTGTCCTTGAGGAGCCATGGGCACAACCCAAAAGATTTCTTAAACCAATTCATTTCAGTGAAAATCTATTTGAAAATTAACACCTCCTTCAAAGTAAGCTGTCAGACGTCACCTGACCAGCTCAGCATCAGGCCATCACACCCATCCTGGGGAGCAGAACTGCCCTGCAGAGTGACTCAGTGGCAGGACAGGCAGGACAGGCACCTGCCAGCTCAAGAAGAGCTGCCAGCTGATCATAGTTGAGCTGAGGAGGCACCAGTCCCCTGGAAATCTGTATTGTCTCCTCAGCCTCCAAATTTTTCCGAGCAGATCAATACTGCTGACATGAAATCCCTCTTCTGATCTTCTTCAGAGCAGAATATTCTCAGCAATACCAGTCTATACTGTGTTTGACTTAAAAAGAATATGCTCCAAATGTGCTTTAACACAGAAGCTTTTTGGTTTTAATTACTCCACTGAATCAAGTCTTTGTATGCTAGAAAAATGCTAAGGATATTTCTAATGTACCTCAGTCTAGTATGACCCATGAAAAACAGATATTTCTTAAGATTCCATAAGAAAATTGGTTATTTTTGTAAAAGTTAGGAAAGAACTGGCAATTTCGGGTCCTGAAAACTGATTTTATGTACCAACTTATTTATAAAAAGATAAACTTCAGTCCACCACCATGCAATAGCACTCATGGGATGGAATAAAAATAAAGCTCTAACCAGGGGACACAAACCACAGAATGCAGCTCAGACCTCAGGTTTTCATGAGGATGAAATGCAATAGGTGGACTGGGAGGAGACAAGGGTTTTGCCAGTAGCTCAGTCTTGCAGAGAATAAGATGAATCAGGATCAGAAGTAAGTGATTCTGACCCTGATAATGGTTCTTCATTTCCAAGATAACAGAGAGACTCCTGCCAGCCTCTTCAGACTTTTGTGAACTTCAGGCTGCAGAAAGAGGAGTGGACAGGAAACACAGAGTGGCTGTTAAACCAAGACTGACAAGGCTTTACCTAAGACCTTTATCCTGTATAACTTCTGCTGCTGCCCTTGCTTTCCATGAGGAATGGGTGGGGAAAGATCAGCTTTCACAAACACAGCTCCCATTGACTTGCTGCCCAGGAGCTGTACAGGTCAAACATGGCCCAATTCAGCACATTTGTGGATTGTGGACAGTCTTTCCTGTAATTTCATGAAGCCTTTAGAGAAGACCCTGTGCATAGGCAGGTTCAGCAGAGGCAAAGGTAAGAATGTAGTGGAAAAAAGAAAAATGGCAGGTTTTTTTGCCAGACTTTTGCAATTTCATATTGGATTTCACATACTGTTATCGCTGCAGCAGAGCTCCAGCTGCTGCTCCAAGAGCCTTTCCCATGGGACCCAGGGCATGGGGCTGGCACAGAGAAGGAGAGGAGGTAGGATGGAAGGTGCATGAGCACGTTTCATCTCCTGATGGAGTCATCACCCCACCAAGGAGCTGGGAAAGCCTTTTTGGCCCAAAGGTTCTACACAGAGAAAACTCTCCTTCACACAAGACAAAGCAGAGAGACCTTTGTTCTGAATCAGTTTCTTACATATGGGCAAGGTCTTGGCTGTGGAGCCTTTCCTCAAAAACTCCACGGATTTTGGGGAGCTGTTGCCTTTCCAGGAGCATTAACTCCCTGTTGCCTGTACCAGGCAGTGGCTCTCAATGAGTTCTTGTGCAGACAGAAGCTCTGCAATGGTGCTGCCAGGGCTGAAGGGAAAATAGAAGAACCAGCCCATCTTGCCACATGGCCTGAAGTGCTAAACAAAAGGGCTTTGCCAGCTTTTCTGTCATCTTCTGCAACATCATAGCTTTGCACTCTGAACTCCTGCTGTGTCCAGTTTTCAACCTTTGCTTCTTCCTCTGCTTCAAGCCCTGCTGCTGCTGAATCAACTGATGCTGTAGCCAGGATCTCACTGTGTGATAAAGAGAAGTTTTTTGCCTCTGCAGGAAGTAAAAAGAGCTCCAGATGTGGACTTCACCAGTGTTAGACTTGATGCTACTCAACATCAGCACAGGGCCTCTGGAAGAGTCTACCCTTGACCTAAAACAGTGAGCTTCTCTCAGCAAAATCTGATTGCAAAACTCACCATAGAGTACATGAGGAAAAATTCCCGAGTCTGAGGAAAGATTACTGACATGAGCTCCACAAAAGGCTTGCTCCCTCTTTCCTCTACCCTTCCCAGCAGAATTTGATTCCTGGCTTTGGATCTTGACTTTGGTGATCCCTGCCAAAGACAACGTCTGAATCCTCTCATGCCCCGTGGCTCCTGTTGGCATCCTGGATCACGGGCTTGCCTGCTGGAGAGACATGAGCTCATCCTCCTCTCCTGCCCTCACAATGGGATTCTGATAGCTGCAGACCAGTTTGCATCATCTTACACCGAGATGACTCTGACAGACATCCAGGGAACTGCTCTGCACTGTCAGGGGCTCCAGTTCCCAGCACTGCAGGATCCTGGATATACCTTTAACTACGACCAGTTACTTTTGCCCTGAATGTTATTTTTAACAGAGTGTTTCAGGATGTGAGATTTGATACTATCTTCTGCTGTCATACAAAGTGGTAGGAAACCCAACAAATCCTTATTACTTATTGGTTTTCAGCTAAGTTCAAATCAATTTGTATTACAGAATGCTGGACGTATATTTAATTATTGCATCCTTCCTGACACCAGAGAAATGAAGGGATTTTTATTAGTATTGTGGCATTTATGCTGAAAAGTTTTTCAGCAGCTTTGCAAGGGAAGGGAATGATGGGGTGATGTGCAGGACATCAGATGATGCAGAAGAAAGCAAAAGTGAAGAATAAAAAGCAATTGGTTGAACTACATAATGTAGGAAGGAAAAAAAAAAAGGCATAATTAAACACTCAATTTGCAAGTTATTACCACTGCCAGCCCTGGATCTCTGGGAGGAAGGGCCCATGCTGTGAAGTTATCTGCAAAACCCCAGTGAAGTCAGTAAGAATTCATAAGGCAAAAGCAGCATCTCTCCCAGGTGTAGCTCTGCTGCCTGGGCTCCTTGGGAACTCCGTGTCTCACCCACACCTCCTAACTCTCCTGGTTCCCAGTAGGTGCCTTTTCTGCATTTAAAAATGTGCACTTTGCAGTCACAGAGTTTTTCCTCCACTGTTGCCACAATATGAGGCCCATGAACACATTCTCTAAAACTACTTATTTTAGGGGGAAAAAAACTGTAATAACATAAAAGCTTTCCTTGACCTTGCTGAATACTTGGATCAACATCTAATTGCTAAATGCTGCATGTTTCCCTAGAGACAAAACAAACAGGAAGAAAAGCCACTGGGTTGTGAAGGCTGGCAAAGCTATCTGCCATCTGCAGATATTCAGCTGGGCCTCCAGCAGATAACAACAGAAGACAATACCTTTATTTTCCTTGTTTTTCTCTCATCTTATACAATGGAATATCTTCTCCACTTAGAACTTGGGTCCCCGTTACTGTGACTGAGGACATATTTTCCTGGGACCCTGCTATTGTGAAATGCTGAAACCAATCTCTTCTGTGTATTTGTGGTAAAAGTCAATATCATCTTGAAATTCCAGACCAGAATAATTGCCTCTGGTGCTAAAAATGATCCTCCTGCCACTTCAACTGGAAAAAGTGTTTGCAAGGCTTATGCTGCAAGCACACACAGTAGAGGTCAGATATAGATTGACTGTCTATTTTTTTGTAAAATCTCTTGATTTTAGACTCTTTAAATGAACAGATCCCAGAGTGCAATGCAAGGCCATCTCTCACCTGGTCCATGTGTGAGGGCTGCAAGGCACAGGATAAAGGAGACCTCCACAGGAATGACTTTGCTTTTGCATCTTAAGAACAAGCTCAGAGCACTTTCTGTGCCTCATGTTGGGATGGATTCAGTCAGTTCTGCTCTGGAAATAAATGTCACAGCTAGAAGCATGTCCCTGTGCCCTAGGGACCTCAGTGGGATTCAGCAGGGGCTGCACTGCCTGCCTCTCACAGGCTCCTTCCCCTGTCAGGGAGTTTAGACCACTCAGATCTTTCTGCTTTTGGTGCCCACTGCCAAAAGGTTACGCTGGCCATGGGTCCCCAGGTTGCTGCCTTCTCCATAAATGAATGAATGGCTTCACCTCACCCACACAGAAGATGCTGCTATGACATGATGCTCATTCAGCTGGTGGCAGCACCCAGCATCCCTGGGCATGCAGCAGAGCTCCCTGGTGTTCACCATGTGACACCAGGGGCAGCTACTCTCAAAGTGAATTGCTTTTCTTTTTTAATTTATGCCTCTAATTTGCCATCTAAATTTAAGCTTGTCCCCTGAGTATTTCTTCTCTAGTCAAAGGCCAATATTTAGGGGGGCAATTTTTTCTAAAAGAAATGGCTGGAGTCAGGTTGATGCTGTTATAATTACATGAATTTGTATTATGCAGACTCAATTCCCTTTGTGTCATCCTTGAGACTGTGGCAGATGATGGCAATGGAGAATATGCTGCTGTATTATATCCTAAAATTTCAGTTTCCTGTTTTGGAATCTCACATGTCTTATGTATTCCCATTTGGTAAATCTCTGTGCTCTGGGGAACTGCTCCCTGGCCCTCGTGCTAATGAGTACTTGCTATCATCAGACTCAGCAATCATCACCGACTAATCAAAATGGGTTACAGGGCAATTAAGAGGGAAAAAGGCTCTTAAGAAGAATGCTGGTCTCTGTTGAAGTCAGCACACTTCAGCTGAGATTTTATCCTTGCTTCAAAGTTTTAAAGCTGTTTGGAGGATAATGGCGGAACTGAGGGTTTTGTTATTTTTTTGCTTCCTTGCTTTCCTAACTGAGGCAGTTCTGGTGGAAAAGCTGCCACTACACCCAGGGGAAAAAAAATCAATAAACAAATTAGCTAAACCCTCTATCCCAGAGCTAAAAGGAATGAGGTCCCAGCAATGCCCCACTGTACTATCAAGTACTTAATATAAGCCATGCATTTATTCTTACAGAAATACCCTTTGAGTAGAATGTTTGTTCACATGCATCTGATTTATAAAGCACAAAGACAACCATAATGGGTAAGATATTTGGGTAAGAGTTCCAGTTCACTGCTAACCTACACCAGCATCCCTGGGAACAGGTTGTGGTTCTGTTCAGACCAGGAACAGTGTTTGGGTTTTCTCTGATCAGAAATGAACAGATATGGTTTAAGTACAGCCAGGAAAACAGGATTTCAAGTGACTTGCTCTAGGCCAGAAAAAAAAAAAGAAATTATGAGAAAATTGGGACTAAAATCTGGAGTATCTCAGTTTTGCATATACACCACCACTAAGCAATGCTCTTTCTTCTCCCTTGGCCAGGGGGAATGCACAAATCAGTATTGGATCCCAGCTGCCCTGTGGCTCAAGCAAGTTCTGTGCCCATAGCTGGAAACCAGCCCTGCCTGGGCCCCAGCCTGGCAGCCCTCACCAGGAACTTGCATGTGCCTCGAGACAAAGAACATGGGTTTAATGTGCACAGGACACATGGCATGATTCATCCTTCCACACTGACCTACATAGTCATTTATGCCAGAGCAGGATGGAAACAAAGCACCTTTGGTCCTAATTTGAGAGTAAGGGCCAGCTTCTTTCTCAGCTCGAACTTCTGGTGCATGCCACGAGGCAGGGCCAGGCACAGGGGCATCCAGACACAGCATCCTCCCCTGGTCTGCTGCTCTAAACTGCACAGAATTCCCCTGGTTTGAAGTCAATGCCAGTGTTTTAAAGAGAAAAGCAGAGGAGTGGCTTAAAACCATAACAGCACAGCAGAAGGCTGAGGAGCAGAGGGCCCTGTGCTGGAAGAACAGCAGTGCTGGAGGGCAGCACTGAAAGCCATCAGCAGAGCTCTGTGAGGATGCTGGCAGAAGCACTCACATCACAGATGACATTGTCAAGGCTTTCAGCCTCCTCTTTAATGAGGGCTATGTTTCTCCCACAGTCTGTATCTACATGCTGGATTTTCTGAAATCTCACTGAAGTGAAGCTCCACCAGCACCAGCAGTAGTGGTGCTTTGTTATTAATCCTGCTTGAACAAAATTATACCAAAATACAGTACGATCAGAGGAACCAAAGCATGCTCTGGTTTATTAAACCAATGCTTTTTATTAGATATTCCTGGTGGGGAAAAGGATAAAAGCTATAGGGGACAAAAACTTGTCAATGAAACCAAGTTTCATCTCTGTATAAACTGGCTGAAGTGAAGAATGTCACCTTCTGTCTATTCTAGGCAGCCAAGTAGAAGGAAAAATTTTGCAAAGAGATAAAAGCACATGAGGACCTTGTTGAAGAAAGCTGTCCTTTTGAATGGAGAAGCTGCTCCCACAAGGTGCCAAACACCCCTCGAGTCCTGCTCTAAAGCATTAAGCCTAGTGTGTCAGAGTCACAACCTGGGAAAACAGTGGAAAGCTTCCAGATTTATTGGTGTGCTGGAAGACAGGGAGAGGGCCAAATGATGGAAAGCAGACAGTCCTGCAGCAAGATGCTAAATCCCAGGCAGAATCCAAATAGGGTGTACACGTGGAGAAGAGATTCATCATTGCCAGTAGCTGGCAGTATTGATTATTGATCATGTCCTCCAAGAGTATTCAGCGCTGCCACATTGCACAGGGACAACACTGATGGAGCAATGTGTCACTCCACTCTGCAGTGGTGCTGCTGTTCGAGGGGTGGGGCAGCTCTGCCCAGCACACTCTCACACTCTGCACGTGCCACAGCAGCAGGGCCATAGGAAAGCCTCACGTCTGGCACGTTGCTCTCCTTGAAAGACGAAAGGGTAAAAGGTTTGATTCTATGATTAATAGCTAGGAGCTTTCTGGCCACCAGCTTATCTGTAAGGTGATAATTTAACTCTCTGCCTTTAGCTGATTGCTGCTGGCATGTGTGTTGAGAAAACACGCCCTGTTCAGGCTACAGCTCTTTCCCAAACTGAAAAAGCGCTCTCCAAGATCTTGTCATGGAATCCTTGCTCTGACTCATGAGCAAACAGTTGTAGTTTTACCAGAGAAGGAGCAAAATTCCTGCAAGTAACAGCTTCTTGGCAGTGTTAAATGTGCTTCAGCACTGGCAGCACTGCTCTGCTAACAGCACCAGGCTCTGCAAACAACTATGCTGGAGTACAAGTTATCACCACACTGAAATGAAAATTAAATGGGGTTGCTCTAGCAAATGTCAAGTTAATGTGATGTTGGGAAATATGCTCCAACTGATATGCCAAGCCCTCCTCAACCCATGTGAAATCCTCTTTCAAATATGTATTTCACTCAGGTTGAGCAGAGATCACACCTCCTTGTGGGTGAGCAGCACCTGCCTCTCCCTGCGAGCCCTGTGCCATACTGCCAGCCAGAGGATTGCTTTACCCATATGTGATGCCAGGAGAAAGGGGTTTAGTTCGATTTTGCTGAATATATCATACTTTCCACTCAAAAGATCCACTTACTCAGTGATTTTCACTTCTCCTCAACTTTTGCATAACTTGCTTTTTCTAAAGTTAGCAAGGGAGCTTGGCCTGTGGCTTAATTCTTTCCACCCCCTTTCAAGCCCACCACCAAATGTGTGAGATAAAGGTTTAATGAAGCTAAAATAGTGGATGCCCCATCCCAGGAAGTGTTCATGGCTGGGCTGGATGGGGCTCAGAATAACATGTTCTAGTGGAAGCTGACCCTGCCCATGGCAGGGGGTTGGGACTGAATGCTCTTTAAGGTCCCTTCCAACCCCAAACCATTCTGTGGTTCTGTTTTAGCATCACTACAAACACAAGGGCACTCATCTTGTGTCAACAGCTGAGTTGCAAGGCATTTTAACAAACAACCTAGGATAGTTCTTCTAAGGGTTTCCTATATGCTTAAAAGCAGATTGCAAGAAATAAAATAATCTTAGTGCTAACAAATCAATAAGAAGTAATTGAAACCACACCAGCTCTCACCCTGCATATGCAGACACCAGAAGCTTTTGCCTGCATCCATGCAACTTAAAGTTGCTGTTTCACTTCTCTCAGGGTTTTCACTTTTAAATGCCCATGATAAATGGCACCAGTGAAAAACACAGCAAAGAACTGTGGTGAACTTTGGAATGTATCAGGAATACAGCTTGAGTCTTCTGACTGATTTAAATTAAAATCTTAAGCAATGCACACACCAATTCCAGTTGTGCTAGAAACTTAATTCCAATACAAGGAGAAATCTGCAGTACCAATAGCATTCTTGAAAGCTTGTCAAACCATTTTCCTAGTTTTTAATTAGCTTCCACAAGAGGTTGTGGCGTAGAGCTTGGAACAGAGAGCTGGGAGTAACAACATCCAAAGTCTGTTCCCAGCTGTGGAAGTGACTGGAGAGGTGGCTCTGGGCCACTGGCTGCAGCCCCCCTGCCCAACTTCCACAACTGTAAAATGGGTAAAATCATACTTACTGCTCAGGGACAGTGTGGGACCTAATTAGAAGTTTGCAAGGAGCCCACTGGTTCTCCAATGAATTGTGTGGGGGAAATGAACAGTATTATCATATGGGTAATGAGCTCTCACAAGACAGGGACTCGTTTGTTAGAAGAAAGCAGCTTTTGCAACAGCAGCCAGGATCCAGCAGAAGTTTATTAGAGAAAAGTAAGTGTTGTTCATCTCTGTGTAACTGAGGATTTGTTGCTTTATATTAGGAGGATTTATCTGCAACATATTGCGTTCCTGGGAGTTTTACCTTTAGGGAATGACTTAGGAATAACTCCTTAATGCCTGGTTTTGTAATGAAAATTAACTTTAGCTATTTTATGAGTTGTTTATCTTAAGGCTGCACAATCCGTCTGATTATAAAAGTCTCGTGTTATTCAAAAGACTGCAGAGTCTCAGGTGAGTAGATAAATATTGAAAAGATACCAGGGACATTCTGCTTTTCTGATTCTGTTCCACTTGTGCCCATTTCTCATATGAAGAAGAACAAGAGTGTAATTGTATTGCAACCTATTATTGTCTTACAGAAGAAGCAATTACTATATGTATACAAAAAGATCATTAAATATTTCCACTGGTAACCATGAATCATGCCAGAAATATATTACTATCATGTTGTATTTTCATTACATTCCCCACAAGAAACTTGCTCAACAATTAATTCCAGCAACAGCATAAGGAAATAGCAAATATCATATAATTTTTTCAGTCATCCTTACTCGCAGACTGAAATGAAAAATGATGTGACAAGAAGCAGCTAAAAGACTGGAATTTGTTAGTTAGCAGAATAATCTACGCAGAGCTGAGTGACTGTAGGGGTGCAGCCAACTGAGTGAAATGTGGGGCTGTGTTAGTGCAGCAATGAGTCCCTGCAGGCTGAAAAGGTGAAGCAATCAGCCCAGCCCTCTGGTTTTCGCTGCTGGGAAAAAAAAAACAAACACTGACATCCCTCCTCCCACCCACACATTGCCACCTCTACCAGCAGTTCAAGGCAAAAACCCCAACAGCCCCAGCACCTTGGGGTAGAGCCCTGTGCTCACAGTCCTGACCAGGACACAGATGCCCATGAAATAATTTGGGGTGGTGGTGAACAGTTCAGTCACTCACTGCTTTGTTTCTCTCTACTTAATTTGTATTTTCCCTATTTTTTTCATGCCTTCATGAGTGAGGATAGGAAATACCAACGGGTTTCCTGTGTAACCAGAAGTTAACACACAGCATTCCTCCACCATCCCAGCCATAAGAGTAAATTGCACAAACAGTGCCAATGTGTGACATTTATGAATTATGTATGAACTTTATATTGCCTGCCACAGGGCCACAGCAGCCACCAGACCAGCAGCATCAGCCTTGTGCCCTTCCTGCAGCCCCTTGCATCACCTCGCTGCACTGGACTGCCCTGTCTGCCCACTCCTGGTGGCCTCTGCCCACATGGCTCCACCACTGTGACCACAGAGAGGAGGGAGGCTGGAAAGAAACCACTGTGGCCATGGAGAGGCTGGAAAGCAGCCACACTCTGCCTCAATTCCTTTCCCAGGCAGGCAGAGTGTCTCGTGTTCCCAGAAAAGAGGTAGTTCAGAACAAAATGTCTGTAGGGTCAGTGGTTGCACCAGATGAGTGGCAGTGGGGATGGGAGGCAAAGGGAGTCCCTAATTCCAAGGTGGGTGGTAGAGTAAAAGAGGAGAGAATGGCACCAGAGAAAAAATCCCTGAGCCTCAGAAGGAGAGGAGGATCGTGAACAGACCCATAACAACGTCTTGTGCTGCAGCATCCAAAGGCAGCAAAGTCTCCCAGGCCCCAGTCTGCCAGAGAGGGCTGCTGTGGCTCAGGGGAGAGGCAAAGAGCAGGAGAGGCACTCAAGACATTTAGGAGAGAAGCTGTTGTAGTTTATCAGTGGAGACTTTTAATATCACATCCAGTGACAATGCCCACTTGGCTGCAAGATGTAAATCTCTATCACTTTTGTAGTAGAAAATGGGAAAACACTACATTTTTTCTCCTCTGAAATGTTAAGAGAAGCAGGACAGCTTTTTAACTCTCATAGCCAGATTACTTAACAAGAAACTCCAAGCAGTTATGAAATAGGTATGAAACAGCCTGCCAGGGCTCCTGAGGTTCCACATGCATTAATCAAAGTCAGAAGGATGATAGCACCAGAGCCATCGAGTGAGCTTTGCTTGCAGTTCAAGACAGACACAAAGCAAAGTCTTCCCTTTCCACTGTTTATTTCCAAATGTTTTGCAGTTTGCTGTAATTATAAAGCTTGTGGCCTTTCTCTGCTCTTCCAGGCTATGTAATCACTTCAACAAAATGATTAACATGAGGCCAGTTTTGCATTAGCATTTCAGCAGAGTTCAGTTGTGATCTTCCTTATTTTGTGTGTGTGTTTACAACTGAATTCAGCACCTACAGTGACTGCAGCCCTCCAGCAGTGTGTTTGTCTTGTGTATGTGTGTCTGGTGTACATAACCTGCACACCTGATAGAAGAAAGCTTGCCTGGATTGCTCCTTTAGTCTTCTTTTGGAAGGAATCACAAGACAATCAGAGGGAAGTCAGCTTGATGCCACTGGGATGGCAAAATCTGCCACTTCAATGTGGATAACACCACTGGCTAGTCAGTGGAACACCTTTCTAAGTGAGTTGGAGAAAGTGGAGGTGAAAAGTTCTGCATCTACCTCCTATTTTTATCACTCATTCATGGAAAGTTTGTCCCAAAATTAAGATAGTAATATCCACTTAGCATAGTAGAGAATGCAGCACAACTCTCCTGTATGACCAATACTTAAATTTCACATAATCTTGTTTAAATTCAGATCAGTGTAATGGGATCTATTCCAGATTACCACAGGCACAAGCACAGAACTAGAGCTTAAGCTGAAGGCCTCAGGGTCCTTCTTTCTGGATCTTTACAGCTGTTCTACACCTCAGTCTGGGAAATGTGATGCAAGTCACCTACACAGCCAAAAATTGTTTCCTCGTTGTGAGCAGTTACTGCAAACACTTCAGAAGGCAAGTATTGGGTAATCCCTATGACTCTGCTGATGTTCTGGCACATCTCTGCTTGGAAAACAGCATCAGAATGATTTCNAAAAAAAACCACACAAAAAACCCCACAGAAATAATAAAAAAGAAAAAAACCAACAGATTATTTGCAAGACAGTTCTTGTAATATTTTAAAGAAAAGGTTAGGAAGTCAGCAGATGAAAATGTGAGAATATTTCTTTCACAGCATTTTCTACCCTTCCAGTTAGTCTGCTTTTGAAACTAAATGATACTCATCCCTGGAGATCTTTCTTACTGCATTCTAGATCTTGAGAAATACATATTTTCTGTTACTAATAATTTTTGCCTTTCCTTGAACTTCCACCCTCTGTTCTTCTGGCATTAATCTTGTCCTCATGCAATGTATACCTGGTGCCTTTTTTAATTACATATCTTTGGGACAGTCTGGGACAACCACTGTCTGTTTTTCTAATCTGATGCAACTGCTTGTGGCGTTCAGAGAACACGGTGAGTGCTGACGACAGCCACCCTAGATCAAATCAAAGCTCTTGCAACTGCAGGGTCTGACAATGGCCAGTCGGTTAAGAACAGCATAAGCTTGCATGGTTTGCCTTCTAGAATATTTTTCCAGTTTCCAATAACACCTGGTTTAGGAATTTCTTGAGCAGAAATGTTGTTTTCATACTTAGAGTGTATGTTTCTTCAAGCTGTTTGTTTTATCCTTTTCTCAGGCCTTATAAACAACACACTGCAATAGATTGTAGGTTCCAGATTCTGGGGTAGAAAACTAAAACAAGTCATATTTTTACTGTTATGTAAGTGAAGTCTCATCATCTGTGGTTATTTCATGCCTAATGGAAAGAACAAGACTGTGCTTAATTATATTCAGATTTACAGAAAGCAGTTGAGTTCTTCAGGTTTGGATACTGGTGATTCAGTAGTCAGCTTCTTCCCCTGAGTCATTAAAACCATTGCCTCAGCATGTGAACATTGCTGAGAGCATCAGCCTTAACACTGAGTAAAAACACAAAGTTCTCAGCAGTTTGAGACTTTGAAAAATAACTAATCCAGCTCGAGTGTTGCTAGCTTTAATTTCCTTAATTTCACTGCTGAACTGATCTTATTGACGGTCACTTAAAGGCTCAGGTTTTGTCCTCAACTGCCACATGGACTTGCCCTGTTTGGTGACTTTTCTATCCAAGGGGAAGCCATTTATGAGGAAGCTCTACAGAGCTGTACTTGCAGGCAAATTACTGTGTTCATTAAGACCTCACTCCATACTGTTTTATGACTTCGGCACCAGCTCTAATTACTGAATGGATTGAACAAGCTAAGCATTCCAGCAACCTGTTATTAAGATTACCTGAAAGCACAGCTGAGTCTGGCTATTAGAGGTGTGACCAGCTTTGTTAAGGAAAAAAAAATCTAAATGAAAGCAACTCCTCCCCTTCCATCCAGTCTCACCTGACCTCTGCTGATCTGTCACACCCTTAAAATTTTTAGCTGAGGAAGATGAAACTACAGAGGAAACCATGAGTTATATATGATTCAGTAGCAGGTCAGTAGGACAAGAGGAGGGTGTCCAGGTTCCTTTATTAGTGTGCTCTGCACAGAAACTCCTGATTTCTGTCACCACACTGGCCACGCTCTCTAGTTAGCCTTGGAGTTGGTTCTGTCAAAGGAAAATACGTCTTTATGAGCCCATCCTCTCCTGCTAGTAAGTGATTGACATGAAAGCTGCTGCAAAGCTGGCAGGAAATCAGTTTGCTCAGCCAGGACTTGCAGTGTCACTGACCATGGGCACTCTCACTGCAGTGGTGTCAGCCCAGCAAGGGCCAATAAAGTGCTGCTGCCACGGGCATTTGATTCTCGCAAAAATAGGTCATCCAGGAATACAGGCTGCCAGAAGCACACACAGGCAAGTAAACAACTTGTGGATGTGCGTGGCAGAGTGAGGAAATATCCTGAGAACCAGTAATCCTGAGGGCCAGTAATTCAGTGGGGCAAATAATCCTGCTACCCTAGCATTCCAACTGCTAGACTGAAGTCAATGTGAATAAAACCAATGACTTCAATACAGGATTGGACTCCTGGGACTTAATCAAGCCCTCATGTACACTGCTGAGAGTGCTGGCCTTCCTGAGGAAGCCCAGGAGTTTTGAAGAGACTGAAATTAAAAAAACAAACAAACAAACAAACAAAAAAAAACCCCTCCTAGTACAAGTACTTACTGAAAATGAGAGGCCCACAAAGACAGGGATGCAATACAAGTTAATTACTTCTCATCTCCTTTCAACAGAAACATAAATTACTGGTTTGACAAATCACAAGATTGCAAGAGCACAGCTAAAGATGAGATAACATG
Source organism: Hylia prasina (assembly GCA_013397195.1). Classification (NCBI taxonomy): domain Eukaryota; kingdom Metazoa; phylum Chordata; class Aves; order Passeriformes; family Sylviidae; genus Hylia; species Hylia prasina. The sequence goes on along the minus strand of VYXD01012315.1, from coordinate 68,636 downwards.
TCTATTCAGAATCTTTTTGGAATAATAAAAGATAGAGATAACAAGGCAAATACAAATCTGCAATTTTTTTCCAACAAAACAAAACAACTTAGATCCTTTTTGTTGATATCACTTTTATGTGGAGTCTATTATTTAAGCACCTAAACATTTAAAATTTAACTGATGACCTGCATTAAGACTTAAACTCACCACATTCTAATTATTCAAAGTAAATACAAGTTCAAGCAGTCCGTGTTTGCTTCTGAAGGTGAAAAGGAAAACTATTTTGCTGGGAAACACATGGAACAAGATCTTGCTGTAGCCATGACCGGGCTTTGGAAAGAGCAGCCTTGCCTACAAGCACAGAGCATCAATCTCCCCCAGTTCAGCACTGAATTAAATGAACTAGTAACAAACTAGTTCATTTAAAGTTGGAAATCTTTCCTCTGCTGGTGGTCTAAGGAGCAAAGATTGTTTCCTCAGCTTCTGACAGCTGAGGGGCTGCCACCATCGGTCCTGGAGCACAAATAAACTCAGTTTATGCCGAGTCAGTGTGGAAAGAAGTGTATCTTCCTGCTGCTGCAGGATCTGGCCACGGCAGCTGACTGCACCTGGCTGCTGCAGCCCACAGAGGCTGTGGAGAGACCTCCACACAGCTGTGAGTGACAGAGATAATCTGCTGATGAGCTGGAGGCAGCCTGGAACTGACAGATGTGCACGCAGCACTGGTGGGATCAATACAGTCTTCTGGTCCAAAGTCGACTTTGCACGTGGTGAATGAACTGGGGTCAGTGCATCCCCATCCCCACCCTGGTTAATCCTCAAGCCAGACAAGCCATGCATAGATAACTGAGAATTGATTTCCCCATTGAAGTGACAGACAAATGACTACAGGCTCTCCATTCAGTTTATGATCCACTAGGAAAAGTACATCTTTTAATTATTATCAGTGATAAAGGATTATTTATATTTTTGTTAGGAAAAAAAACCGCCCCACAAAAATAGCCAACACAAAAGATAATGAAGTGGCCTGTTTAGGACATGGCTTCTTGTTTGCTGATTTGAAAAGCAAAGCACTGCTCCTATGACAGATAAAGAAGTCTGAGCTGTCTCTCAGAATAGCATATCCAGCAAAACCTGACACAGATTAATGGGTAAGCAGAGAAAAGTGAATTTACAGCAGCTTTGAATCCTCCCTCTTTCAGTCTTCTCAGGAGATGAAATAATGTCTGGTGGCATTATCAGATGGATTGAATGAGGAAAGGAATTAGGAAATAAGTTTGGAAAAACTATGGTTCAGGCAGTTTGGGGGGAAAAAAATTGTGCTTAGCATCAGTCTAGGTCACTAGTGACACTGATATTAATATTAGGGTTTGTTGTATTTGTTCTTGGTCTTTAGTTATGTATTGAAAACCTACTCCATGGAACTGTGGAGCTAGGAAGAAGAGAAGTTTTATGTGTGTTAGTTTGGAATAAAATACCCAATTTTGGGGGTTGTTCCTTTGAGCAGTTGAGTCAGTGGATCTGTCCCCAACAGCTGTCCAGAGGAGGATAGAGCTTTGTTTGCCTTTCTTGAGGTACTACACAACAAACTGTAAAAGAACTGCAGGAGACAAATCAAACAGGGTTTATTGGGACCAAATCTTTATAAAAGACCTAATCTACAAATTTTATACCTGTGGAAAAATTCAGGTTTTCCCAAAAGAGTGGATCAATCAACTAAGCAGCTGTGGGTTTGCACACCACAGACGCTAAGTACATCCATGCAGGTCAGTATAGTCTGGGCAATAAAAAAAGCCTTTGCAGCCACTTTGCTAAACATCATCACCTCAAACCCAGGTCCAAATTATTTTAGTTTAAGCTGAAGATCCTCTCAGCCAGCCATTTCTCTAGGGCAAAAGGCCAACCATGCTTCTACTTGTCATAAATACTCCCTGTTCTTGCACTACTGCCAGTCTTTTTTCCATGCTGCAGAGCAGCCTTTCAGAAAGATTGAGTAAAGTTGTTTGATGGACAGTATTACAGAAAATTAAGTTTTTAATTATTTTTCAGCCAGTCTATCTCTGTTCCTGAGGAATGGTTTATTGCAAAAGCAATGACACGCTCCACTGCTTGGGAAGAGTTATAGACAAGCTGCTGTGCAAGTTTGCTCCTCACGAGGAGTGTGTGTGCCAAACCATCTTCTCCCAAGCCTTGTTCTCTCTATTCCCCTGGGAAAGACATTGATGGACACACTTCACCTTCAACATGAAATAACAGCGGGCTTTATTTCTGCAGAGAATCCAGATACGTTATGCAGGCAAGAACATTAAAGACATGCCACTAATTCTTACATTATTTATTATAGTGTTACAACAGTTGAATTAAAATGGAGTTGAATTATCGGTAAAATGTACAATTAGCCTAGACGAAAACATTCATACCAGATAGAGGAAGTCTTTTAAAAAAATTGTAGATTTCCTTTTTCATTCAGCAGAATTTTTCATGAATGAATCTTTTGAAACAAAGACAAGTCTTTGCTTTTCCCATTGAAATTTATTGGTACAGGGTATTTCCTAACACAAAGCTAAATGTTAATGACCTCTCTGAGCAAATCAGGTTGCTGACTTTACGTGTGATTGAAACTTTCAAGTGCAAATTTACCTTTTTCTTGTGGGGAAAGTCATTGGGCAGTTAGGCATTTCTGACTGGCTGCCAGTCCTAACAGCAGACTTTCATGGCAGAATTTCTCTTGTTTATGGCCAACACTTTGCTCTAGCAGATCCAGGCAGGTGAGCAGAAACACAAAATGACACATGCCTTTCCCAGCCTCATGAAAGCTTCTCTGCTACTTTAATAGGTCTTCAGTAATATCCCAAGACCAAACAACAGAACGAGTTCTTCCTGTCCATCTCAGATAAGCATTTACAGTACAGGTCAAGGAAATACATATATTATCCACGTTAGAAATCTTTGTCCAAAGTTCAAGCAAAACCAGATGGAAGTATTCAGAAAATATGGTGTTGGTGTGATAAAGGTCTGATGGAGAGTGAGAAATGTCCTGGGATAGTCACACAGAGATCTCCAGTTTCACTAAATGCAGGACCCAGAGAAAAGGCAAGACTTGAAGGAGGAAGTAATTTCCACGGGCGGCTGCCAGAAAATGAGGACTGGGTGTCATGGCACTGATTACAGTTTGTTTACATACAAGGAACAGGAAAAACACTGCAGATAAATAGGATTGGTAATCATAACATCATAAGGAAGACTGCATATGTTTAGTTTGCTCACCAGTATCAAACTGGGGAAGGGAAGTGGTAAAGTTTTTAGTCGGCTTTCTTAATGAAAGGAGATTTATTCAGCCTTGCTATCTTGACCAGTATTCATTTTCCAACTTGTCCCATACATTTCAAACCAGTGGACAAAGTTTTTACAGCTGGATAAATGTCACTATGACATAAAGTTCAAGATGTTTTCAGAATGAAGATAGCAAGGAAAAACACAAAATCATTTGTGCTATTTTTATGAATTCCAGTTATGCGTGACTGAGGGAAATACTCAACATGAGCTTACAAGAATCCACAACAGCATTTGAAAAGATGCCAACAACATGAAAAATTATAGTCAGTTTGCCATCAGTTGACAAAAAAACAGGGTGAGTGAGCTCATAGGAAACTACTGGGCACATCCCTGGTGGAATGGCTGGGTGGTGAGCTGCAGTGAGACACGGTTTCCATGCACAGAGGGCAAAACAGGCAGTGGCACATCTGACCTCAGCAGGCTCCACACCTCTATAGCTCCTTTTCCTCACTCACCACACTATTCATAGGGATGGATGAGAAGTGGGTTAGACAAGAGAATGGATGCAGCCAAAGTCTGCAAGGCAATATGTGCTGCCTGGGTCACTCCTGCTTCCCAGAGTGATGATACGGGGGAGATCCATGAGAAATGGGATTAACTCTGCAGGAGCAGAGATACAGCTGGCTACCTGGTCAATGAAAGCTTGCTCAGAGGCAACATGAGCTTCAATACTCACATGTAAAGGCAGACAAAAATCTGTGACTTGCAATAAAGGACAAGGAGGAGTGGATGGCTGCACTGTGGTAATCAAAGGCTTTTGCATCACAACTGGTATCAGTGAACCCAGTGGAACTAATGACTAAGCAAGATACCAGGTGGTGTAAGAGCATCAGAGCTTGCCCTTATGGAGATGAAGCTCTAAATTATCCTTATTTGTTTTTTGAAGACCAGTGTAAATAGCTGAACCTTGAAAAAATACAGTGAGAATTTCAAACAAGACAAATAATTGTTAATAAAATAAACCCCTCATATACTAACATTTTTTCTTAGTCCTACAGACAGACACTTGTTCTGTCCAGGTGTGCGTGAAGCAGTGGCTCTATGAGACTGTGCAAGTCTTTCAAGACTAGCCAGGATAAATCCATTCCAAATAAAGTCGAGGCTGTGACAGCTACAGATAAACAGAAGCTGAACTAGGTCTACACAACACCACAACTGTGGAGTTCAATTTCCCTTCTCCTTATGTCACAACCATTTTTAGTAACTTTTGTTCAAAAAAAAGGCTCAAATACCTATTAACATCCTCTTCAATGATAAATCTTTAGAATCTGTTCAAATGTGTATGGATATTTATAGTGTACTTTGGAGCTAAAGATAACATATGCAACAGTCACCCCATAAGGTTTATGCAAGGTATTTTTTTAATATATACAAACACACCTTCCATGAGCACCACAAGCTTGCAACTTTCCAAACACTTTTAGGACCTACTAATGTTCACTTAGGCAATTTCTACATCTGTGGAAAACTCACCTTTGATATCCAAAGGCACTCTGGTAAATAAATACCATTTTATTAACAGGTCTAAGACTCAGTCTAAGTCCAGCAGTTTTGAACTTGCAATCAGTGAACAAGGCAGAGTGAATAACCCCTTCATGGTTGTAATCATGTTAGCAAATATAGTCCATCTGTAATTAGAAGTAAATATGGCCAGCACAGTTAAATAAAATCCACTTTACATGGTCTGACCATAAGAAGTGGCCTTGTATTTTATTTAAGCCTTTACATTGCTGGGCTGGTGTAAAAGGGCCTTTATGTCAACAGGAGTCCAGCCCTCTTTGTCTTCTGTGCATGCAAGTATAGCATTACAAATATTTACCCAATTAGGTTAGCTCCACCCGAGTATGAACAAACAAAAACAAAAACAACTGCTCATAGCATTCCAGAGAAACAACACACAACAAGAACAAAGATTTCTGCATGCAAACACAGGCAATCAGCTAACCACAGAACAGCAAAACCAGCAGATTCTTAAATGTTAAAAATTAGGGGCAAGTTCTCTTTTTTTTTTTTCATGCTGCTGATTCAGACATAGGGGAAGTTGTCTGGCTGATTTTTCCAGCTGAGATTCCTCCAGTGCATGTGAGAAAATTAAATACATATTCAGTTGAATAGATGCCCAGGCTGGCTGATGAGAAGACCATTAGCTTCTCAGATGGATGCATAGACTTTCTGGCTTCTCAGACAGGACACAAAGCCATCCATCTTGAGATGCTTTGTATTGGTTTCTTCTGTTTTCTCTGACAAGGTTATTGGATTCTACTCCTGCTGTTTTTTCTCTCTTGCTGGATGTGGGACATTATCAACCAGTAACACCCAAGAGGTTAATGCCTGTCTGCCCTGAGACCTTTTTGCACAGTTTCCAGCCTCCACAACAGACGTGAAGGCACCAACCTCATCCTTACAAATGTCACAAGGACCTGACTTTGTGAGGCAATTCCCAAACAAACCTGGACAAACAGTGAAACCTGGGTGAGTGCTGCACCAACAAACCATTCTGTGTGATAACAGGGCAGAAACCTACAACTCCCCTCTGACCTCACAGCTTGAACCTATCCTTCCTTCCCTCTAAATAAAGAAAGCAGAAGCTTTTGCTATAGTCAGAGGACACAAATGGGCACCTCCCAAGGCCAGCCAGACAAACTGGGATCTCAGTAGCCTCTGGAGGTACTATTTCCTCCTGCTCTCTCCAAGGGCAACCAAAAAGCAACAGCTACTAACTTCAGCACACCTACAGGCGTTAATCTGAGCAGAGTGGGCACAGTGCATGACCCTGAACCAAGGACATTGTTACCTATATGTTCTGAACTTCTTCAACATTGTGCATAAGCAACATTCCAAAAAATGGCTCAATAAGCAAGTGAAGCTGGCAGCATCCAGCTCAGATCATTAACTAGGTTGTCTGCCTAACATTTGATTTGATCTGTTAATAGTACGTGTGAAAACAGAAAAATCTACAGTGGCATATTTGAAGCTGCTGTGTAAGGTTCAATCCTGCAGTGCAATGATAGCAAGAGGTACATTTGTGTATAGCTAGAACAACTTAGCACTTAATTAGTCCTTTGAGTTGGCATGGAATTGGCCTGATCTCATTATTACAAGTGTGTCCTTATATGAGTAAAAGCTGAAGGGTTTGGCTTTACATAAATACATTTTTCAGCATAACCTAGCTTCAGCAGTTTCTAAAGTATCGCTCCAGGCAAAGTTGTAGGCCTCCCATATGCTGCACATTTTGAACTTTAAGTTCAGCTTGGCATCTGAAACCACGTCTGACAGCAAATTTTCCCACCTAGGTAGAGTGAGCTGCATTTAGAGCAGTGTTGTAATCACTGACATGGGAATCTTAAGATTTTCCCTGAAAAGCAGCAACACTTACAGTAGTGATCATGAAGCAACACGTAAGCCACACTTCCACACCACATTATGCACCAGGACACGTGCATGTTCTCTCTCTGATGCTTTTCCTCTGCACTGGTCTTCCTGGTTGGATGGGGAGCTTTACACTGGAAAGCTTTCCCCATTATCCTGCTCAAATCCAAGACAGCTCTCTGAATATATAACTCAACAGAATGATGGGGGGAAAACTCCGAGGTAGGTTAGCTCCCCATGTTCACATTTTCAGGATGGTAGCCTGGAAGAGGCACTGGCAGTAACTGGGCACCTCCACTGACCTCTTTCATGTGGTCATAATGTTGTCCTTGCAGATAAGCTACAGATGCCTAAAGGCCTCTCTTTTTTTTCTTTTCTTTTTCTTTTTCTTTTTTTTTTTTTTTTTTTTTTAAAGCAGTGTGAATTGGGCAGAATCATCCTATGTGAAAAGCTCTGGAAGAAAGTGTTTTCCATATGAGAGGAACAGCTCTAAAGCTCTTGGCCCTTGTGCTCCTGAGTTGAAGGGACACGAGGATGTACAGACATAACCAGAGTGTGTGATACTGAGTCTATTCCTGGTAACCACAGCTCTGCTATTTATAGTTATTACCATGGTAAGGACAGGAAAGCAAGGGGCAGAGCCAAGGATTTCTGATCTGATTTATACCTTGACCATCTCATCAGACACTGAGGCTGCAGCCAGCTCTCCTAGGTGGGAACAGTCCTTCTGCCCGACAAAGTGAGGAGAGTTTGGAAAATGAGGACGCTGCAGAGCTCCTTCCTGTCCTCTGTAGCTACTCATTCCAAGCTGAGTACCAACAGTGTCATTGCATGTCTCTCCCATTGCAACAAGATGAAATCTAAAACTTGAACTAAGATGGAGTCCCACCTTTGTGGGGGTTTCACGTTTAACCCTACAAACCAGCATATGAATTCCAGAAGCATCTTCCTCAGGTACATATGACAAGGGTAACTGGGACGGTTGCCTACCTTAGAGGAAAAGCTGGAATTAAGTGTCATAAGAAGAGTGATATAAGAGGAAGACAGTTCCCAATGCAATCCTTGAGGGAAGTTCCTTTTTATCCTATGTCGGCATGACCGAATCCAAAGTCACCAAACAAGTGAAAATCATTTAATCTTAAATCAACCACACCTTGGAGGTGCCTTTTTCAAAAGGATTGATGTTGTGTAAGGATTGGTGATAGAAATGTACCTAGTTTTCTTCTTTATGCAAGCAATGTTTCCATCAAGAAATAAATGCATTTAAAAGACAATGTTCCTCTTTTTTGGTGGTTTATCATGATATTTCTGTTTATTTCACCCATTTAGTCTTTAGGCTGTCATGACTTGGACTACTATTATAAGGCACAGGCCACCCCCTCAGATGACACTTGACTAGCTACTTCTTTAAAAAGGCATTAGAGTCAATAATTTTACCCTCAAGGGAACCCCATCCATAGTGCCCTGCTTTTTATGTCACAG
>VYXD01012315.1:35773-60443 GCA_013397195.1 Hylia prasina | reverse complement strand
GGTACTGTTAAAAAAAAAAAAAAAAAAGATAGAAGCATCACATCTAATCAGTATCTTTAAAGGTCTGGACATAGTATAAATAAATGTATAAATGCAAACATAGAAAGATTAGAATATCAACAATTTTAACCATACCTGGATAGAACAGCTTGCCTCAGTAACAATGCTCACAAACCTACTGTCATCACCAAAGAAGTAACTTTTTCAGCAATATAACCAACAAACAGTATTTTTTTGTAAGAAGTTTAGATTAAATCACCGGTTTGAATACCAAGTATGAACTCACTGAACCCTCTGCCACATAAATATGCAGAACTGTGGTGATGAATGAAGGCAGAAGTGAAGCAAAGGCACTGCCTTTGTGTCAGGACAGAGGTTCATTGACAGGGAGTCAGGGCGCCCAGCTGCATGTGGGATGTTGGTTGGCTAATTATATGATAGTTGTTACATGGATTTATAGACATTTGAAGACTGCAGCCTGCATAGGATTGTTCTTTCTGTTTTGTTTGGGTAAAAGAAAAAGCAGCTAGAGAAACATCAGCAACTAAACAAAAAACCTTTAATTAACATTTGTCATATGCTCACTACAATATTATTAACTACACAAAGACAGGGCTTTGTTCAGATATCTTAGGGTTTAATTTCCATGTTCAAAATCCAACTATCATTCCTCACCCTCAGATTATGTAAAAGCAGCCAAGTTTTTAAGCTCTGCTCACTGTGGATGACTCACGTTATTATACACTAACCACCAACACACTTTGTTTTTCTCCTTTGTTTTACACGCCTGAAGTGTTCTGGCTGGAGTTTGCCTTGTTCAGAGCTTGTACATTCTGCATCCTGCCTGTTGTACCCTGTAATCACTCCCTGTCCTTCTCCTTTCAGCTTTTAATGAGCTCCTGCACTGCGGCTTGGGCAATCTCACAGAACTATCCTACAGAACTCAGCACACACCATTTACCTCTCAGGTGTTCTGACCTCTGAGAAGGAACCAGGACAGCAGTGACAAGTGGTGTCCTCCAGGGTCCTCACTGGGACCAGCGTTATTTAACCTCTTCATTAATGACACGGACAAAGGGATTGGGGGCAGCCTCAAAAAGTTTACAGATGACACCAAGCTGAGTGGTGCAGTGGCCACACCTGAAGGACCTGGATGAACTGGAGAAGTGGCCCACAGGAATCTCCTGTGGTTTAACAAAGCCAAGTGCAAGGTGCTTGGTATGGGTTGGGGCCACACCAGGAACAATCCAGGCTGGAGGATGAACAGATCAAGAGGGATTTGGGGGTGCTGGTGGATGAGAAGCTGGACATGACCTGGCCATGTGCACACACACCCATGTCCTGGGCTGCATCCAAAGCACCAAGGGCAGCAGGGAGAGGGAGGAGATTCTGTCTCTATGTTCTGGTGAGACCCCACCTGCAGTGCTGCATCCAGCTCTGGGGTCCCAGCACAGGAAAGGACATGGACCTGTTGGAGTGACTCTGGAGGAGGCCACCAAGATGATCAGAGGGATGGAACACTTCTCTTACAAGAAAAGGCTGAGAGAACTGGGATTGTTCAGCCTACAAAATAGAAGTCTTCAAGGTGACCTAATTGTGACCTTCCAACACCTGAAGCCCACAAGAAAAATGGAGAGGAACTTCTTACAAGAGCCTGGAGTGACAGGACAAGGGGGAATGGCTTCACCTTGAGAGTAGGCTTAGGTTAGATAGCAGGAAGAAATTCTTTATTGTGAGTGTGGTCAGACACTGGCACAGGTTGTCAAGGGAATTTGTGGATGCCCCATGCCTGGAAGTGTTCAAGGACAGGTTGAATGGGGCTCTGAGCAACCTGGTCTAGTGGAAGGTGTCCCTGCCCATGGCAGGGGATTGGAACATGACCTTTAAGATCCCTTCCTACCCATGTCATTCTATGATTCTATGATGTGCAGGCTTTGCTGCAGGTTCCTGAGAATTCACACAACTACACTGGAGACCTCTGATAAAGCAAAGAACTCAGGATGACAGACCCCTGCTGATGACAAAAGATTTTTTGAACTCTTGTACGTGGGGTTGGCATGGGGAATCAAACAATGAATGTCACTAAATCCTTTTATGGAGACACAGGAGATTAAGGCTGAGCATATGACTGGAAACATTTTTATTTTCTGTATCAATAGGAGAAAGTCTTGAAGGTGAATAAAGTCAAAAAATCTCCAGTGAAGCAGAGGGAGGGCAGTTTTACGCATAAAACAGACCTTGCTCTGTGATTCTCCACCACTGTCTTTTCAGCTTTTATCAGCAGACAGCTCATGTTTTGATCTGGTTTAAGCAGGGAGAAAAATAAATTGTCCAAGTATCCGAAGCTTCCCACAGAAGAGGCCCATGAGACAGTCTCCGTGAGGCAAGCACATTGTCAGATTTCAGAACATCACAGAGCTTAATACAGAAAGTGTGAAAGAACAGGTGAAATTATTTATTTATGTAATGAGTAGCAATGCTGAGTACTTAGAGATTCTGCTGCCTTTGCTAAGGGATGAGATAAAAATAACTATGTCATTAATCTTACAAAGACATGTGAGCACTTCTTTCCAGAAATAACTGTTAAGCATAAAATTTCAGGCATTAATCAAAGCATGCTGAGGCCTAACCTTCTTTAGGATTCCAAAAAGAAATGTAAAGCAAAAGGACTGTAAAGCAACATGAACAAAAGGGACATTTAACCTTTATTCTAAGCGGGTAAATTAGAATATATGCTCAGGGACAGGCTATTGACTAGTGCAGATTTGCACTGATTCAGCTGGTTTTAGCAAAGCTGAAGCAAGTTTTACCCTCTCAGAAGTTGGTCTCTGTTTCCTGAAAGAAGCCAGGAAGAAAGAAGGGCACCACCACATGATATCATGAATATGAAAAAAAATATATTAAATATTCAAATAAAATATTCTGCAGAAACTAGCAAAAGGCACATACCCATGAGGGAAGGAAAAACACAGGATAAAAAAAAGCTTAAGAGATTCTTTCAGGAAGGAAAACTAGCAGATGCAGCACAAGGGAATGTAAACTCTGCCCAAACACTGAGAATATAGGCAAGATTCAGGGGGAGAATTTAAATACAGAAAGATATTTTTTCAAATAAAGTAGAGATGCAGCACAAGCAAGAATGAATTATATTTGTTTCCCATAAAGTCCATGAAGAGATTTCCTACAATGATGAATCACTTTATCTCAGATCGACAGTCCTGTTGATAAATCTCAAAGTGATTCACCAAGAAAGAATATTTCCCAAGGAATGAGTTCCAGCTCTTATTTAAAGGTGCTGAAGGTATTGCTTAGTGGTCTGGGGATGCAGATAAACTGTCTGTGTCAATTCAAAGCTCGTCCACAGTTGCCATGAGGGGAAATCTTATATTTGCGTATGATTTCCTGAAACAAATCAAACGTTTCTGCAGAGGAACCCGTAAAAAGCTGACAATATATTAAGGCTGTTTTCTCTCAAAATAGTTGACTCAAACTTTTTTGTGCAGATCCAACTGGGTCAGAAAAAACCCAAAACCAAATGAAGAGAAATATATTGCACCTTAAAAAATCTGACAGAAGAATCCAAACAATTTTAGTGTATGAAACTAAAAGCAAAAGCTGTTTCAGTACAATAAATAGTAATAGAAACTGAGTATTTGCAATTCCACATACAGAGGGCACATGTACTTTGGTTCAGGAGTAAAGTCTGCAAGACGTTACTGGGGTGATCCCAGTTGGCATTACGGGAAAAATACTGGCCTCATCTGTCACTTCCAACAGTGGCACTAACAACCTGTCCAGTACAATTTCCAAAGGCACTTTGCTCAGTGGGATCAGCTATGCTAACTCTTTCCATCGCAGCTAGAAAGGAGCAGAGATCAGAAGGGATAGCCATATCCCAGCTTAATTCTGCTCTTCATTATATGCAGAGAAGACCTGCCTCTTTCCATATCTTTAAGAGATTTCATGTATTTTATTTGGTACGTTTAACACATCAGTGTAAGACAACTGGAACCATCACTGAACCACCACTGAACACTGATCCTGGACCATTGTTCTGCCCATCATGGACATGGCTAACAACTATTCTTAAATCCTCAGTGCCACCACTTGGGAAGCCCTTGGGTCCTATATTCCCTGCAAGTGTAATGATGGCATACCTCATGTGAAACAAAGATCTGCTGGCTCCAGAGAGGCCAGCTCATAAACAAGAAGCCCAGCTATTCCTACTGCATATACCAGCCTCCCATGTGTCCTGGAGAACCAGCATCTTAAAAAGGAAGCCTGAGAGCTGAGTCCTGCTCTGTGTACTCATTTTTTGGTGCTGAACTCTACCTTAATGTACAGCTCACACTTAACCATCCCTGACAGGCCTCTTCCAAAACCCTTGCAAAGTCCAGAGGGTGAACTTGTATTTAACTGGCTTTTTGTTATTTTAGTCTGGGAGGATTGTGACCCGAGCTTTGCCAGTGCTGGCACAGCAGCTGCTCAGGCTATCAGGGAACAGTCAGGAGCCTGGGATCCTCCGGTCACCCCACGGCTGGTCGCTGACGCAGCGTCTGGCTTTGGCACCATCATCTTATGGAGTCATGGGCTTGGCAGGATCCCCTTACACCATTTTAGAATGGTGACAGAAATCACTGATGCCGTCGTCTTCAGGAGAAGCCACAGCAGATGCCTTCAGCCTCCCCCATTACTAACTGCCATCTCCCAACGGGACACACAGCAGGCTGGGCAGGCACACGAGGGTTAGGCTACAAAGGCCACCGACACGTGGCCTTAAGATATGAGACTGGGGAGATTAGATAATCAAAAAATAAAATAATCACTTTTAGGGTGGTCAGGCATTTTTAGGGTGGTCAGGTTGCCCAGGGAGGTGGTGGAGTCATCCCGGAGATGTTCAAGAGGCGTCTGGACCTGGCGCTGGGTGATATGGCTTAGTGATTTAAGGGATACAGCGGCGGCACTGGGTTGGCAGTTGGACCCGATGATCTTAAGGGTCTCTCCCAACCCCGACCATTCTATGATTCTATGACAGCGTCACCACCGCCAGCATCTGCATCCCTCCACTGCCCTGCCCTTCCCGCCCGGGGGCGGCGCGCATCCGGTTTATAAACCTTAGCCGGGGCGCGGGCCGGCGGCGCGCAGCCGGTAGGGAGGCGGCGGAGCGGCGGCCGGTGCAGTTCCCGCACCCCGAGGTGAGCGGGCGGCGGGACCCGCGCCCCGGGTGCCCGGGGACAGACGGACGGGCCGGAGGTTGTACGGGGCCGGTAGGGGAGCGAACCCCGTCCCCGCGGGAGAGGGGCAGCGCGGGGGTCCATGTACTCCCGTCGGGACGAGGCGGCCCAGCTCCGGGGTCGCTTGGCTGGGTCGGGTCACCCCGCGTCCGCGGGCGCCTCCGGAGCCCGGTCGGTGCTGGAGGAGGCGCCGGCTTGACCCGTTGCCTGGGGGCTTCACTAGCGTGTGCCGCTGTGTGTGTTTCAGGAGTCCGGAGAAGCCAATGCCCAGGCTGGAGAGCTGCGCCTGGAGCTGTTCCTGCACTGCCAGAGGAAGGCACAGGAGCCAGCTGGGGGACACGGCGGCGGGGCTGGCCGCCAAGGTGGGCGAGATGCTGAGCTCCTCCGTGTCGAGCCCCTCGCTGGCGCTGGTGGGTCGCGGAGCTCGCAGCCCCAGCACCTCCAGCGCCAGCAGCACCACCAGCACCGCCAGCAGCACCACCAGCACCTTGAACTGGAGTCAGCACCTGGTGCAGAGGAGCGTGGTGCTCTTCGTCGTGGGTGCTTTCATGGCCCTGGTGCTGAACTTGCTGCAGATCCAGCGGAATGTGACTTTGTTCCCTGACGAAGTGATTTCTACTCTCTTCTCCTCCGCCTGGTGGGTGCCCCCGTGCTGCGGCACAGCAGCAGGTGAGTCGCTGACCTCCACGAGGGAATTTTGGTTTTTCCTCATTCTCTCGTGGAGGAGTAGAGGTGGTGGGGCTGAATGCGTGACCCGTGCGCGTGGCAGCGCCGCACTTCATCACACAGCGAGCGATGCGAACTCGGGCTTTCGGCAGGATGCGCGCCCAGCTCCATCCCCGCGCGGTCCTGCATGTCCCAGGGCAGGTTTTGAGCCTGTGCGCTCCACACCCGGGTAAAGGGGGGGTTCCGCGGCTGGAAGCGCGGCCGCGGCGGCCACCGCGGCGTTCCCGCGTGTCCCCGGTGCCCGCGGCGCGCGACTCCNGCGCTGTCACCGGCCCGGGCCCTGTCACCAGCCTGATCCCCACCCCTGTCACCGGCCCCCAGCGCTGTCACCGCCCGGGCCCTGTCACCAGCCTGATCCCCACCCCTGTCACCGGCCCCCAGCGCTGTCACCGCCCGGGCCCTGTCACCAGCCTGATCCCCACCCCTGTCACCGGCCCCCAGCGCTGTCACCGCCCGGGCCCTGTCACCAGCCTGATCCCCACCCCTGTCAGCGGCCCCCAGTCCTGTCACTGGCCCAGCTCGGGCCCTGTCACAGACCCGGCCCCGAGCCCTGTCACCGGCCTGCTCGCTGCCTCCATCACCTGCCTGCTCTCAGCGCCTTGCATGCTGCTCCTGTCACTTGTCACCTAACTGCCCCCTGCCCACCCCTGCCTTCTGCTGGGCAAGTACCAGAGAAGGCTCCGGCCACAGTGTGGTTGTCACAGCGGCTGGCCCATACCTCGTGTTTTATCATTCATAAACCCCCCCCAGTCTGTGTCCAGACAAAGCAAGGTTTTGGTGAAGGGTTGGAGGATTAAAAAGGAGTTGAATTTTAAGAAATAAACCCACTGTGATAGTTTTTAGTTTGCATTGAAAGTACTTTAAACAACTCCTGCATGTTTTTGTTTAATGCAGTTATGTGATGTCTGTATCACACAATGAAGAGGGTATGAATGATAAACCATAAACTTGAATGAATAATGATCTGTGTAGTAAAAAGGATGGCCTGGGATATTCTCCAGTGTGAGTTCTCATAGTCCTGTCACAGTTGGATTAAACCATGGAATTTAGCTGTTATCATGAGGCAAAAGTCCTGGTAGCTGACATCAGAGTTATGAAGCTGTTTCAGAACATGTCTGTCTTGGAATAATATGTTTTGTAGCCTTCTTAACATAGAATTTATTACTCTTAGGAGTTTAAGGGATAAAAATAAAAAAAGACCAAGAAAGGAAATTAATAAACACAGAAGTTGCACTCAGTAAAAAGCAGCATGTCTCACCTTTGAGCTGGTGATAACTCAGGGAGTTGCAATTGCTTAGAAGAATGAAACTTGGGTGTTTGTGCTAGCAACTGAGCTAACATTAACCTATGTTTTTCTTCTGCAACCAACTTTCAGACTGCTAAGGCTGAAAAATGCTTTATGGAGATAGAAACTTTGTCTGGTTAATCGTATGAGTAGTTGTTTTACCCTGATATAAATAGACTTATGACAGCTGCTTGTTTAAGTTCATCTCTGCTGCTGTTTAGTATCAAAATTCATCTGACATGGACATGAGCACTGGGCTGACTTACAGCCTAACAGAAGAAGAGAAAGCAGTTCTGCTAATAAACTTTTAAGTCCAGGCAAATGTTTAATCCAGGGCCTGATTCACAGGTGATGAATCATGTTCATGAAGCTGTCAACCCTGCACGTGAGCAATGAACACAGATTCCACTCCTCACAAAGCTTTTATTATGCTTTACTTTTATTGGTACAAGCATTTGCTCAGGACATCGAATGACAAATCTCTTTAAACAAAAGGAGCTTCGAGTCAGATGCCTTGACAATGCAATGTATATTTAAATATTCAAAGAGAATACTGCTTGTTAGAGAGGGGTTTTACTTTCTCTAAAGTAGAAAAGGCGGGTAATAATTGTCTTTTCTTCATCAGGCTTACAGTAGCGTGATGAGCACCTTGCTGCTTACGTGCCGAGCTACTATTTAGTGACACTGGAGTAATCATTGCCTAGCAGCTGGTACGAGTGGTGTTCCTTCTCTTGCAGCTGTGGTTGGCCTGCTGTACCCCTGCATCGACAGCCACCTCGGGGAGCCCCACAAGTTCAAGCGGGAGTGGGCCAGCGTCATGCGCTGCATCGCCGTCTTCGTGGGCATCAACCACGCCAGTGCTGTATCCTTCAGCTAGTGTTTGCTCCATGTGCTTCTCTCTGCCCATCAAACTGTCTCTGCCACCCGGGTCTGGGGGGGAATTGTGAAGGTAGGGGTGGTGCTTCTGGCAGAGAAGTTCTGTGAGACCTGCTACATACTGCAGTGGCTACTGTGACATGAGTGACACAGCTCACCTCAAGTGTTACGGGAGGGCAGAGGGATTGGCATCTTGGTATGTCTTGTATAANTACTGCAGTGGCTACTGTGACATGCGTGACACAGCTCGAGGGATTGGCATCATGGTATGTCTTGTATATCTGCAAGCATGGCAGTGTAAGTTGTGTTATTTTAATCTTTATCTTGCCTACATCTAAAAGTTAATGCAGCTAACTAGTGATGTACTAGTGAGAAGCACAAAGTAAGAATGTTCTTTATGTTAAAACGTGGTGGCTTGAGCAGAAAACCTAAGTGAGCTTGGATTACCCAGTTTACTTGAGACAGAAGTCTATCAAATGTTTTAAAATGTAGCATATTCTCTAGATGCTCAGTGTGACAAAAATTGATGTTGACTTTGCGGTCATGCTCCAGTCAGAGTTAACAAGAGCTATCATTGCTTGGCAGGTCTGAAAACCAAATCCTAAATGTTTAAATGTTGTATTTAAAGACAGGGAATTGTGCTCACTTTCGGTTTCAGTTCTCCCTTGTTCAGTTTCAGCAGACTTAAAAAGAACTGTCCTTAACATCTTTTTCCAGAAACTAGACTTTGCAAACAACGTCCAGCTGTCCCTGACTCTGGCAGCCTTATCACTGGGGCTTTGGTGGACATTTGATCGTTCAAGAAGTGGTCTCGGACTTGGAATAACAATAGCCTTTGTAGCAACACTGATAACCCAGTTTCTTGTATATAATGGTGTTTATCAGTAAGTTATGCTTCTACAATGCTATTTCAATTCTCTTGTCAACTAAAAGCATGGGTGCACATGAACTGGAATTTAGTTGGAACATATTTGGCACATTCTTATAAGATGTTTTATTTGTGTAAGGTAGTGATCCAGTTGTTCCAAATTTCCAGGCTGAGAACTGGGGGTGGAAGGTGGGGACCAGATGAATTGGGATGTGGTAACGCCTTTGACAACTGAACCCCTAGTGGTTCTCAGCAGAATGAATTTCTAAACTTTACTGGCTGGGACATGGGGGTTTAGAAACTTTACAAGTTTACAGACTTAATTTGGTCTCCCAGTTTCCATCTCCTCTGTTGCTACTTTTTGTTGTTTCAGCCCAGGGAAAGAATTCCGTAGCATCTGGTTAACAGTATGTAAGATGATGAAAGTTACTTGGCTCTAACTTTCTAACTTATTTCCTTTTCTTTACTAGGTATACATCCCCAGATTTCCTTTACATCCGTTCTTGGCTTCCATGTATATTTTTCTCAGGAGGTGTGACTGTAGGAAACATAGGACGCCAGCTGGCTATGGTAATTACTGCATAATTAGTAGTTTCTTTAACAATCCAAATGCTTTCCATTGTTGTTAGTCCAAGAACAAACTATGCCTCGAAGGGTATGACTCACAAACTGACAGAGTTAAATAGATGTATTCCTAAGAGCTGAATTGTAAACAGACAACCTGTGTTGCCAGTAGAGTGGGTATTGTCTTAGTAAGTGTTTGAATGTCTTTTGTATTTAACTTTTTCTAGCAGCAGCCTAAATAAGACTGGAATCAGTACATTGCTCCTGCTCCATTAGTATTTATAATTAACATTTAGGGTAGCTGGAGAACTGAGACACTGCTGGGCTTTCTCTAATTATGCACAAAAGTATATATAGGGAAATGTCCCTATATAGCATCAAATTCCACTGCTCTAAAAATCAAATATTCTCTTGCTGGTTACTTAAGACACGATTCAAGTATCACTCTATATATAGGATAATATAAATTACTGTCTTGTTTGCCAGGTTCTTAAGGAATTACTTCCTTGTGGCACACTAAAGAGTAAACCTGGCTGTGTATTTGCACATCAGCCTAAGGCTTGGTTGTGAAAAGTGTTCTGACCCTGATGGATAGTAATAATTAATATTGTGTTGATTTAACTTCTGTCTTCTTTGCTATGTAAGTCCTGTATCCTGGAAAACATCCTTCAAGTATTTAACTTTCCTAAGGCTGCTGTGGTTTAGGTGTCTTCAATTTTTACTGAAGTAAGGGCATTTGAGGTTCTTTAGAACACAAGTTCACTACTCCCCCTTCAAATCCCACTGATGCATTCAAGGTGCATTTGGGTTTATTTAGGACTGAGTGTATGGGGGGAAGAGGAAGCATCATTTCTTTTAAATTTGCCACTCATATCAAGTGAAAACCTTCCATTACCTGAATTCTGTTGAAGCTTTGGTATTGCAGCAGAGTCTCAAAATACAATTATAGTTTGTTTTATGCTACACTGCTGTATTTCACACAGTGCTTCCAGTTGCTGTGCTGCTCCTGTTAGAAAGCAAAGGAAGGGAGCCTTAAACTAGAAAGAGCTAAAATTAATTTTGACACATTAAACTTTTTTCCTTTGATATCATTGCACCTGGCATCTCACCTGAATGTAGTTAAAATCAGCCTGTATCCTGCCTGCAGCTTTCCTGTCAATCTTATCATCTTCCTTATAAAGAAAGGGGCAAGCTGGCAATGCAGAGTTTTTTATTCTGGTTGTTTAGAGGTATCTTTTTGTGTTTTACATTGCAATTGCTTAGTCAGAAAAAATTGGAGAAGTGCAATATTTTCATAGGAACTCTTCTGCAAGCCTTTGTGAAGCATTCTGTGCTGGAAATCCAAAGAAGTAGAGTTTGTAGTTCAGTCAGCCACATCTTTCTTCTACAGAGGTAATTCAAAAGTACCAGTCTGTTTTGTCAGCCATTGTAGATGTGGCAGGAAGATGGAATGTGGCATTTTTTTAACCCATACTTGAATAAAACAGTTATTTCTCTAGCTGTGTTGTGCTGCAGCCTCTGAGCTGTTTGCTGCATGTGACAGATATTTTCCTGGGTTTGTCCAGAGTCAAAGGTGGCACCTGTGGAAATTAGTGGAGTGAAGTTGCTTTGCTTCTTCCTCAGCCCCTGTCTAGATTTTCCAGTTAGAAATGAAAAGTGTCCCTGAGACATCTCCTCCTAAGCTGATAAATGAAAACAGCTGTTGCTGCTTTCCAGTTGCTGGATTTCAAGAGAGCTCCCATGCACTAACAAAGAGCAGTGTGACCTTTCAGCAAACCTTTTGTTAGCAGAGACTTTAGCTTGTTTGGCTTGTTGGGGTTTTTTTTGCTACCAGCTTGAGGATGAAATCCAATGTTTTCTTTTAGTAGCTTTTATAGCAAAAGAAGAGGTGAAGGTGCTGCTTCTGCCATCAGTTCTTTCTGCTCATTATGACACCTAGAGGTGCTCAGTGCAGAGTCATCAGCTGAGATAAGTGGGTGGCAACAGTTCATTTTGGGTTGTAACCATCATTCTCAGCATCTGACAAATTAGAGTGGATTCAGAGCTTGGGCACTACAAATATCTATTGTGTACTAGAGCTGGAGCAGAACTGAGAATGCATTCAGTACTTGAAAATATATTTGCATTTTGACCTTGGAAAGAGAACATGTTACAAACTTTGTTTCAAAGAAAAATTGATTAAATATCTTATAGTGACATACTGCAGGGTTCCATACTAGAAAGGAGACTTGGGAAGAAATGAGTAAGTCTCTGATACCAGGCTTTGACTGGAAAATAAAGTAACTTGTGGTTAAAGGCAGTTTGAAAAAGGGCTGTTAAAACTGAATTGATGTCCATTAAGTGAAGCATTGCCTACCTTCTGCTAAGAAATAAACTGAGATAGAGAGGAAAGATAACAAAGTCTTATGAAAAGCAGTGCAACTTGCAGATGGATTTTTCAGATGCACTGGCTGAGGCAATAAACACCCATATAGTGATTTTTTTATTTTTTGTCCGCAGTTAGGGAGCACGTCCTTGTTAAGCTTTTCTAAGAAGCCATGCTCATTAGGTCATTGTCAGCCTAACTGGAGTTTCTTGACTATTTAATAATTGAAAATACTGCATAATGTAGTCACTTATGAGATGGCATTAAAAGTTAACATGTGTTTGATGTTTTTTATCCATAGGGTATTCCAGAGAAACCACACAATGACTAAGCCTTTGAAGAAGAACACCCGGTGCCAGTGTGAAACCAACATTATGAAGATGTGTTCCTTTTTAAAACTGAAGATTATTTAGAAGAAATAATCTCTTTATGGGCTCACTGCACAAATGACTTGTGGGAAGAAAAATATTAATCCACTCTTAGAATAGCCAAGTGAAATTAACTGCTTATCTTGAAATCTTACCCTGATTTACCGCATAAGCATTTGCATATGGCTGTTCTCTGGAAGAGTTTAACACCAAGTGCATACCACTGTTCAGGCTAAGTGGCAGTTTTCCAAGTATTAGATTCCACTGTAAGTTATTGAATCAGCTGCCGTGTTTTAAAGCCTTGAAACTGAAATTTAATTACAAGCTCTTGTATCAGTGCCCAAAGGAAGTAGATTGATGGTGCTTAACAATGATGAAGTATGGTTTAATAGGAATAGTATTTATCCAAATCTTTAAAAAATAGGGTTATTTAAAAATAAGAGTGATCGAAACAGATTAAAGGCATTGCGCTAATGCTTTTAGGAGTCTTATGAAGGAATCATGCCCTTACTTGTAATGCTGCATTAAGTTTCTGTCTTTGACAGTGGAGAGGGTTAGAGGGATGACAGGTTGGAAGCCTTAGTTTGGAACTTCTAAATTACTTCAGTACAAGAAATGAACATTGGAGACAATCTTGTTCAAACGTGAACCTTTATCAAGAGATTCCAAGTGGAAATTTCATTACTCCTGAGGCTTGCAGTTAGATTTGCAAGAATCAAATTCTGGCCACAATTCAGTAAGAAATCCAAGTGTGTGTGACTACCCTTGCTTGATATTAGACACCTGCTTCAGTGTCTCACCAAACGACATCTTAAGTATTTCAAATGTCTGGTGTCACTGAAAAAACATGCATTGCATGTCATTGCTTGGCCATCAAGCACGTGCCCCCAACTTCTTCCATTTCCTCCTAGAGCTGTCCTAGAGCTGTCCTTTGAATTTAGGTTTGGACTGAAATGATCAGAAACAGAATTGGGCCTCAAAGGTGATTTAAACTGTTATGTGAAGAATAGAAAACAGCTTGTTTCCTCAGTTCAGTTTCTGAAAGAGATCACTACTTGTTTTTACACAACCCTATAGAACTTGCAATCTGTGATTGCCTTCTTAAAAACAAAAAGTGCTTATGTCACTGCATTAAACATTTGGTGTTTCTTAATACATAGTTCTGGTGAGCACAACGTATTCATTTGATAGCTTAGACCACAGGAGACCTAAATAGCAAGTATTAGGTCTTAAAAGTTGAAGTGCAATGTACAGTAAGACTGAGCCTCAAGTTCTCTTCAGTATCGATCATTTCTTATGAGAGATTAAAGAGAAAAGGGTTCTGAGTTCATTTCAATGCTGCATGGAGTCAAATGGAGCAATAATTTATTTAACTAGTAAAGCTAGTTTTGTTGTATCTTACATTGAACCCAAATTTTTAGAAATACTCCAATTTTGTGGTTATGGTGTACTTGTAAAAACTTTTATGGATTTGCCTTTTTGTATTATGCAATTTTTTTTTGTTGTTGTGTTCTTTTCCAATCTTACATGGCTTCAGTTATAGTTAGAGGCATCAGTTAAAGTTTGAACCGTCAAAACAGAAGTTGAGGCCAGGTCTCAGTTCTGGCTGTTTTCATTCTTCTAAGGGAATGCTAGCAACAAAAGTTTAGCACAAAGTCTATACTACAGAGCAGACCCCAATTCTAACCTTGCTTTGGTGTAAATCAAGAGTAATTTCATTATAAGATCCTTCCTCAAATGTTCAAAACCTAAATAATCAAATTTTCTAGAACTACTTGAAGAGATCAAGACAGGTGGAGCTCAGCTGTTTAAGCTGCTGGAGCTACAGCTTTGTAACCATCTTGAAGCCCATTTCAAAATGTTATTAAACCAGATATAAGTAAAGCTGGCAGTGATCTCTATGGATATTTGATGGAGAAGTATCTAAGATTTATTTGTAAAGACTGAAACTAAACCTGTACCTATTAGAAGTAATGCAGCCAAAAATGTAAGTCAAAAGTTCATTTTTTGCCAATACTTCTGAGTATCTTAACCAAAGTGATATAAGTTTGGAAGAGGTGGGGAGGGAAGGTGAAGAAAATTTGCACTATTCTGAATTTGAACGCTTAAATTCTCATTCTTACTGATAAGTTTTCAGCAGTGTGTTTGGTTTTACACTTTTTTTACTATTAAAGTTTTAAGATCAAACCTTGTTTGCCTTGGATTCTCTGTGCTTGCATTATGCAGGAATCTTTCTAGAAAAGGACAGTTGTTATGGTTGCATAACAAATATTCAGTCATGCATATGCAGTGGTTTCAAAAAAAAAAAAAATCCTAAACTGAACTTGGCAAGATCAGCTTCAGCATGGGTTGTACAGTTGAAGAAAAACAGCCTTGCTATTGTAACAGGAAAGCAGAAAAAGTGTGTCGGGGTTTTGTGGCTTAAAGCACCGAATCTCCCTTCCATTGTCCTCCAAATTGCTGAAATTCATAATCTGAAACAAAATTTGGAGGGGGCAGGGTAAGCATGCAAATTCCTGTTGTGGTTTGGTTGTGATTACAAAAGTGATTGCTGAAGTTTGAAGCATCTTGAAGAGTGCAAGCTAAGAATGAGCTGCTAAGGCTGAGCAACTCTAATAGCAGCTCGCAAATTTAGACCAAAAGTCTTCAATTTTACTGCGCTTAAGTGTCTGTTTTGGACTTCTAGAAGTTGCTGCATTTTCAGTGGAAAGAGTAGAGTGACTTTTTGGTCAATTTTCAGTTGCCTTAGCTGAAGAAAGCTTCATTAGGAATTTCTTAACTGTTCTGGCTTAAATAGCCTGTATTTAACTTCAGTGTAGCAGCTGCAGAGGTAAATGTTAACAGCTCCAATCTGATGGCCCACATTCTCCAGGTACATTGATTTCCCTGAAACTGTACTCAAATTCAGTGAGAAGTAATTAAATATATATATATATGGTGTGGGATGCAGCTTGGTCTTGCAGAACTAAAGCATGATGGACCCCTCTTGAGTCAGGAACAGATGTGCAAAGTTTATAAAGGAAAAAAATGAAATATTCTTCCCTGCAAGTGGGATGATTTGACGTGTGCATATCCCTGCAGATCCTTCCTGTGGCTTGTGCAGCCTTTGGCTTTAATCATGGGGATTTGCAGGTGCTAAATTAGCCACAGGAGGGCCCATAGACTGTTCTCTGCATGCAGCAGGAACATATTGAGATGAATAATGAAATTAGGTCTCAATTGCCTTTACTGCACATCAGAGTAGCTCCAAAATTCATGAGAACAAAGCATTACATGCTGGACTAATTGAACAAAGCATATATGTGAGAGCCTTTTGAGGGTCCTGTCTTGGAAACAGGTGAGAGGTGTGGGTGATAGTGGGTTCTTTCAGCTAAAAGGCCAAGAAAAGCTCCTATAGATAAATAATGGTGATTTCTCCGGGCAGTGAAATACCACAGGAGTTTCCCCTTGGATAGTTTGGAGTCATCTCCCTGTGTTTAAATCCTTCCACTGAGCAGTGATAATGTTGTGCCTTTATGGGCTGCAAATGGGAACAGAAGAATTGCATTTGCAAAAGAGCCACAGTGCTCATGCCTGTCTGTGTGACAAGAGTCTGCAGATTGTGATGATGCTTCTGGCCTGCTCTAGTTAACTTTCAGACACAGAATTCAGAGTACATATGATAATTCCTATAAATAATGTATTGCTACCCAAAAACACATAAAAGATTAGAATTTTACTCAGCGAAATTTTTTGTTTAGCTGCAAATTATGCCTTCTCAATTTCCTTAAGTCTTGTTTGTGTGTTAAGTAGCTAGAGTGCTATTATACTTCTATTAAATATTAGAGAAGTGCTACGGAGCTTACATAAACTCGCTCTGTTCACTAAGAATTTAAATATCAGCTACAAATCAGCAGAAATAAACAGCTACAGCATTTTCTCAGTAGCTGGTATGGGGCTTCCTCTGGCAGGTAGGTGAGTGTCCTTTGGTCATCCCTGCCATGGTTTTGGGCTGACAAGGGGAGGTTGTGTGTCTCTCATTCATATGAATGAATGCACAGGGAGTTCATCCTTTTCAAAGTAGCTTAGAGCAGATGCCAATAAATTAAAATAAGTTAACCTGGACTCAGAAGTGAGCGGAGATCCCATCCATGAAGGGCCTGTGACAGAAAGGCTCACTGAGATACTCCTGGGGAAATGTAAGTTGTTCACGTGTGACCATGGAGTTCTTCAAGACAGAAGGTCTGCTGGCTGTTCTGGCTGCATTTTGAGTTACATGACACTGGAGAAGTCATGGAATCATAGAAATATTCAGGGTGGGACCTTAAGGACCCTCTGGTTCTAACCCCCCCTGTCATGGGCAGAGACTCCCACTATCCCAGGTTGCTCCAAGCCCATCCAGCCTGGCCTTGAGCACTGCCAGGGATGGGGCAGCCACAGCTTCTCTGAGCAACCTGTGCTAGATAAAATCACCAAGCACAACGTTTGGGTCAGCTGGAACCCTTGTTACCACCTTGGCATGCACTGGTTTTGTTCTGACCTTTGAAAAGTGATCCAAGTTGTCTGACAGTGCAATGCTTCACCTCTTCAAAAATCTAAACCACTCTTTTTTAGAAAAATGAGATGAGAAATTTCAATTTCCAAACCTTCTTCCTGGTTGTTTTTAATGTTGCAGAAATGTATAAGAATGTGTTGGTTTAAGAATTATTGTTTGTTTTGATAAATCAGAATTTTTTGGCCTGGAAAAAAGATTTTTCAAAAAATTTCTGATCACTATTGGCAAGTATTACCTCGCTTATGCACCACACTCATCAATCTTTTATCTTCTGGCCCAGGATAATACTTTGTTCTTCTTTCCTGCCCTTTGTTGTTTAAACAACCTCCTCTAGGCTTTATACTGGCTTCATCACCTTTCAGACCTCATCTTCCTCTCTGCCACCCCAATAGGGGCTTGAAAGGCAGCAGATACCTGTGCTGGATTCTGCACGCTGCACTGTCTGCGCCGTTTTATTCTCAGATGTTAATCAGAGCTTGTTCAAAGGATTTTTTTTTCCTGTTTTCTTGCCTGTTTCAGACAGAAACTTTTTCTACAATAAAAAATGGAAGGACCAGCATCACCCATCTCAGCACCTGGGGGAGCAAGCAAGGAGCTGTGGTGTTCTCTGCCTTGTTCTGACAGTTGTGCTTGGGAAGATGAAGTTTTGTGTTTAAAACAAACAAAACAACCCAAACAAACTTCAAGTTTTTCTCACCTGCCCTGGCTCAGGAGAGCAGCTTTGCAGTGCCAGCTGTGTCACTGTCATGTGGTCCTGGAGGCTGCTGGGGTTCTGAACAGCAGCACCTGGAGAGGGAATACCTCAGGCGGTGTGAGCTCTGGATCCTACAAGCCGTCACTCTGATTTTAATATCAACACCCTTTGCACTGCTGCTGTGTTACAAAAAAACAGCTGCTGGTGAGTTTAATGCTAGGTATCATTTGAACAGATGTCATCCAACAGCAAGAGAAGCTGTGTGTGATCCCTGATCACTCCTGGTGTGCAGCCCAGGCTGGAGGTCTTTCTGCAGGACTCTGTGCTGCTGTGCTCTTGCACCAGGACCTGTAGCACAGAGCCTGGGCACTGTGTGGAGCTGTGCTGGAGGGATGAGCAACTCACTCTGATTTCCCCAAGAAATCTGCTGCTCCTGGGCTGCCAGAAGAGGCGACACGAGCTGATGTAGGAAAAAGGTGCAACACATCCCCACCAGCATCAATCAAGCCCACTCCAAATTTTGCCCTGCAAGGATCAGACAACATAGTCCAGAAATCTCTGGAGGTGCAGAACTTGGGCTAAGAAAAAATCCCCAGGAATATATATCCTGCTGACATACCCAGCTCTAGCAAAATAAATAGGGCAAAAATCAAAACTCCAGGGGCTCTTTTGTGCAGCAGAGACCTTGTCCAGACAAGCAGAGCTGATTTATTTCTGCGCAGAGCTCTGCAGCAGGGAAATTCTTTGCAACCCCTGGCTTAAACATTTTTCCTTGCTTGGCTGAAGCACACAGACAGTGCAGTCGGTGACGTCCTCACCCCAGAAAGGATTCAAGCACAGCTGATCTGAGGTGTAGCACAGGTGAAGTCAGTGGGATTGGAGATGTGCTGAGCATCACGAGCAGCTCCAGGCCTGGAGTTCTGCTCCCAGCAGAGCAGCAGAGACTGTCACTGCTAAGGGCTGGAGGTCAGACATGAATAATCCTCCCACCAAACCTTCCACAGGTCACCTTCCAAGCACCTTGCTTAAGGCTCTTTTGGAACAGGTGAGTAAGAGTGAATGAAAACATCAGCAAAAGAGCCACACTCAGTAGTAAGCGCCTGAGTTATCAGCTCAGTGGAAGGAGATAGTAATGGTGTCTAACAGCATGAGCAATCCTGATGATTTTACTTAGAATTTTAGCCTTTTTTTTGTCTTTTCATGCAAAGAAAACTCCTGGTATCACCAGGGCAGATCCTGCTGCCACTGTTTAGCTTTTACTTCACCTTTACTCCCACAGCTTGTGGTGCTGCTGGGATGAGAGTCCTACCACAGTAAAAATGAGTCTGTATTGAACACGGATTGAAGGTATGACCTGGGGGCTCATGATTCCCTTGGTGGAACTCAGCTGCAAAGGATAAACATTCCCATAATTGTAGACACCCCAGGGTATTCAAAGGCACCCCATAAGACTGGTGGATTTGGCACAGGAGACAGCCTCCAAAACTGGCAGCTGAAGACCACAGAGAGGATGTGAGGCATCTCAGAATGATAGAGTCACCTAGACTGGAATAACATTTAAGGTCATGGAGTCCTGCTGGTAACCCAGCACTGCCAAGTCCGTCACTTAAATCACATTCCGAAGTGCTTCATCTACACATCTCATGGAGACCTCCAGGGATGGTGACTCCACCACTGCCCTGGGCAGCCTGTTCCACTGCTTGACAACGCTTAAGGAGAAGAAGTTTTTCCTAATATCCAATCCAAACTTCCCCTGGCTCAACTTGAGGCTGTTTCCTCTCATCCCAAACCAAAACAGCAGGAGGCTCAAGGTTTGAACCCCACCTTCAATGTCCACTAATATGGGAACCAAAGACATCCATCAGTGCTTATGATGAGAAAAACTAGGGTGTTGGGGGTTTTTCCCAACAATCTTTGGGTTTCTTTTGGGGAATCCCAACAATTCCCAACTTTTAGGGTTGGAAGTAGACCATGAAGCCAGCAATGCACAGTCTCCTCAGCACCAGCACACCCACAGCTCATTGTCATGGGAAGGATCACACTCCTGGAGGGTGCAGCCAGGTGATGGAAGTCTGAATGCAAAGTTATGAGGTCAACAGGACAA
This sequence comes from Hylia prasina, assembly GCA_013397195.1. Taxonomy (NCBI): domain Eukaryota; kingdom Metazoa; phylum Chordata; class Aves; order Passeriformes; family Sylviidae; genus Hylia; species Hylia prasina. The sequence continues at coordinate 40,825 of VYXD01012315.1, read as the reverse complement.
GGAGCCTCACACAGGAGCTGGTGAAAGTCTTTTCCATCAGACCTGCAGCAGGATTTGGAGAAAGAACAGCTGCATTTGTCTGCCTGCTCCTTGGGCATGTTCCACCTTCTTAACTGAAGGCAGGTCCAAGTGAGTCATCTGTTGACCCAGTTGAGGAATCACAGCTTCCCACTGTTTTAAAGATATTCTTATAGGTTATTAAAGGCCTAGAAGGGGAGGAGAGATGGATAAAAAACAACAGTAAGAAGCTTTGCCTTAGAGGCACAGGTAATATCTGTAACAGCTGCTACACCCTATGCCTAAGCTAATTGTTAAATGAATCACCCTGGCAAAAGAAGCATTAATAAAGGGAGGCGAAGACTGAACATCTGGAAAATAATATGAAAGGGAAGAATTTTCATATTTTGGAACTCCTTGCTGGGTGGGAACGGCTTGGGGAGACAGCTCTAATTGCTTGTCTGAGAGTATGAAAAGCAGATATATTCCCAGTCTGAAATCAGCACAGTCATTGTGTATTCCTCTCTGCTCTCCTGTCCCAGTGCCACAACTGTTACAGGGGGCCCTGACCTGCAAATATCAAGACAAGCTCTTCATCTTCTGCTCCTTGGCCAGACAACAACCTGCACCCACAAAGGCAGTGGTGTGCACCAGCCTCCTCAGGACCTGGGCCCAAGCTCAGAAGCTCTTTTTGGCAGCCAAGTGGAAGATGCATGATCAAAATAAGGTTATTCTGGTGGCACCTGTCTTGGTGCTTACCAGGACTCATTTGATAAACCATCTTTCTGCCTGGGGCTGTCAGGCTGTCCTGGCAATGGCTGTGGGGAAGGAGGGGACAACACCAGGCCTACTGCTGCTTGTTCCTGCTGTGCTTTGCAACTATTTGCTGGATATGGGGAGCTACATGGCCAATTAATTTCTCTCTCTACAGAAAAGGGACAGGGCCAACACACAGCAGAGTCCTCTGTGCAAGCCCCTGGGGAGATCTTGTCCAGCACAGCAAGGAGCTCTGCAAAAAGAGCCCACACCCCAGTCTGAGTCAGACCCCTCGTGATTTGACACTGGAAACTGGGCTGGATGAAACTCTGGAACGTTCTTGGGTCTCATTCAGCTTTGGTAAGGAGAACTACACCAGGATACCACGGATCTCTCTGACAGTAGGATGCTGGGAGTTTAGCACACATCTGGAAAACAGACGGTGCTGCAATACCTGTGCACTGAGTCTGACTGGGTTTAGCTTTTCTGCTCACCATTTCTTGCTCACCATTTCCTCGCAGAAGCAGCTCAGAGTGGTCATGATTCTTCCACATTCCCTCCACTTGGTCTTCTTGCTCTTCTGCCATTCTGCAATTTCTCAGTCTCTTGTCTTGGAGAAGCATCTCCTTCACTTAACACCTCAAGCAGTGCTGTACAGCCAGATCTCCATCCAGCAGAGTACCTGGCAGCCCAGGGCTGGTTTCTGCACAAACAAGTCCTGGGCAGCCACTTCCCAGGGCACGTGTCCAGCAGGACACAGTGGGTCTTCAAGAGGGGCATGGGGAGGCCTGGGGTCAGAAGCAGCCAGGTCTCTGCAGCAGCACAGGTTCACACATCTCTCATTTCAGCAGGAGTGTAAAAGTCTGAGCCACTTTTCTAAATAGAGCCTGAACTCAACTACCCTCCAAACATAATGCTGCTTCCAGGCCAAGCTTGCACTGGTTTGTCAAGCCCTTCCAAGCTTTTAACTTCCACCTGCAAAAGGAATGGGAAAGCTTTTCAGTATTTTACATTTTCATTGGTGTAGGTGAAACGCCAAGCTGAGCACAGGCAGAGCTTTTATGTGGCACCCCACTCCTAAGGCCCCCAGCAGCACCTGGCATGCCCCAAATCTCACCCCTCCAGTGCCACTGAAGGGAGGACCTTGGACACCTCTTAACGAGCTGAAAACAAAACTTTCTGTAACTGGTTACTCCGACCTACTTCTCTTCTGGAATGGCTGTGGGTGGGAATCAATTTGGCAGAGAGGAGACCTGACTCAGGGATGTGTCACCAGCCCACGGACACCGTGTGACATGGGACCGTGGCATGGTGGCCCTCGGGAGGGCTGTCCAGTGACACGGAGCAGAGGAGGGCTCAGTGGGTGGAGAGGGACAGCACCTGGGCACCCTTGGGTGCAGGGAGAGAGGAATGCCACTGAAGCACGGACAGGGAAGAGGCTGAAGCAAAGGATGGGGGTGTGGAGAGGCTGAGGCTGGGCAGGCGCATTCCCAAACATCCACGCAAGGATCCTAAAGCATAATTATGAAATTTTAAAAAACAACTTGACGTTATAATTATAACGGTTCCTGGAGGAGCCGCGTAATTGAATTCTAGGGTGTCTCGCTCTCATTGCAGGCACTAACAAGAGAATGGCTCAGCTTCCCTCGCAGCCTTCCCGGAGCCCTGCAAAGCTCGGGAGACACCCAACAATTCAATTATTGTTTCCCTCTGGAAAGCAGATCATTTTAGACACGCGGCCAGCTCTAATTACAAAGGAGAGGGGGGAAAATTTCTTGTGTCCAAAATTATTTGACTCATTAAAAGGATTTACTTTCCGCCAGGCCTAAGGAGTTGAAGCTCTGGTGGAAGGATGGAAAGCAGAGAGGAGCAGCGGTTCTGGCAGGAAGGAGAGGGACCCCTGCCCTGCAGCACTGTCCCCAGGAGCCTGTGCTCGGGGCTGAGCCCCTCCAGGGCCCCCTTTCCCAGGGAAAGCTGTTTTCCATGAGGAAGGAGCCGGGGCTCCAGCCAGGGGTGGTGGGGCAGGCAGAGTTTATTGCAGACCATGAGCATGTGAGGAGAGCAGCTCCCTCGCAGGGCTTTGGCAGGAGCGAGACCCAGGCTGTCAACGGGGGAACTTCCCTGCTCCCTGCTCTCCTCGGCAAGGAGAGCATGAGGGCTTTTACTCAAAAGCTTCATTATGGTGTTGTGGGGGTTTGTTGTTTGGGGTTTATTTTCCTCAGATTATTTTTAAATGCTCTTTTGTGGCAAAAGACGATTTTACGTAGGGGAGGTCCCTTTTCCAATTACCATTAATTAACTCATCTGTAATAGGCTTTTTTATAGCCCTCCATTTCCTGCGGCAGGGAGAAGGCAACGGGCAGGAGGCTGAGCTGGTGCTCTGCCCCAGGACAGATCAGGGCACTCCAACCCTCCCAAGGCAACACTTTAGAAGGGATTTTTTTTTTCCATTAGGGCTTTTTTTTGTAATTTTTTATAATTAAAATAATGCCTTCATAGGCTTTACAGGGGCAATGCTGCTGCCCAGTGTGGACAGCTTGGGCAAGAGGAAAGAGATTCTGGGCAAAGGGCTCCCAGAACCACTCCAAGCCCTCATCCCCAAATCCACGCCTTCCCTCCTCTCCAGTGCAATGAAATGAATTCCAGCGTAATGTTTATGGTTAATTTGAAATCTAGCACTTGTTAGCTAATCCTGTTAGTAGCTTGCAAAAACAAGGGATCCCTTGTATAATCAGTAATTATAACAGGCGTTTTATGTTAAATTATATCTAATAAGCAAGACAAAAAGAGAGATGTGTTAAAAAAAGAAAAGAGGTAGAATGTCTTCTCCATGATGAAATGATACACCTAGAGGGGAAATTAGAAAAAAATAGGCAGTGGGATGTCACAGCGAGTTTGGGATGTCACAGCAGAGTGTCAGGGGGTGGGAATTCGGAGAGGTTTCTCTCCCCATGACAGGACCTGAGCCAGCCTGCAGCCGTCGAGGGCTGAGGAGCTGCGGGGTCCCGGGGCTGGGGATCCCGAGGGCAGGAGGAGGAGGAGGAGGAAGAGCCTGTGCGCCCCGGGGCAGAGCGATGCCGCCGGGCGGGGCCGCGCTGCCCGGCTCCGCATGGACGGGGCGGGCGGTGAGCCCCGGGCCCCGCGCTGCCCTGCCTTGCCCGCACCGCAGCTCTGCCGCCCTTTGCGCGGCAGGAGCGGGAGAATCACAGTGAGAAGCGGTGCTCCACAAAAAAAGGGGGAAAAAAAAGAAAAAACAAAGGAAAAAAACCTACCTCGATGAAAGAAAAATAGAAATTTAAAATTTTTTTTTAACATTAAAACATATATGTATATATAAAGACCCTCCTGCTGTGCAGAAGAGGTGTTTGTGCCCTGAGAAGCAGCGTCCCCGGTCCGGGGAGCCTGGGGGGATCCCGTGACAAAGACCCTTTTGTCTGGATGTAGGACCACCGGCCCCGGGTTCCGTGGTTTATTGGTTGTAATGACTGATGGAAATAAAAGAAGGTAAAAGAAAGTAGAAGGGGAAAAAAATAAAAATAAAATAAAATAATAAAATAAATAAAACAAAACAAAATCCAAGCCCCAGGGCAGGCTGCAGCGCGCCGTTCTCTGCAACTTTTTCCCGTCTTAAAATCACACTTCCATTAAACCGTCCCCTAAAATGTGACAATGTTTAACTACCGGAGTTATTGTAAATACGTTTAATCAAATAGACTCTTGAGGAAATTTCCCTCCATAAACACGCAATCTTGTCCTTTAAACATGTGTATAATCAGGAAATCTAATTAAAAGCTAACCGGAGGGCCGGGATGGGTTAATTCTGCGCGGGCGCGGGCGGGCTGCGCGGCGGCCCCGGCCGCGGCGTCTCCGCTCGGCTTTTCCATCCGAGATGGCAGATCCTGCCCGGATTCCAAACACCGTGTGTCAGGGCGAGGAGCAAATGTTGTTTTAGCAGGAAAGTAGTAATAACAAAGCCATTTATGCAAGCACATTAGAGCGGCCGGAATCCTGCCTCTTAGTTAAAATTTTTGAGCCAGAAAATTAAAAACAAATATTTAACTTCGCAATTTGCACCCCCCGGCTGCTGCCGCCGCGAAACTTTCCGCATGCATATGGATGAACCCGGCCCGGCGCTCGCCCGGCCGCGGGAGATGGTTTAATGCTCTTTTAAATAAATTAATAGAGGTTTTGGGGCGATCCCGGGGCGCGGCGCAGCCCGAGCCGGGGCACAGGCGCTGTCGGGGCCGGCGAGTCCCGGCGTCACCGCGGGGAGCGCGGAAAATCCGCCGTGCCCCCGGC